>CM068955.1:19236962-19259106 GCA_035128595.1 Eptatretus atami
TGTAGGGCCATATCTCGGACACTACTTGGAATTTTGAGCTACAACTTGGCAAACCTTCCTCATATATGTTTAAGGTAGCTTTTGAAGAATTTTTTCAGAAAAATCTGAGGGGGTCACCGCAACCCCCGGCTGAAATGACACGGAATGAGCCATACATAATTCAAAGTTTAAAATTCTGAGCTCTTGAAATCGTACGTATCTCACACGCGTGTGGAATCGAGGAAACAACTTTTGTGTGAATGTTGTTTGACTACTGTGACAAATACAATGCCAAGGCAATACCAAGCATGTTCATTCGTAACAGGTGTGTGTGTGTGCAGCTTGTGCTCGAGATATTCCCTGTAATTATTTGATTTAGTATTCTTCATCACAATCACATCTGTTTGCCTGTCTCGGCCTTAACAGTTCTAGCAGCGTCTCGCGTAGCGAACGCTGCTCTAGGAGAGCTCGGCGTTGTTCTTCTTCTTGTGAAGACAAAACCTTTATATTAGGACTCGGCTCCTTTATATACACGATCCGGATCTCCTTAAATACTAAGCACTTGTGCACATCCTCGCATTGAGGGTGCCTTTTGAGAGCGTCTATCATGAACTTTTAAATATATTCGGACATTTGCTTTAAAGTTTCGAAAAGTTCACGTTACTATTTAAAGATTATTCCATTTAATATATTGTAATTTCGTAAATACATTATTTATTTCATAAATACACTGACGTGTTGGTCTTGCTTGTGAAGGTGTCTTAGGCCGGAAGACAGGTAGAACATGAGTTGGAATCAGGCTGTTGATATTGTTGTGGATTTCCGCCCGCCGGCGTGCGGACGACCGCTTCTAGCCAATGGGGGCCGCTCTCGCCCACCGAACGGACAATCTAGTCGCAGCCTTCCGGATCAAACGCCGGAATCCCGCTACGGGTGTTTTTTGAGCACACCACAGCCTAGTCAACACTCTACCCGTGCGCTACAGGGTCAATCGCCGAATTGTCGATATACCTAATTAATCGCGCGGGCAGACTACCGAGAGACTGTACCTCAACGGGGCCCGCGTGAAACGAGCAGCTTAAGCAGCTCGCTTCGTTTTGGGATAACCGAGCGGGGTATTATCGCGAGGCCCCGTTGGACCCGATTCTATTATCGGTTATTTAAAAACCAACTATTTTTCCGAATGCAATACGGCAGTTCAATGGAGGGAAAGGACGCAACGAACAGGTTTACATTCACACAAGCACATTTATTTGCACACACAACACATATGCAATCAGGCGAGGCAAACAAAAGCAATGCACTGTACAAGCACGTAATGAATGGGGGTAGGGACAAGATGCCGGACCCAGCCAAGAAAAATAAATCTACCACCGTTCTATTAATTACGTACACTTATACAGTTCTACCTAAAGACATGGCGCCACAACATTCATTCAAAAGAAACAAAGAAAAACCCCAGGAAAGACGAGAGGTAGAGTGGACCTCTTGGGTCTTTATTTCACGGAGCCGTGTAGACCGCAAAGGCTCCGAGAGGCCGGGCTGGTTACCTTCACCCTCGTGGTGACTCGCTAGGGCACCCTCACGTCCCCTTGTCAGCGACCCACGGTAAGGCACGGTACGGCAGGCCGTGCGCCTTGGCTCCGCTCTCTCCAACTCCACCACCCCTCCGACCAACGAGAGGCTGACGACTCCACTGCACTCCCAGACTGTAGCCCGACTCTGCTCCCAGACCTCCAAACTCCACCGTGACTCCTGACTGACAACTCAACTCCGGGCGACCCTCTCCTCAACTCCACCTCAACGTTTCATGCGCCCGCTTTATAGCCCAGGCACCCCGCCCTCGCTTCTCCCCCCCCCCCTTCCAGAAGAAGGGCGTTTTTTTCTCTTCGATCGGGGCCTTCCTTTCCCTTTTTCATAGCCCTCTCGCATCTGGTTCCGCTTGCAGGGTTTGTCGTGGGGGTGGGGGGGGGGGGGAGGCCGTCGTCCGTTCTCCCCCGATGAATGCCAGGCTTCCCACAACCATGTGCCGAGGTGGAACGCGGTGGTGGTTACGGTGGTTGTCGTAATGCTGGCGTTTGTGAGGGTGGTGTGGTTGGCGTTTTGTTATAGCAATAACAGCAGCCGCCGTTATAGCAATAACGATAGCAAAAGAAAAACGGCTAACTCAAAGATCACAGCCGGTTACACGAATAATTGCCCGTTAAACATCGGTGGGGAAATCTATCTGAACACAGACTTATCGACATAACTGATCTAAGGACCTATATGGTGCGCTCTGCGAATTTCCACAGCCGTAACAATATGTTTACTATGGGAAGTATGGAGAAGCTGACGTTTCAGGCATTATCCCTTTGGAGCAAAATAGGCTAAGCCTTCGTCTTTTTGTTCAATCGAGGGTTCAGGCCTGAAACGTCAGCCAACCTCAATCATTCTGTTGAGTCTGCCTCCATCGTGAGCCAGTGGGGTGGGGGTGGGGGTGGGGTTATACCCTGTAACTATTTCCATAAGTTGATTTATTAGAAATTATTTTCAAAAAACGTGCGTTGCTTCTGATCACTTGGTAATGAAATATGACGAGCTGGCTTGGTTGAACAATTCCGTTCAACCACCGATTAAAATGATGCAATCCAGAACGTCAACATTACTCTTTTTTCTCTCTTTCAGATGCAAACGCAGATGATGTCTACCGACTAACGTCTATCGACTAACGTCTACCGCATCGTTGGTATCTGTCAGTGCGCTTGCACGGCAGGGATTCACATAGCTTTTGAAATGTAATCGTTTATTACAACACTTGTACAACTGTGTTCTTTAAATGAAATTTTCAGCTTTTGATGCAATTTCAAGTTGCATATATATTTTTTGTGGCCTGGAGTTTGAGATGAAGCTTCTCTGACTATTGCACATTATTTGTTACGAACAGAGGTGCATGGTGTTGCCAGGCAACACCAGGTCCCACCCCTTCCCCTAATTCATGGAGGTTGGCTTTCTTTCATCCCCACTCTCAGGGGTTGTGTACAGTGTAAAAATGCAAGTTATCTGCACAGCAGTTGGCGTGACACGATACACGTTTGCAGAGAATTTTCTTCGACCTTCCCTCCTAACTACAGATGAAACCAAGTAACCCATGTTCACCACGAGCTCAAGCACCAAGTTTGTTGTGATTGGTGTTACACCCGGACAGAAAATTACGTTTATTAGATAAGCGAGCTGCTGCAGCCTACATTTTCACCTCTGCAAGGTAGCACCAGGAGTCTCACGTAGACCTCTCAGCAGAAAGACAGAACATCAGGTAAAGTAAAAATGTTGAGCAAGAAGACATTTCAGGTGTAAACCCTTCATCAAGCACAAGAAGAAGGGTTCGTGTCCAAAATGTCAGCTTCTCCTTGCTCCCCACCGTCCACACGTTTTCACTCTGTTATTGGAGATGCATTTACTCTCACTTGGACTATTTTTGCCAAATTTTCTGATTTGCACTGAGCGTTGTATTTGAAATGATACTGGCTGTGGCCTGTACAGTAACCTCTCAACGCAATTCAGCCGTTCTGTTGATCTTGGCTTTAAATTACACTCTCCCCAAGCTTTACCAAGACGGTTTTGTGCATGTTTTATTTCCTAATGATTTGAATGTATAAAGTATGTATAACGCTCGGTGTAGTCCTTCGACATTTAACCTTGATGTTTGCTTATCAAACACAATGTTAAGTGATATTTGATTACAGTTTTAACCATATGGGGTTAATGAATTGCTTTACTTCAAGTTTGAAGTAAATTTTGTTGATCAAGCAAGCTTCCTCATGTAAGCTCGAGTCGAAGGATGCAAGTTGATCATTATTTAATTTCTGAATGTATCTGTTTAAATCCATTTTTGATGCGATATTGCGAAATGAATGCTTTAGTGCTGAGATAAAGGAGTGTCTGTGGTGTGCAAGAAGGTACGTGTAACCTTCAATACACAAAATGGATTTTGGATCGTGATCAGGAAGCTTTCAACTTTACTTGCTTTATTAAACTGAACTCAGCATTTACATAAACAATATTTTTTTTTTTCACAATAAATATGCTCTTTGGCATTGTAAGCACTGTCAATATATCGTGCCCCCCTGTATGTTAGAGCAGGGATTTGTAAAAAATAAAAAAATTTCAAGGTGCTGGTGATGACTTGCCAAATCGTAGTGACGGTGAGATCTTACATCCACCAACTAATGCTGGAAGACGGGACTCAGTTTAAGGTCCATCTAAAGGACAGCACACTTTAATGAATATCCTGACCTGATAAATGCCAGGATTACAGTTTATAGTTGGGTTGACTATCTGGAGATGGCTCTACCACTTTGGTGAACAGCAAACAATTCCTTGACTGAAGTTTGTTTTACCCACTGTTTGTTTAAGGGTTAGAGGAGTATCAGTGAAAAGTTAGTTTAATAGTTGGGTTGGGAATCAAATCCTGTCATGGGTGAGTCCTTCGATGGACATTTATCTGAGGGCTATTGGTTGGTGAATGTTAAAGAGCAAGACTTATGTCCTGCGTGCGCCGCCCCCTTAATGAAACATTCTTGCCAAAAGCCCATCAACACAAGTTCTGGGAAGCAATGATCCTGGAGTGGACAGAATTTCGTTTGTTTGATAATGGACACGGTCAATGTATTTTGAGGAAGTGCTGCTCTCAAACGTTTGCCATCCACTACCATTCCCACTGATCAATACAAACATTAAAGCATGTGCAACAAAAAAATATACATTCAAGCTGTTGAGTATCATCACTAAACTTTCTCCTAAACAAATGTGTATTAAATATCGTTAACTTTTATCTGAAGGCAACCCCAGTGTCAAAACAATTCCAAATAGAGAGTAAAGGATATAGTAATAATCTTCCTACATTTCATCCCAAAATCCTCGCACTTGTTAATTGGTACCGCAATGATGAGAACCTTAAGAACATCACTTGTACAAGTGTTTAAACAATGTATCTATTTTGATTAAGGTAAACATGTGCAGTGCATTTATAAAACTTTCACCCCCATTGTCATCTCAAAAGTTCCTGATAAATATGAAAGGCGTTTGGTTTTACCATCTGAGATTCAAGTTCAGAGCACCTGATCACGCTCAAATGCAGGTATCCATGGTTTGTCAGAACTTCAACTTTGGTAAATGCTCGGTTTTTTAATTGTTGCTCAAATACAAGAAGCCAAGTCCATTTGAATTGCTACCTTAAATCAAGGAAAGGGTTTGGAAAGCACCAAGAGTAGTTGCAAAATGGCAACCACTTGCAGCCAATCGATTTGGGATTTAAATTAAAGCCCTGATACCAATTGTGCCCTTCACGTGGGTCTCGTAAACATTGACACCTGAAGTTGCAGTTTAAACCGTAAAAGCAAAATACAGTAAATGTTTGAATGTAAAAAAAAAAAAATATATTTCACACAAGTAATATATAGTCTCAACTCAAAGGTCAAAAAACGACAATAATAAGACACTCGGTATGATCTACCTTGTTTTGGAGTAACCAAAGTGTTCCAGGTTTTGGTATATGCGGAAAGACCTAAGGCACTAGCTCATCACCATGTCCTGCAAACCAGAACCATTTGCATCCATCACACCATGCCCTCAAGGTTCTGTGAGGCAAGGGGGTGCTCCTTTGCCTCATCGATGTATCGCTGCTCATACTCCTCAAGGAGTTCCACGATCTCCATGTGTCCAAATCGATTTGCCTCATCTTTTGATGTGAAGCTCCATCTGTTGGCAGGGGAGGTGGGAAGGACAAAAGCAAGTCCAAATTTTATGTTTGTCATTTCCTGTGCTCTTTAGCACCAGTAATAGTCCAAATGCTAGGATGAATACGTAAAAATTAAATTTTAAAAAACGCTTAATGGGTTGACAAATCACAAGTTGGTAGATCTCTTCAATAAAATCTTCAGATATGGAAGTAGAAGGAAATGTTCTCAAAGAAAACGGCTGCGAACACAACTGCACACAGTTGATGATGATGATGATTATTATACCCGTGGCCGATTGATTTCCAAGGAGCAACCCAGAAATCCCTCGCATCTAAGATGTGCATGCTGGAGTCCTGTTGGTTTGGGGACATTTTGACCAACCTCGTAAAGTGAAAAGCAGGATTTGTACATGTTTTTTGCAGGTATTCCTAACTTTAACCTCCTTCACCTATAACAGTGTTGAGTTTGATCTCTTCAGTTATGAATATAAATGTTCATTTGGAAAAATTGTTTCTACATCATTACTCTAATTCATCTAAATGTGGCATTATTGCGAGGGGGTGAATACTTTTGCAGGCCACTGTCCTGTATAGTCAAGAGATGATGAAAGTTTATCTGCTGGTATCGTTGCCTCACCACGAGGTCCTAATATGCTGCAAACCCCCATAAATACACGTTGACATTGGTTTGATTTTGTGTGACCTACCTGTCTTTTGACAATGGATTCACCTTGCACACCTCCAACAAGAAACGCACCACCTTCAAGTGTCCTGGTAAAACCAAAGATGAAGGGAAACAATCAACATCAACCACCCATTATTGTCAATTTCACAAAAGAAGATGCAGTCCCATCAAATTGCTAAAACACAACCGCTCAGGTCAGAGGCTAGCAAGTGGCCAGGTGTACAGCACCTTCAGCAGATGCCACATGCAGAGCAGTGCGGTAATCGTAGTCCTTCTGGGCCATGTCCATTGCAGACAAAGCAAACCTGGACAGGGAGAGAGAGAGTAAGGGTGGAGACGATATGAGCATCAACCTCAATCTGAAATTCCAAGAAATACGGAACAGCAATGGCTTGGCTCGAAGCCAGGTAAACCGAGGTCGGTGTCATCGGCATCGATTGAAGCGGAAAGGCCGAGCCGTCATTACCTTCGTAATGCCGACAGATCGCCACTGTAGGCAGAAAACAACAGGTTGGCGACGGTTTTTGCCTGAAAGACAATCATCAAAATCAATAGAAATCTTTGTGCACCTCCACTTCGGTTTCAAAAATGTCACCGTGTGTCCGGTTTTCCAGCACAGATCAAAGGATACGTATCGCGCACGTATTTCATCCAAATGCCGTTTGTGTTGCTTACAAGTGGTCCTCGCATGCCTACCTGTGCTTCCCCACTCTCACGCCGAGGATCCAGCTTCCGGATGAAGTGTCGGAGGTTATCATAATTGTGAAAGTTGAACATGGATACCATTTCCTGATTTGGGGTTAAAGGTCACGGGTGAAGCATTAACATGGCTCGAAAAACACTTCATAAACTGCATTGTCAAAAGTTCCACTTTCTTGCTTCCATTTGGCACGAGGTTAAAATGATCAAACAAAGTGAGAATCGTATGCTTTGTGATCATTCACATGTGACCGTCTTCCAGTAACTTTATTGGTTTTATTGGAGGAATTTATCAAGGTAATCGACCGAATTCTTTATCGGCTTTGATGACCGACACAGAACTCCAACCACAAGCTTGGAAGTTCGGAACATTTGGACGAGTCAAAAAACTTTTACATCTTTAGAAAACTTGGCAAGTAAACAAAACAGTACAACAATGTATTGCAGTTGGTGGATCATGGGGTGTCCTTTAAACAGATACCTGGCTAAACTGAATGCCACGAACACTGTTTCCCAGCTGGTCCAGCGGTGGCGACCAGCACATCATGCCCATTACGTTGGGCACCACGAGCATAATTCCTCCAGAGACGCCAGATTTAGCCGGCAATCCAACCTGCCGAAGACAGCACCACGAAAGGAAGGGATGTCGGCCTCATGTAGGACTTTTGTACGGGAATGTCTCAGTAAAGTCATTTTCACTACAGCAAGCTGATCGGGTATGCGAAGCAACCTCCTCCAATAACTATCATGGCTTGTGATTGGAGAAAAACAATCAACACACCATATCAAAGCAGGTAGAGTAAGGAAAGGACTTAAAAAAATAATAATAATAAAAGATTATTACTTGTTTTACGGTTTTGTGAGGCATGTTCCAAAGCTGACAGGATGGCATGGACTAGAGGTAAGCAGACTCACCTTTAAGCTGTCCAATCCAGGTTCAAATCCCGACTCAGCTATAAACTGTCATCCCAATGTTTCACAGGGAGGGCGATTCATCAATGCGGGTTATGCACGGACGTTAAACTGGACATCCTGCCTGCTGGCAATGGTAGACGTTTAAGACCCCATTGTGTCCTTCATGAAGGGCAGGCGACCTATCGCTGGCATGGCCAAATTGTAAATTCCTGCCCTAACTACTACAAGGAAATTAATGGTAGACCACCCAGTATAACCCTCACTCAGGAGGCTGATTGAGCGGCACCAATGCTCTGCGAAGAGTATGGTACATCAGAAAGAGAAAGAGAGAAGCATGGTCCAGAACTTGGTTGAAATATATATATAGCTGCTTTGAAATACAAAATGGTCATCACTGTCATGCGCAGAACAAGAAGGCCAACTTGGGTAGCACTCACGTGGAAAGCAAACTGTCCCGAGAAGTCGTACATTCCGCACGAGTGCATTAGACTGAGCGTATTGCGGACAGCCTCTGGGCTGAGCAAACACTCCCCTGTTATAGGACAGATTCCACCATTCGCTAGCGTAGCTGCCATAACGCTTGCAGACTCACACGTGACCTCAATGGAACAGAGCTGTAGGGGTGAAGGGTCGTGGAACGGGTGCAGAAAAGAAAACATTAGGGATCTCTTTCCATCGTAATAGTCACACATTCACGTTCAATTCCCGGTACATTTAGTAAATCCTCCGATTGTTGGATTTTCCAATCCCCTATCGACAATTTCGCAATTTTATTTTTTTGCACCAATCTCTATTCCCAACATCTTCGATCACGATCAGAGTCTCGTTTACTTTGCGCAAGATCCTTTGATGTCGTGAGAACCCGATAAAGGGGCTCGAGTCCCTTATGAATATTAATTATATGACCCTTTGCCTTGTAATGCAATTCATCAATTCCACTCACTGGGCATGAAAGCTCAAAGGCAATTTTATTGATACTCGAGCTTTATTCGCATCTATTTTAATCCAACGGGAGTTTTGGATGTTCCATGAAAATGAAATGATTTTTCACATTTTACACCATCATGTTGGTGTATCCACCCGCTTTACAATCGATCTGGAAATATATTCCTCTGCCTTGGATTGAAGAACCTTTTACTCTTTTTAATTGTCCGGACAGGGCTGTTGAAAGACCTGGATGACAGCCAGTGGTCTATGCATCAACAAAAAGCTGAGAGCAGATGGACAAGAGACAGACCAGACAGGCAAATGGAGCAAAGAGGAACAGGTGGCCAAGGGGCAGGCAACCCAAAAAGCCACACAGGGGAGATGGGTCGGCAGGAGAAAATAGCACGGGCTGAAACGGAGGAGGACGACGCAAGATGGTGTCACATCACACATCTTAGAGGAATGTGAAGAGGACAAGACTGGGCAGAAGTACCTCCTAATTTATAAATCATCCTCCTCCACCTCCTCCTCTTCCCCAGAGTACTCCTCTACTGTGCTGTTGGGGTATTCCCCACCCCCCACCCCCACCAGCTGCAACCACCACCACCAACACGTTCTTGTTGCCCTCTTATTTGGGTCGGTTCTGTGTTCTAGCTCTTCTATGAGCCTCGACTTCATCCACAAACAGAATACTATATCAACAAAAAGACAATGACGTCATGTCCTGTAAACCCAAATGCACTGAATACTATTTGCCAACTGTACCACCAACACATGTGTATTAGCCTTATAAACTTTCTTTGATTATTTTTTACATTGTGGCACAGTCATACACACCTGGAAGTAGAAATCCAAGCAGGTGATAACATCGATGCCTTCGGGAAAGCACTGAAACGATAAAGGGGTTCGGGATGTGCAGAACAACTCATCGATCGGTTGAGAAACAAACACATCACAGTGGTCGATTTTCATGTTGGGGAAATTGTAGATATATGGTTGCTCTCATGTCCTATCCCCAATGTCATTGAGAAACTAACAGTGTGACAACCACCTTGGATGGTTCGATGCTTTAACACAATACAGCAGGATCTCATTATGTTGGTAAATCCAACATGGCTGCCAAACCATGTGACCTATGACGTCATATGTGCGACTTTTGTTCCTCATGGATTGGCGATCGTATGTGTAAAGTTTCATCTCGATCTTTTCAGTCATTTCAGAGAAGAATATTTTTGAATGTTTATATATATATATATATATATTTTTTTTTTAACAATATGGCTGCCAAATCACGTGACCGATGACGTCATGAATTTTTTATCTGTGGACGATTTTATCCCGGGATGACCCTCAAAAATTTTCATACTGATCAGATGTAGCGTTCTACATATGCAAATATGACTTCATAACGAAGGCACCTATGACATCATTAAAAAAAACAAAAACAATTCCCCATGAAAACTTGCCATGTGCCAAGGTTCAATTTTTTTCCCCTTGGTGCGGTTTCAGAGACAGAGGTCCAAAGTTTTTCCATTTTTCCAATATCGCTGCCACACCACGTGACCTATGATGTCATAATTATCATGAAAACATGGCTTCTATGGTGAAATTTCAGCTGAATCCGACAAGCGGTTGCGGAGAAAATCACTCATGTTTTGTTTGGACAAACAAACAAACAAATGGACAACCAGAGACAGACAGACCCAAATGCAATACCCTCTCCTCCGGCAAGGGTAACAAGAGATTAGATGAAGCCAACAATCCTAAGCCATGGAGCAAACCGAAAAACAGGGTTGATCAAGTTTGTATGAAACACGATATTGATTAAGGAAATAGCATGACATTGGAAGAAAAACACAAAGCTGAGAGAAATATGTTGAACAAGTGCATTCAAAGTACACTGCCACCAAGCCAAATAAATAAATAAATAACAATCCTCCAGTGTGCGACATCACAGGGGCACCGTTGGCGCCCGGTGATGCCACCTGCAGCACATCGAGTCAGAATGGGAGGGAGCATGTACAATAATTGATTAATTGCAGAATTAAAAGAAATAAATAATAATCGTAAAATAATTAATTTCTCAATCAATTGCCGAATAGCATACCTAAACCACCACTGTATAATCCGAATGTGTAACTTTTTGAAAAGTAATTAATCGATTAATTGATCAATCAATAAATGAAAAATACCTTTTATAGCCAAATCACTTGGTCACCGTCATGTCCAAATTTCAGCTTCCTCGCTCAAAATATGCCTGAGATATTGCCAGGATGAGAAATAAAATAAGTAATTAACAAATCGATAATAATTAAATAATTAATCAATTAATTGATTAATCAAAAAATAAATAAATACTGTTTTTGCTACAGTACATCTTCAGTTTTGTACGCAAGTTTCAGCTTCCTAGCTCAAAGGATGGTTAGGATAATGCCCGGACAAACAAACAAACGGAGTGAAAACAGAGTACTCTCTCCCACTTCGGAGCCCGGCGATTCCATCATGCATCGCCGAGATATGGAATTGGGAAGGAGCGGTGTACAATAATTTGTCTTTGATAAGAAATCCAATATTAAGAGAGAGGAAAAAAAAAAGGATAGGTTCATCGTGAGACAGTTGGTATGTGCTACATCAAAAATGGGGCTTCGTAATGCAAAAAAACGATTAAGCTCTGATGATGTCATCAAGACCGAGGAGCAACCTTACAAACCTTCAGATGAGAAGCTTTTAGCTGATGAATTACATAAATCAATAATCACAAAGTTTAAAAGGAAGAAGGTCTATTCCAAAGCAGTTGATTACATATGGTCTGCCGATTTAATTGAGCTGAAACACGACAGGTGATACAGGTTTGCAATTAACCATTTTTGATTTAAGGTCAAGATATGCATGGGTATAGTTCCTTTGAAAAATAAGAATAACCACTCCCATGATGGCATTCCAATAGATATTTGATAAATGCAATACACAGCCATAAAAAATGTTTGGACTAATGAGGGAACAGGGTTCTATTACAGAACATTTAAGAATTAGCTTAAAGTTAACGATATCACATTGTACAACACCTTCAATGAAGAAAAAGCCGTCGTCGTCGAGCGCTTTAATCGCACTTAGAGAGATAGTACCAAATTTTTTTTACTGAACTCAGTTCTGCGCATCTTGCATTCAGGACATTGGAGATAATTAATTACAATCATACAGTTCATTCCTCAACAGCAGAAAAACCAACAAACATTTACAAAATTACAATATGAATGGGAGATTAATCAGAGAAAACCAAAGTTTAAGGTTGGTGATATCGTAAGAATATATCGGTGGAAATCACACTTTGAGAAGGGTTGTACAAAGAGGTGGACTTATGAACTTTATAAAATAATTGATGTTTTGACATAGTTCCTTGAACATATAAATTGTATGAATTAAAGGGAGAAGAAATCTTGGGATCATTTTATTCACAGGAATTACAAAAGACAAATATAATAAATAAATTAAAAAATTTAATAAATTGAAAATATATATTTTAAAAATCAAATAATTGAAAAAAACATTTAAAGAATTGCAAAAATTAAACAATTTGAAAAAATAATGAAAACTAAATAATAATAAAAAAATCCATCCCTTTGATGTCCACACCCACACCCCATTTACCCCCCCACCCCTAAAGTGCACCCCCACCCCCACCTCAACCCTTCCCCTTCCCCACAAGGGGAGTGGAAGAGGAGGGGTGGGGGTGCAACTTTCCCCAATTTTATTTATCTATTCCAATTTAGTAAATGGTAATTAAAATGTACACACACCGAAACAACACACATACAAAAACCCTTTCCATTACTTCACTGCAATTTTATGTATTCCCACTTACAAATGGCGAGATGCCATTCGTATATATTATATAGATATACTCACTTTTTAAAATGAATGTATCTAATGCATCGACATTTATAAATCCTGACCACATTAGCAACTTCAAATATTGTGGAATTGATAAATCATCATTACTACAAGAAAGTATAATGAAGAAGAGGTTGGCGAAAAAGAATTGGGATACCCAGAGAGATGAAGAAAGTAGACAGGAGTCCAAGGAGTTGTGGCACAAGGCGAAGAGAGAGGTTGCGAAGGCTAAGGAAACGGCATATGATGAGCTGTATGAGAAGTTGGATACAAAGGAAGGGGAAAAGGATTTATACCGATTGGCAAGGGACAGAGGACCGAGCTGGGAAGGATGTGCTGCAGGTTCGGGTGATAAAGGACGCAAATGGGAATGTGCTGACGAGCGAGGAGAGTTTGTTGAGAAGGTGGATGGAGTACTTTGAGGAGCTGATGAATGAAGAAAATGAGAGAGAGAGAAGGTTGGAAGAGGTGGAGATAGTGAATCAGGAAGTGTGGTGGATCAGTAAGGATGAAGTGAGGACTGCTATGAAGAGTGGAAAGGCGGTGGCCAAGATGGTATACCAGTGGAGGCATGGAAGTGTTAGGAGAGATGGCAGTGGGGTTGTTAACCAGATTGTTTAACAAAATCTTGGAAAGTGAGAGGATGCCTGAGGAGTGGAGATTAAGTGTACTGGTACCGATTTTTAAGAACAAGGGTTGATGTGCAGAGCTGTGGAAATTACAGAGGGATAAAGTTGTTAAGCCACACCACGAAGTTATGGGAGAGAGTAGTGGAAGTTAGGCTGAGAGGAGAGGTGATGATTTGTGAGCAGCAGTATGGTTTTATGGCAGGAAAGAGCACTACTGATGCGATGTTTGCTTTGAAGAATGTTGATGGAGAGGATACGGAAGGCAGAAGGAGTTGCATTTTGTGGATTTAGAGAAAGCTTATGACAGGGTGCCAAGAGAGGAGTTGTGGTATGGTATGAGGAAGTCGGGAGTGGTAGAGAAGTATCAAGGATCGGCTCTGAGTCCTTTCCTGTTTGTAATGGTGATGGACAAGTTGACGGACGAGATCAGATAGGAGTCTCCATGGACTGTGATGTTTGCGGATGACATCGTGATCTGTAGGGAGAGTAGGGAGCAGAGGCGGAGGCGAGAGCCTCGACAGGTGGAGGTATGCACTGGAGAGAAGGGGAATGAAAGTCAGTAGGAGTAAGACGGAGTACATGTGCGTAAATGAGAGGAGGGTGGCGAAGGTGCGGTTGCAAGGAGTTGAGGTGGTGAAGGTGGATGGGTTCAAATACTTGGGATCAACTGTCCAAAGTAACGGAGAGTGTGGTGAAGAAGAAGAAGAGAGTGCAGGCAGGATGGAGTGGGTGGAGAAGAGTTTCAGGAGTGATTCGTGATAGAAGGGTATCTGCAAGAGTGAAAGGAAAGTATATAAGACGGTAGTGAGTCCAGCTATTTTGTATGGTTTGGAGGCGGTGGCGCTGACAAAAAGACAGGAAGCGGAGCTGGAGGTGGCAGAGTTAAAGATGCTGTAATTCTCGTTGGGAGTGACGAGGATGGACAGGATAAGGAATGAGTATCTTAGAGGGACTGCGCAGGTCGGATGGTTTGGAGACAAAGTGAGAGAGGCGAGATTGAGATGGTTTGGACATGTGTACAGGAGGGATGCGGGGTATATCGGGAGAAGGATGCTGAGGATGGAGCCGCCAGGTAGGAGGAGAAGAGAAAGGCCAAAGAGGAGGTTTATGGATGTTGTGAGGGCAGACATGCGGGTGGTTGGTGTGACAATGGAAGATGTGGAGGATAGAGCGAAATGGAGATGGATGATCCGCTGCGGCGGATTACAAGTTACAACAGAAAGATTTAAACAGATGACACTTCATTTCTTCAGAATGAAGGAAAATCCTATGAAGGAGAACACGTTTACTGCACACAGAGTGATATTGTCGCTTAATAGCGAACGCAGTGAGCTTCATACTTAACGCGTGCATGTGAGAGAATAGAAACAACAACAACACAACAACACATACCCAGCTATTTTGAATCCGTGTTGTTAGCTATGACCTTTTGCTTCCGGTTGTTGTTAAACGCTGTGCGGTGTATAAACACGATTGGGTTTTATTTCTATCTTGTGAATATTACTTAACGCGTGCACATGAGAGAATAGGAAACAACAAAAACAACACAATACCCTGGCAATTGTGAATCCGTGTCGTTGGCTATGACCCTTTTGCTTCCGTTTTTTGTTTTGTTTCTGGTTTTTTTTTGTTTCCGGTTTTTTGTCATGGGGAATGATGCGTGCCGGGAGATCATGACCGGAAGTGTTTATTTATTTATTCAATTATTTTTTTCCCAAAGTTAATTTTTATTCTTCCGAAGGTGATTTTTTTCATGACAGGAAGTGTTTATTTTGTATTTAACATTACCGGGAGTGATTTTGAAACTCTTTCCAGAACTTTAATTTCTTTTTTCTGACCAGAAGTGATCGTTTATTTATTTATTTATTCAATTATTTTTTTCCCAAAGTTATTTTTAATAAAGATACCTCCCGCATCATCAAAAAATATTTTAATCGTGATTTACATTATTTGATCGCTGATCCCGAATCCAGCGCGAAGTAACCGGAAATTGCGTCAAAATCATCAGCTGTGCGGCGCTTACACGTACCACGGTCTAGTTGGCAAGTATACAGTTGTGAACAATTTTATGTAAAGTCAGAAGCGAATGTAAGAGAATTCTACGTTCGCTTCTACGCTTTGCCTATTCCATATTATCAGAGTCGTCGTCGTGCAGGTTTTATTGATACCGTAAGAAGTGTCAACAAACAGGTAAAAAAAAATCAGGTAACTGGTCAAGCCTAACCTGTTTCGACTGAAACATCATTCAATAACGATTTAGCATTGTGTGAAACACAATATCAAGTCGAGTTGCATTTTGTTCACATTTCTCGACGAAAACCTGTCTGGCAAAACATGGCAAACAAATGTGTCGACGTCTGCATCTTGAATCTTCTTTTTAAATCAGGTGTTTGTCTTGTGACTCGATCGGGAAGTAAACATTTGAATGTGACCTCGGCGTACGTATGTTTAAATGATTTAGAGCTTCACCGATGAAAACACAAACAGCTTTAAAAAGCAAATCCTATGACGGCATTTGCAGTCACATCACTGCCTTGGGGAGGGGGGGGGGGCATTCTGAAGATTTTAACAGCACCGAAAGGTAATGCAGTAAAGGCCATTTTGCACAACGAAGCAAAACTTTTGATCCAACAAGGCGAGTGCAAAGCCAAAATTCACAAATGCACGACAAAAGACATTAGCAGCTATCTATGTACTTTAACATGAATTACGACGACACCAACAGACAATGGACAAATACAGATCCGATGTATGGGGAATGGGGAATGTAACCTGGGTTCCCTGCACGATGACCAGGTGCTCAGATGGGAACACCGACAGGCTAACATGACAGCAGAGCGAGTTGATGAACTGCAAGGCGGTTAAGGCATGATGAAACAAGACGACCTGGACCTTACCTTCTTTTCCTTGAGGTAATATGCGATGGCAAAATTCCTGTCCCCCGTCTCTCTCTCAGACTGGAAGCTGTCCGCAAAGGAAGTACAATGTACAGTTAACCAATAGAATCCAAATAATTTTGGTTTAGTGACACAATAGGCAGACATTCTCATTCTATCCACTGTTGGAGAAGAGGTAAGGTATGCTCATGCTCAGGACAAGATCTAATGTGAACCAACATCGGTGATCCGAGCAGGGTGCAGCATCACAACGAAACAGAAACACGAGAGACGAATCATTTCAGGCATTTTGACAGCGCAGTGCATTTTTCACCGCCATCAACGCTCTCGTACATCTCAGGTTTGCATCGCCGGTGCACGGGCAGGGCACGAGACTTACGTGCTGTTGTTGAAAGCCACGTACTCGTATCCTGCCATTTTCCTCAGATAGTCCATGACCTGAGTTAAAGATATAAAGACTTTGCACTTTCATGGTTTAGCAAGAGCACACATTGCAGAACAATCTGTACAATCACCTGGGAGAACAGCCACCATATGGGCACATTCACAAGCGCTTCAACATCTGGGAATCGCTCATCATTTCCACATGAAAAGTGTGCAAAGTGCACAAAGCAAAACGTACGAAGTCCACTTACGTAATCAAATTTCTCAGAAGTGCTGAGTTTTTGCTGTGAATAAAAATAAATAAATAAAATCGGAGTTACAATGCAGCACAAATGAATAAATAAATAAACAAATACATGAAATTGAACAACTTATTGGAAGGGTAAAAAAAAACAAAAACAAAACAAAAACAAACTACAGTGACGATTAACATTCAATTCCAAAATCAAAAATATAAATATTGTCGCGTCCACGGCGGTCAAGTGAATTACCCCGACCCAATTGTCATGGATGGGGCGGTCAACACCGACCTGGACGGATAGCTGAACGGTTCGACCTTGAAGACGAACACATGATCTTTCGAGATTATAGGACGCGCGGGATGGAGGGCGGCAAAGGCATGTACCAGAAGGAAGCACAAGGATTTATACTCAAACGCACGACAAATAGACAGAAGGAAACTTAATAAATAAGTGTTTAATGAACATAAATCGAATGCTTATAATGGGAAATAAATCAACGCGTGATAATAACGACGCGAGGTCAACTGAAGCAAATTTTGAGACGTCTCCACACAGACTCAGATACAGACAAGGGGAAAGATTAAATAAAAGAAAATCCTTCCCTTTATTCTGGCACGTAGCTTTGTCCAGAGATGATCTTTTA
Source organism: Eptatretus atami (assembly GCA_035128595.1). Lineage (NCBI taxonomy): Eukaryota > Metazoa > Chordata > Myxini > Myxiniformes > Myxinidae > Eptatretus > Eptatretus atami. The sequence continues at coordinate 19,254,573 of CM068955.1, forward strand.
GGAGCTTGGGGATCAAACCGCGTCGTCCTGCGCAGGAAACCGCAACCAAAATGGTGCCAAGCCGCTCTGCGCGGGAAACGTGCGCGAGGTAATTCGCGTGGCGGTATTCAACGCCAAGGCTCACCAACTGCCGTGCAGCTTCTTCTCACAAATGAACTTGCCGACCCCACCCCTCTCTCACACCACATACGCTCACAACCATGGCTCGCCTTCTTCCTCGAACACGCAACGACATCACGCCAAGTTATGGCAAAGAGGCATGCTCCTCTTCTTCCTTCTCCCTCATAAAAAAACGTACAACTTCGCGACTCAGCCGATCAGACAACGACCAGCGTCCTGTTCCAGCACGCGGGCAAATTCACGCAGCAAGAACACGAAAATCACGCAGCCTTCTTCGTCATGTCGAGGAGAAGCCAGCATGCGAGATCCTCCGTCTCCGTCGCGTTCCTCACCCCAACTATCAGCTCCCCGATCGTGTCCTCTCGTCTCTCTTGCCCTTTCTCTCAAAGCATAAAAAACTTCGCGACTCAGCCGACCAAACAATGGCGAGCGTCTTATTTCAGCATGTGAACAAATTCACCCAAGCACGAACAACAAGAATCGCGCTGCTATTTCGGCGTGTGAAGAGGAGGGCAAAAACGAGACCCTCTGTCTCAACTGCATTATTCACACCAACTATCTCCTCTTCGATCATGCCCTCTTGCACATTCTCACATCCCACCAACCAATCATCAGCCTCGGGGGCGTGACTTGCTGGAACGAAGCCGGGAAGGCGGGAAGGCGGGGTTTCCTGCCTGCTCGGAAATGTTCGGCTCTGTTGTTGTTGTTGTTGTTGTTGTTATTATTGGAAGATTGCAGTTCTTTTATTGCTGGCTTTGTAAATGCAAAAACATAGGAAAAGGTCACAGGGAGCAATCACATACTGGGAGAAATTAGCCTTAAACCCTACCTAATTAACACAGCACCACCCTGGTGTGGTGACGCGTAACAATCTTAAGCTGAGTGTTCCCTACTTAAATTACATCAAGATGTCTCCTGCTTGGCCGCGGACCATGCTCCACTATACAATCCTATCTTTACTACTAAGTTCCTCCATCCATCCCACAAACATAACAATATTAAACGTCGATTGTGGACAATAAACAAACAAACAAAAAACAACACAACTGATGATGAGGAGTAACATTATATCTCGACGGAGGGCCTAAAATCCCTAAATAAAGATTTTTTGTTTTTCAAAGGAACAAAGAACACTTGGTATTCCGTTCCAAGCGAGTCATGCACAACTACCAAGGTGGTAAATCTGTTCACGAATTTAGTGAGGGACAGGTGACCTCACCTTAATCAACGACATCACCACGATGGAACCGGCATTTACCATTGGATTGTGTGGTTTGTCTGCAAACATAAAAACAATGCATTTCATGTTAGAGAAAAAAACAAACTCAGCATTCACAAATATTAAACAGAATCAAAGGTGCACGCACGCACGCACGCTTCTTATACGTTTCCAAACCACTGGTCCAATTTCCCAGACATTTGCTGTGCCAAGTTATTTTCACACGTATAAGGTGAGCATCACAAAAACTTTCAAATGTTAACCAAGTTGATTTGAAATCTGAAATAACAGCGCATTGGACGATCGATTGCCATGTCATGCAACTCCCTCGGCGGAGAGAGGGGGAGAGCTTGGAGTGAGCGGTTCAAAGGTCGACGCACCGTCAGGAATCAAATCAATGGCATTTAAATATTTATTTTCCTGAATGTAAATAAATATACAAAGGGTCATCAGTCTCCACGGGACGACATAGAGTTCAACGTGTGGCTGCAACATCCCATAGATCATCAGCTTGGAAATAAGGAGGCCCGTTGGCCCATCGTTGTCGTGTTACACTCCAGAGGTAATTTTTGCTACACGTGTAAAACATCCATTTCTGGGCTTATAAGGTTTTTTTATTTATTTATTTAAATTATTCTGAGCATTTCTTCCCCTCACCCATTGTTCCTCCAAGTGTCCCTCTAACCTGTTTGGTATCACAGATTGTGGTGGCTGTCCAAGCAGAAACTCCAACACCAACAAATCCACTCTTCTACGTGTTCAAACATCTACATGCCAACAGCGATTTTTGAGGCTACAAAGGGAAACAATTGTACGAGGGGCAATCAATAAGTAACCTTAAAATGGCGATATAAATTCGAGAATGTAATGTGTGTAGTTGTAGACGACATATGTTATATCTATGGGTAAGAGTCATGTTTTGCTTGTTTTAGATCTGGCGACATTGAGCGTATGACGTCGGTAGAGCAGTTCCAAGATGGTGGCTCCCTTAGAAGCATGCACCAGGGAGGAGCAACGTTCTGTCATCCGTTTCTTGGGAAGTGAGGGTGTGAATTCCAGTGAAATCCATCGCCGAATGAAAATGCAACATGGTGATGCATGTTTATCGCTGCAGCAGGTGTACGACTGGGACAGGAAGTGTAAAAGTGGAGTGTCCAGTGTGGCAGACGCTGCTCGCTCGGGCTGGCCTCACACAGGTGACACCAGAAATGGTTGCAGGAGTTGAGTGCGTGCTAAGGGAAAACCGTCGCATTAGGCCGGATGACGTGGTCTCCGAATTGAACATTAGCCATCGTTCAGCACACCACGTCATTCACAACGTGCTGGGGTTCCGCAAAATGTCTGCAAGGTGGGTGCCAAGACAACTCACACCAGAACTGAAAGAACGGCGAGTGGATGCATGTGAAGAACTTCAATGACGTTACGAAACAGAAGGCCACACTTTCTTACAGCGCGTAGTGACTAGTGATAAAAGCTGGGTTCACTACTTTCAGCCAGAAACGAAGAGGGCAAGCAAAGAGTGGTGCCATTCAACTTCACCGAAGCCAAAAAAAATTCCGCACACAGCCGTCCGCTGGGAAAGTGATGCCGACGCTCTTCTGGGTTAGCCGAGGCCCACTTGTAGAGCATTACATGCCCAGAGGGACCACAATCACCAGTCCATCATATTGCGACCTCCTTAAAAATCATCTGAAACCAGCAATCAGATCAAAACGTCGTGGACTACTCATTACAATGCTCGGCCACATACTGCCCACGCAACAATCGAGGACATGCATTTTGAGTGTCTTCCTCGTCCACCCTACTCGCCAGACCTCACCCCTTCGGATTACCACATCTATTGGGCCACTTAAAGAGGCGCTTGGTGGAACCACTTTCCGATCCGACGAAGAGGTCCAAGAGGCGGTGCACGAATACCTACACAAGCAGCCAAAATATTTATTTTCTCGAGGAATCCAGGCATTAGTAAAGCGCTGGAAAAAAAAAACCGCATGGAACACAATGGAGATTATTTTGAAAAATAACAGTTGCTCCACACGTACATGCAATAAACAATTTGTGAAAAATATTTTAAGGTTCCTTTATTGACTGGCCCTCGGTAGTTAAAGTGGCTCATGAAATGTGAACGTTTTTTTGAAATGATTTTGGAACAATATTTCATTCAATCCGACTAATCAACTGTTGTAAATAAGTCATCCAGGACATTACCATGGTATTCAATAAGCTGGTTTATTGGCTATTTTAACCTTTACTCGCCCCAGCAAATGCCACCTCAAGCCAATCGACATTCGTTTCCCTGCCAAGGCGAAGATCAAACTTCAACGATGGTTTTTTTTTTCCTTCAAAATGTTCCCTTTCAGGAAATGTGACCACGTGACTACGGTTGGGCTGACTCCAAAAGAAAGATTTTTGAAAACATTTACAACCTTGCTGTACACAAAATGGTGGCAATCTTGACATCCTCGTATGCCCCGTCTATCAAAGTTCCCTCTACTCCTCTGACTCCTACAAACAAAAAGAATTTCGGTTTATTCACGTTAACTGCACATCATAAAACAAACAAACATTCTTGATGTGCAGCAAAATGGCATAAAGTCTTCCTCTTGATGATAATCACCTCTCCAAAACATGTCTGTGTGTGATGATGTCACAGGTGGAAAAATTGGGTAATAAAAATAGATAAATTAATCAATAAACTGACTGTCGTGTTTCGCGAGCTCAAAACAAGGATGTACGACAAACTGTTGCGAATCTGAAATATTAAATCGAGAATAAAAGGGAATTTACACACAGCGGGCCACAGTTTGTCTCATCACACCTGCAGCATAGCCACACCTCAGCATTCTTACAATTGTGACGGTAAGATTGATGATGCAGCCAAACAGCAGAAAAGAATTCCACTATTGTGCCGGCACGCAATGGCCTGCTATTTGCAAAATATATCGTGGTATCTTTGACGTCCCAACATCTAAAAGTGGACAGGGCAACAGACCATGTCGCTATCTGATGGCTTGTGTGCTCAGAGATGCAACACCTATTCTGGAAGTGCATCAGGCCGATTGTTGTGTGTGTGTGTGTGTGTGTGTGTGTGGTCTCCTACACAACACCAAAACCATAAAAAGCTCAACCTTACCCTGACTTGGAACAGGCCGCAACAATTTCGAAACGATAAAGTATATTTTTCACTTTCCTCGC
>CM068955.1:19263002-19274422 GCA_035128595.1 Eptatretus atami
TTCGATGGCGGAGGTTAAAAAGAATGAAGAGCGAATGTGAAAAATAACATCCATCACAGTTGGATGTAATATGTTGGTAGCAGAGCGAGAAACACTTGGTTCGCATTTCACATGAACTGGTCTGGTCTAAGTCACTGGAAGTGGCAATAACTTCTGCATCGCTGCCAAGCATGCAATTCCACCTTTGCCATTGGGAATCCTTGTGACGTCACAAGCCCATAAAAACAATCTCTGATGATGTCTTCTGTGCATTTAAACACCGATTAATAAACGGTGTTTCCAATGGGCAGATATGATAATGCAGGATACAATGGAAGTCGATTTGGATGCAATTGAAAAACAAACATATGGGTGCGACGAGAGCCAGAAGAGCGAAAACAAGCTCAAATGAGCTAAGATCCTCGTCCTCTTAATGATGGCGTCATAAAAACGAATATGACGTCATTGTGATGTATCAGGTTTGCGATAAATTATCTGTGCTAATGCCCGGCTTGATTCCCGCAACAAATTCAAAACAGCTTGCCTAGTTTCGGAGACAATGGAATAGGCGATTTCCATTAGCGGCGATATATGACGTCAACTTTTTTTCTCTAGGAAGAATTTCCAAAATCGGAGATGGTTACTGTCTGCGCGTGGGCTTTCTGCATATACGTGGCAAGTTTCACGAATCCGATGAAAACTCTGGGTTGTGAAACAAAAAATGTCAAAAAATAGGAATGACGTCATAAAAATTGATACGACGTCATAGTGATGTATCATATGTGCGGTAATTCATCTCTGCTAATGCCCTGTTCGATTCCCGCAAACAGAATCCAAAATGCTTGCCTAGTTTCGGAGATAATTTTTTAGGCGATTTCCATTAGCGGAGATATTTTGACGTCATAACTTTTTTTTCTAGGAGTTCAAAATTGAGATGGTTACTGTCTGCGCAGGGTATTTTTACATATATATGCCAAGTTTCAGGAAGTTTCGATAAACTGAAGGCTGTGAAACAAAAAAGTCCACAAGAAGAAGATGAAGAACAACAACGTGAGCAAGACTGAGATCCTCCACGAGGATCTAAAAACGAAAGATGGCAATGTGGGATACGGGGAAGAAAGGCCCAGGAAATAAAATACCTTAGAACAATGCAGAGAAAACGTTAAAAATAAATAAATTAATTAATTAATTAATTTACCTGGCTGCTACTTTATAAAAAATAAAATATATATTTTAAAAATACGGGCAATACCCCTGGGCACTCACTTGGTAGAATAACGATACTGAGGAGGAAGTCAACATGGGACGGAATCAGCAAAATGCACCAATGAACCAATGTTATCGCAAATACATATTTTGGAGAGCAACCCCCCCCTCCCCCACCGGTCCCCCGTAAACCCACTTATTCCACAATTGTTTAAATAGCGTGAACAAACTTTGGTGCACACCGGGTGGTGAAAGTTGTGGTCAAGTTTCATTTAAATCATGTGTGTAGTTTCAGAGAAGTAGTTGCAAGTGTTTATGGATGGCAGGACGGACGGACGACGCGCCATCCCATAAGCTCCCCGGAACTATGTTCCAGGTGAGCAAACTAGAACGGCACTTGGTAGACTGGAGCAACCACCTCCGCCACGCTGAACAGTTTACGTTTTGTATCCCACCGATAGCACGCATCTGGATCCGGACGTGAACCAAAATCGAATCGGCTTGTTCTTGTCATCTAACAACCTGTCCACCGAGTTGTGTCATAACTCGTCAATAACTTTTTGAAATATCATGCTATATAATGGAAATCCTTTTTTGCCCCCATCTCTCAATGGTGAAGAATCCACCCAAAAATTATTTTTTTGAAACTCATGTATTCACATCCAGATTCGGATCTTGGTTTAAAAAAAAATTAAAAATCGAAACAATTAGTCGTCGTCACACACCCAACCTGTCCATCAGGTTTCATCAGTTTCCCTCAATAAGTTTTTGAGATATCGTGTCATACATTGTGATGGTTTTTGGAGACCCCAGGGAGACGCATACCAACACATGAAGGTTCCCTAGTGTAGTTATATGTGGAGTATTTTGTCTGGCTGAATTACTTCTCCCATCGTTATCAGTGGAAGGGAAAGATGCGTTGTGAGTGTAGAGTTATCCCATTGTTATTTTCCTCACTCCAAAACTCCATTCTCAAGCACTTTGAAAACGCTTTACAGACTCAAACCACGTGCAGCGATACTTACGGTATCGCTCGGCCGTTTTGCTTGATAGCAGCTGGAGCGTTGGGAAGCACAGTCTTTATCTGGAGTGATAAATTTACCGGGAAGGGAAAGTGGGATTTGGATGCTGGACATTACCCAAATTAAGCATCTCAGGTGGCGTCTGTGGCTGCTTAGCAACCTGTCGTGGCCACGAAGTTATCTGCAGTTCATCGGCCGGGAAGTGGATCTGAGAACTCATCTCACGACAAACACCCCACCGAACCCGTAGCAATATGGTTTTTAGCCCCATCACTCAATTATGAAGAATCATTTTAAAATATTCGGATTCAGATCTTCACCAAACTCGAATCAATTCTTCCTTGTCACACTCTCAACCCATCCACCACATTTTGTCCGAATTAGTCGGCAACTTTTTGAGATATTCTTCTCGCAGACAGACAGGCAGGTGAAAACATAACCTCCGTCCACCTTCAATGACGGAGGTAACTAGAACGGCACTCCATAGAGTGCACGGACTCACCTCGTGCACTCATTCTGAACAGAAATCCCATCGATAACTGAACACGTTACTAATATGACCCACCGTTATTGTGGTCCATGTATCCATATCAAATCACATACAATGCCATTATCTGTAGCTTTATTGATTACTAGCAGGATTTCCCAGTATGGCCGAGCAACACCGGGTCCCTCCTGCCGCCTTTTCCCCTCCCTCCTGCCGCCCTTTCCCCTCCCTCCTGCCGCCCTTTCCCCTCCCTCCCTCACCAGATTCCCTTTCCAATCCACCCCTCCTCACTCCAGGCTCACAGCCCCCTTCCCCTGCCTCCCCCGATTAGTGGAGGTTGGCTTTGGGGCTTCCCACTGTCTGGGGCCGTGTACAGTGCAAACATGAAAGTTATCTTCACAGCTAATAATACTCTCTGCCATCACCACCGGGTGGCGCTACACGATACACATTTACATATCAAATTTTCGTCGATATTTTTTTTTTCGTCTATTTTCGTACGGCTGCCAGACCATGTGACCGATGATGTTGAAGTTTTCAAATTATATTCCCAATGGATCGTACATAATTTATATGATATTTCACATCAACCGATTTAAGTGGTTGTAGAAAAGGAATCTTTAAAAAAAATTTTTTTTAGGTTTTCGTTAAATCCAATGACTGCCAGACCACGTGACCGTAGACATCATAAATTGAATTCTTCACCAACATCGGGTCGATTGTTGATCAGATACATGAAGTTTCAGATTTTTCGGATCAGGATTTCAATTCAACCAATTATGGCTGCAACACCACTTCATCGATGACGTCATTGTTATCACCATATGTACCCCATGGGGAGTTGATGACATATGCCAAGTTCCACTTTTTTTCGTTGAGCGGTTTCAGAGACGTCGTCCAAATTTTTCTCTTTAATCCAATATGGCTGCCATACAATGCGACCCATCACGTCAGAGTTATTAAAAAATAAAAAAAAAATAATAAGAAACGTTCTCCATGGAGAGTCACTCTTTTGTTTAAAGTTTCACATCGATCGGATAAGCAGTTACAGAGAAAAAAAAAATTTAAGCGAAAATATACAAGCGTGGACGCGGATAAAGAGACTCAGGCAGATAGACAGGGGCATTACAATAGTCTCGCAAATCCTTCAGGACGAGACCAACTAGAACGGCACTCGGTGGAGCGTATACGTACGCCAGGCAAAACTTTACGTCTTGTATCCCACCAAGAGGCCGGATCCGGATCTTCACCAAAACAGAATAAATGTGTCCTTGTCACACACCCAATCTATCCACAAACTTTTGTCCGAATCAGTCCACAAAAAACGTTTTGAAATATTGTGCTATATATCGTTTTTGGCCCGATCACTCAATGGTGAAGAATCATTTCGGAAATTAAAGAAATTCTCCTCTCCAGATGTTTACCAAAATCAAATCAATTTGGCCAAATCACACACTCAACTGGTCCACCAAGTTTTGTCGAAATCCATTCATAACTTTGCGAAATATCCTCCTCACATCCACACAGACAGGGGTGAAAACATAACGTCCATCCACTTTCGGGGGTTGGAGGTAACTGGAACCGGCAGTCGGTAGAGCGCATACCTCTGCCCAGATGAATAGTTTACGTTTTTCTATCCCACTGATAGGTCGGATCTGCATCCGTACCGTACCTTAACCAAATACCAATCTCCTTGTTATTGTCACCTAGCCAACTCATCCAACAAGTTTTGTCATAACCCATCCAAAGATTTTTGAGATATCATGTTATACATCGTTTTTTTGGCCCCATCTCTCGATGATGAAGAATTACTTAAAAATTATAAATAAATAAATAACTTAGATCCAGATCCGGATCTTCAACATAATCAAATAAATCCATCCTCGTCACACACCCAACCGGTTCACCAGGTTTCATCCGAATCAGTCCAAGCTTGCAGATATCCTGCTCACAGACAAACAGATGGATAGAGGTGAAAACATAACCTCCATCCATCTTCAGTGGCAGAGGTAAAGATGACGATGTACAAATTGACTCACTGTGCTCATTGAGGGATAGAGTGTCGAAGCGCAATCCACTGGGCTCCTTCCCCACAAACTGGTGTACGAATTTCGTGCCGAGGTCATGGGCCGCGATGGCGTACTTGAGCGGCTTCATGCATGACTGCAGACAGAACGGTACCTTCGTGTCCCCGATCGAATGCCTGCATGCACATGATCACATGACCACAGGACAACACTGCGGGTGCTTTGCAATTCAAATTGGATAATAAAAAGGTGGCCAATTGAAGGCCGCGATTAGTACACATCGAAACAAATGCAAGGAAATGTGCCGGAACCACAAATGGTCCAAAGGGAAAGCCCGGCCAGACCTCAACCCAATGTGTGCGTTTCCCTCAAGACCTCTGTAAACTTGTGCATTTCTTGCCCATACACAGTACTCATCTTCAAATGCCCTGCGCTGATCTGTTCTACCTCCCTTGTGACCCGTACCCCCCCCCCCAACACTAACCCTAACCCCTTTGGAGGGTAATTGTGCTCTTATTCTATATTTTACCCACGTGTTCTATTACTCCGAATCACCAAACCATTACCCATACTCCATCATACAATTCTTTGTCGTGTCCTCTTTTCCTTTTACATCTTCCAACACTTCATGCCTTCTCCCTGCTCCTGGCTCACTCAGAGCCACATCACACCTCTTGACTCACACGTAGTCCTCACAAACTTCACACACTCAACCGTTCCCGCTTTCACGCTCAGGCGAGATGTGAAACTCCACAAAGCTGATCCGAGTTCACAAGAGTGCAACCAGACCAACAGTGAGGGCCAGCTTGCATCCACATGAACACATTGGTCCCCAACTCCCTCACTCCCGTGTTTGCTTCCCCCTCTCCAGCCATCTGGTTCACCAATATCAGAGATCTGAGCTACAACTCAACAGATCTTCCACCCAAGCTACTTCAACGAACACAGATATTGTACGCCTTACAAAACATTTTTCACACGGTATCCCGGATTCTTCTGTGTCTCCCTAAGTATTGTTTCCTTTGCCCTGACAAGCCCAATTCCCACAGTGGTGCTAATGTTGCTGCATATGTTCATTCCTCCCTTCCCCCTCACTGGTATCCTAACCCTGTAGAACACATTTGGCTTTATGTGCCTCTCTCCAACAATGGATTGTTTCTTCATGCGGTCTACCATACCCCCTGACTCTGATGACTCCATCGATGAGGCTTTCTCTGCAAACATTGACCATGCTCTCTGCTCTGCCCATCCGCTCTTCATAATCTGTCAAGATTTAATTGCCACCGTGCAGGCTGGCTCATTCTTGGTTCACATACTAACACTGCATGCCTCGACTTCCTGGAAGGAAAACCCAACTGATAGTAACTTGCAAGCTCTCTACACAGCTCAGAACCATCCCATGAAGACCCCAAGGCCCAACATTAGGCTCAACCATGATCAAAACTTTCAAGCCTCCCACAGACCGCCAAAGTCAAGTGAGAGCCAATCAGATCTATCTCCGATAGACATTCCCCTTGTTCCCTCAATCCTAAGGGATGGAGTCAGGCCGGACACTGCTCAGGGAAAAGCAGAGGCAACGAACTATGTCTTCAATCCAACGGACAAGGTCTCAAATCAGGACAAGGACAAGGTCTTATTCTTCCTTTCCCCTCGAGTATATTCTCCCCTCCCCGACATCACACCCATCTTATGCTAATCTATAAACCTGCTGCTCATCTCCATATATATATATATACACACACATCATCACGACATGCCATCAAGCAAATATACAAAAAGGCTGCACCAAGTCGTAAAAATGCTGCAAAAAGAGATACCTCTGTCCATCCACGGTGCACAAGGAAACCCCCCATAGGTTTGGGTTGAACTTGGCGAGCTGAGGAATGTAATCCGCCACCTGCAGCAGACGAAGCACCATCTCACTCGGCCCATCATGTCCAGCATTCATCCAAGAGACTCTGCCTTCTCACTCACCTTCCCCCATGTGAGTCCTTTGGCATTTTCATAGATGTGATCGATTTGCTCCGTGAAGTTTTCAAAGTCAGGGATAACAAACTTCCGGCGGAAAGCCTGAGTCAACAGTACGATGTTTCCAGCCACACACCTGAGCGGTTGGCACACAAAAACAGCAATAAAGACGGGTAATGGCGATAACTGCCCTAAAAGACCGGGTAAGAAGCTTTGAGATGATGACACAGGTAGGAAAAAAAAAATTATACCATACTATGCACCTGAGCAGGCAATGGCAATACCCGATCCCTTTTCCATTTCAAACACTCGTCATATTTCCTTAAAATGAAAGGCGTTCTTCAGTCCAATCATTAAATTATACCAAATTGCGGAATTCAGTAAATTGTCAAAATTGATTTTTGACTTAAAAATTGAAAAATTCATCAGTAAATTGTCAAAAAAAATGTGGAAATTTGTTCCACGGGTAGGGGGATGGGGGAAATGATAGAATGAATGGAGATGAGCAGAAAACATGGGTTTATTGAAAGTCAAGATGTTCAGTTTGAGTTTTACGCAGCAGTTTCTGATTGCGTGGATGAGGAAAATGGAGTAGATCTGGTGTATCTAAACTTTCAGAAGGTATTTAATAGGGTATTACAAAGGAGGTTGTTGGCTAAGGTGAGGGCTTGTGGAGTGGCTGGTGGAGTAGTTAACTGCATTTGTGATAGGAAGCAGAGCGTGGCTGTGAGTGGGAGCATGTAAGGTGTGGTGTACCTCTGGCATCAGTAGAAGGACCATTATTATTCATAATTTACATCAATGCCTTGGATAGTGGGGTAATAGTGTTGTGGGCTGGGTATCGGCTGCGAGCAAGACCGCTAGTTGGAGCAGCAGAGTCGACTCCACCGAACACCCGGAATTCAGATCGTCACCCTCGGATAACTCGACAGGTACGGTCCCTTACAGGACCGTGAATCGTCAATAATTAACTGCCACGTGTACAGGGTTATTTGCCAAACTTCAAAATACCTAGAGGCCCACGTGGCGAGCTACCGAGGAATTCACACCCTCGACGGAGCTCGAACGGGACGAGCCGTTTCCGTGCTCGACCCGAGCGTAACCCGAGCGGATGGTTACCGAGGTCCGTCGGTCCAAATGCACAACTACAGCAGCAACGGCCTTTTTAATCACCCAACACTCACCGTGCTAAACCAATGAAGGAAAGGACGAGGACGAGCTGAACATTCAACAATAGGGGTATTTATTTACAATAGGTGGAAAGGAACACATAAAGGGCAGAGTTAAACCAACTATAAAGGATGCAAATAATGTACAGCAAAAGCACTTAAGCAGTTACTACTTAAAGACGGGCCCAGACACACACACGCACACAAATACCCCAAAGAAACGGACCCCAATGGTCTTTATTCGAGGCCGCCAGCTCGAGGACAGGTGAGCTAGAGACCAGAGCTATCTCGGACCTTCCCGCATCGTGCGGTCTTCGATGTCCTGGATCGGCGGGACTCGAACCCGCAGCTCAACGCCGCTGCAAGCACCGGGTACGGAAGGCAGCGTCGGGCTCCCGCACGCTCCTCCTGCACACGAGACCAAAGCCAGCGACGAGACGAGAGCAGACGCCGGCGACAGGACGAGACCAGAAGACCAGACGCAGCGACGAGAGACCAGCAGCTGCGGACACCACGCCGTCCCATCTATCTTTTTTCTCTCGCGTCGGGAACGTGTCTCACCCCTCCACACACCTCATTCGCCAGGGAAACCCGACGTCTCTCCACGATTGGTCGGGGGGCGTGTCGGGCGTCTCAATTCCCCGCCCCCCGAAGAGGCTTTGCTTCTCTTGGAGCCGCTCTACGCCCATTGGCCGCCAAATGACGCATTCGCTCATTTGGCGCCAGGCCAGAACGAAACGCTTCGTGATCGCGAGAACAGCGTGGACCATTCCTCGAGCAGTGTTGTTATAAGTGTAAAAATCCTATCTATAAAATAACTTCGCAGCGCATGTACATTGTACACGTAATTCCCATTAGACATAGGTAGGGGGCCCGAACTATAAACACACACTTATCGAAATAACTAAGCTTCGGGACTGCTGTCTGTCTGTGTGCACAAGGCTTCCAAATTCGTAACAATAGTGGGGTGAAGAGTCAGATTTCTAAATTTGCAAATGACACAAAACTCACCAAGAATATTGTGTTCAGTTTTGGTCACCACATCCGAGGAAGGACATAGCTGCCATAATGAGGGTTCCGCGTAGAGTAACGACATTGATGCTGGACCTAGCTAAACTAAGCTACGAGGAGTGGCTTTCGGAAAACAGGACGGACGGAGATGAAGAAAGACATCAGGATTGATGACAATGATGATTAAAAGCACGAAGAAAGACGAGCTATATGAACACGATGGTGGATGAGGCATGGGTTTACGAGTCATCCTTGAGACTTTTTTTTCCTGAAGTCATTTACATCATGCCTTGAGATAGACGAAGTTCTACCAATGAGCAGAGCTGACAGGATCGCCGACATAGATGTACAATCCCCTCTGAGATGTCGAGCCTGGCTTTGAATCCCGACCCAGGTATAAACCGTCATCATGGTGTTTCATCAAAGTGTCTGCCGGCCCTCGGATGGACGTTAAACCGGGAGTTCCATCTGCCGGCATCGGTTTGTGGACGTCAAAGATCCCACGGTACCCTCAGTGAAGAGCAGGCGAGCTATCGCCGGCACCATGAGCAAATTACAAAATTCCAGTCCTAACCTGCAGGGGCTATTGCAACAGCAACGCAGCCACACTCAGCGATGATGCAACCAGCAGCTAAAAGCTGCAAAAGAAATTATGTAATGACCAACAAACAATTTAAAATTCAAAAGCAGAATAAATCACGAGGTCACGTGCATCGATCAGCAAATAACCAGAAGCTGACGCCATCACATCCAAGATTCATTTTACCACCATTAACAATTGGCAAATGGCGTGCGAGATGTCTCTGTGGATCAATATATATAAATATAAATAAATATATCAGAGGTCTAGCGGATTCGAGTCGATGCGTGGCTCGACAGCGCAGTCAATATTTATCCTTCTCGATGCTAAGAATTCCTCTTACTTGCGAAAGAGATCTTTGTCCAGCATCACTCCGTCAGATGATGTCTGCACCAACTCACGCAACGTGTCCATCGAATCCTTGAGTCGAGGATCTGCCGTCCGCAGCCCTGTCGCTTTCAGCGCCTGTGATGGAGCGGATAAACTTGTCAGAGTCGATTTAAACCCCCAGATACCATCAACGGCGAATCGTGCTCAGAAAAGGACAACAATCAATGAAGGGTCGAAAATAAAAATAAATAATATCTGGAAAGAATCTGAAAATGCAAAGCTCGTCCACTTTGTATTCAGACTTCTTCTTGTTCTTCTTATTCTCATTGAATATACCAAACGGTACGTTTGACCAAATTATTAATTCGTCTTCATATTCTCATAATGTGGCTTTGTTGAAAATTTGATAACAAAAGCTCAAATGGTTAAAAAGTCCCAGCCCAGACATACACAAAAAAACCCCCCTCCCCCCTCTCACCTACAAACACCTCTCAAGAAATATTAGAAAGAAAACATATCAAGGACACACAGTCGTCAAAATGGAAGGAATGTGTCCTCGATTAACCTCGAGCCAAGCATCCGCCGCTTCGGTTCGCCTGCCTGGAGGACTACTGCACTTGGTACATAAAAGAAGCACATTTGTCACTTCTTTATTTATTTATTTTTTCCCCTCCCAAACGGCCTGAACATGAAGGCGACGCATCTAGCAGTGTGCAGAAATCAACGGGGAACGGGGAAGAAGACACTTCCAATTCATTCGTACAAACATATTATGTGAGGAGGTCATAAATTAGATTCAGAAATTCTTTCACAGGAACTTGTTGTACTTGTGAAGATGCCTTAAAATAGCCGGGATGGATAGCGGCTTCACACATTCCAAATGGAGTCCGCTCACTCGTCGTCGAACGTCATCTTCGCAGCAAAAAAGGGGTTGCTGGTCTTACCGTGATGAACTTCACCACCGGAAACTTGTCCTGCCCCTCGGATATCGTCTCGAAGAGCAGGTCCTCCAGGTGCGGGAGAAAGGGGTTTTGTTCCCTGAATAACGAGATGAAAAATGGCCGTTAAAATGCGTCAGCGATTTCAATGTTAGGAGCTCGAAGGGCGAGACGAGGCTGCATCGTGTGAGATGGGTTTGGGTTCCAAAAGGGGGGGATGACATGAAATCATCCAAACGAGCTTAAAAAGCGACAACTGAATGGAGGAAAATGAAAACTCAAACAACTAAGCAAGTCATGCCCCCTTGATGTGGTTGTGTTTAGCTCTCACACGAGCCTCGACAAGGTATACAAAAAAAAATACACATGGGTCTTTGGAGGACTCCACAAGCTATATTGATATCTTCTTAAGCCTGGTTTTGGCTTAGCGGTCAGAATGGCTGGCTTAGGATCTCAGGGTCTGAGTTCGAGCCATGTTGGCCGCTGAATGACCAGGTAGGGTTGACTCAGCCTGTTCCTCGAGGTCGGCGAAACGAGTCCCACCCGCAGTCGCACTGCTATACGCAAGGAGGAGGAGGGATATTCTTCATTTGTTGGTTACGTTTCTCCAACACATCATTTTGAGAATGTCGATGCACAATTGTAATCCATGATGCTATCACATTCCTACTACAACTAAGAAACAAAAATGCGATTTCACTTT
>CM068955.1:19282499-19302225 GCA_035128595.1 Eptatretus atami
TGGCGGGATAGCTGAGAGCACATTCACCTCGAAGCTGTCGAGCCTGGGTTCAAATCCCGACCCAGCTATAAACCGTCATTCCGGTGTTTCATCAATGTAAGGGTCGTCCCTCGGATGGACATTAAATGGGCGACCCGTCTGCCGGCGGCATTAGTCGGGGGATGTCAAAGATCCCACGGTGTCTTTCGTGAAGAGTAGGTAAGCTATCTCCAGCACAAATTCCAATTTTCTGCTGTGACCTACAGGGGGGCACTGCATCAGTTGCACAGCCACACTCCAATAAATGACGGTATCAGCAGCCACATGCAGCTTATGAAATGCATAAATGAATGAACAAACAACCATAAGTTTACAATCACAGCTCAGGCTTTGATTGGCCGAATCGCCTTCTCAAGCCTTGAAGTCCCTTGGGGGGGACCCAAAACCTTCTGTCACCGGGCCATGGGGTACAACCCAAAACCTGCCAGGGAAAAGGGGTGGGGAGTGGGGGAGGGAACAAGCCACAACCTTCTTCCACCGGTCCAGTGAAAAGCTTAAAAAAAAACTTTCTGTTGCAGGAAATCGGGGCACAACCCAAACGATCTACCGCAAGTCTAGGGGCACCACACACAAACTTGTACAGCCAGGCTGGGAGAACAACCAACAAGGTTCTGCCTCCCGAATGGAAGCACAAATCACAACCTTCTGTCGCCGAGTCAGTGGTGGGAGGGGAGGATGGTGGGAAGGGAAGGATGGTGGGGAAGGAAGAGGATGGTGGGAAGGAAGAGGATGGTGGGGAAGGAAGAGGATGGTGGGAGGAAGAGATGGGGAAGAAGAGGATGGTGGGAAGGAAGGAGATGGAGGAGAGGATGGTGGGGAGGAAGAGGATGGTGGGGAAGGAAGAGGATGGTGGGGAAGGAAGAGGATGGGGGAAGGAAGGTGGGGGAAGAAGAGGATGTGGAAGGAAGAGGATGGTGGGGAAGGAAGAGATGGTGGGGAAGGAAGAGGATGGTGGGGAAGGAAGAGGATGGGGGGAAGGAAGAGGATGGTGGGGAAGGAAGAGGATGGTGGGAAGGAAGAGGATGGTGGGGAAGGAAGAGTGGTGGGGAGAGAGGATGGTGGGGAGGGAGATGTGGGTGGTGGGAAGGGGGAGAATGGTGGGGAGGGATGGGGGGTGGTGGGGAGGGGGGAAGGGGGAGGATGTGGGGAGGGGGGGAAGGGGGAGATGGTGGGAGGGGGGGAAGGGGAGGATGGGGGGAGGTGGTGGCCGGTGGGAAGGGGGATGGGGGAGGTGGAAGGGGAGGATGGTTGGGAGGTGGATAGTGGGGTGGGGGGAAGGGGGATGGTGGGGAGGTGGTGCCAGTGGGGAAGGGGGATGGTGGGGAGGTGGGGAAGGGGGAGGTGGGGAAGGGGAGATGGTTGGAGGTGGATGGGGTGATGGGGAAGGGGTGGGGAGGTGGGGGAAGGGGTGGTGGGAGGGGGTGGTGGGAACATTCCACAACCTTCTGCCACCGGTCCGGGGAACAACCGAAAACTTTATCCTGTCACGCTGGGACACAGTCCACTGTCCACTGTCCACAACCTTTTCCCGCCGGGCCAGGGTGGTGGAAGTAGATGGGGAAACCCAGTCTCCTTTCACCCGAAGGGGTTAAAATCCCTAAACTCTCCTCACCCGCTTCAACAACATGAACCGAGCCGATCGTGATACTCACCTGTTCCGCGGGAGTTGTGCGTCCTCCTTGTGATCGCCGCGCCTCGCCCCGACCATGCCGCTACACATGCGCCACGTGACTGTATCCAGAGACACCGAGACACGAGGTCCAAGTAGTAGTAAACCGCATGTCCGACCGGACGCCGTGTTTTGCGAGCACGAAGCGAAATACAAGCGCAGCGCGGCGCCAACAACCGGCCGCATTTCTCTCATCAGGAAATGAGTGATGAATGAGGAAGAGGGAGGGACTCGATTACGTATGTCGTGTCTGGGCGGAGCTAAATAAAGTGAACTCGTGGTCGCAGTTTTTATCCAATCATGTGAACGTGCGCGAGACCACGCCCATAACATCACAAATTCCACGCCACGCCCATAACATCACAAATTTTTTACGCCACGCCCATAACATCACACATTTTTTACGCCACGCCCATAACATCACAAATTCCACGCCCATGAATATTGTATGGACCCAAAGTGTCCTAAAATATAAATAAACAAAACGTGATACTTTCGTTATAACGTTCAAGAAGCATTGATAGGATTACCTGTTTGAGTGTTCTTGTCAACATCTTGGTCTGTGTCATTGTTCAACAATATGTATTGTTTTTTTCCTATTTTACAAGCGTTTGTTACTACTATGTTTGCCTCCTCTGGTTGGTTGCCCAAATCTCCTCTGGTCGCCTCCTATGGTCGCCTCCTATGGTTTTTCACATTTTGTTGGTGTTTGCAGCCTGAATTTAAAATAGATTAAATTTAAAATATTTTGTCACCGACTACATAAAATACCCCTAACGACAAAACGGAAACGTGGTTTGAAAATTTTTTTACAAATTAATTGGGAAAAGAAATACTCGGATTATAATACCTAATTTGCGTACAGTTAACGTCACCGACCAATGCCCGGCAAGGAGATCCAGGTTGGAACTCCATCGAGGATGGCATATACATTGATTGAATCCACCCGTCTGTGAAACACCGGAATGGGGACAGGTGATAGCTGTGTCAGGATTCAAACCGGCTTCGACAGCTTGGAGGCGAGCATGGACACCTCTTTTTGTAGGCCATCCTGCCAGCCTCACGTTCGGAGAATGGAGTCTAATTAGTTTCACTTTATACGGTTGTCTCAATTAAAAGAGCTTCGTGAAATAACCAAGCTATAAGGAATCATGATTTGTCCTAAATATTTCTTCCACCTTACCTGCATTTTCTTTTAAGGGCCATCTGGGTTTCATTTGGAAAAAGAGAGGACAGGATCTGTGCTTGGACAACCAAGCGGTTCCTTTCTTGCTGCGATTCAGTGACTCGGAGATAGGCGGCCTTTACCTTCGCTGGGTCGCTGAGGTTTCCCGGTAGGAATGGTGAGTTTTGCACTTCTCAGATCCGCATGCACCCCCTGCTGGTAGTTTGGTGTCCGGAGCACGTTATGTATATTTTAAATAACTGGTTGTTCAGAAAGGAACTCCTTCTGGCATGGGTTTAATTTATTATTACAAGAGTGCTCAAGTTTTTCAAAGTACTTGAAACCAGTTATGGAAACTACCAAATGGGATGACCAGAAAATATCCAGAGATTGATCACAACCAAAGCCAGCTGCCAAGGATATTGTTGGACCAACTGAAACCTGGGCAGTTTGCAGAACTATCCAAAGTCTGGTGTGATGAGATCAGCATGTCGGAGGATTTTTTTTAGCTTTGCTGAATTGATTAGTAGATCTTGGCCAAAATAGGCAGCTGATTGGCAAAGGTGTTGACTGCCTGGCGGCGCGTTGGTGGTCATTTTTCCCCAACTGCGATGGTTACATTGAAATCACCAATCATGGAGACCTGTTTTTTTCTAGGAGAACGTGCTTGTGTGGAACGTTCAACCTTCACATCCAAGCGACCTCAACATTCCTCTCTCATGCCCGACCGCCTGCGGGGACTTCGAAAAACCTCAAGCTGTTGTATCCGTCCCAGACGAAGCGAGGTTTTTTTTGGCCGCTTACTACTCTCCCCGCGTGAGTCTACTCAGTCATACCTTTGTACGTGTGCCTCCCCGTAAAGTTTTATTGTTTTGCTAATAAAAGTGAATCAAGCTCAAATTTTTGTTTCACCTTTACCTCTTTACAGCTGCAACCATCAGCAAACGCTATGTCAGGGCGATGATTCGAGCTGTGGTTACTGGGTGGAGTGTCCCATGTCACCCTATACCTGTGTCAAGGTGTTCTCTTAGCTTTTTACAAATCACTGTGCTGTGTTGTTGGTTACATTGAACATTTTCCCCACCCCAAAAGAAGAATGGCTTACATGGAGGAGGTTTTGGGAAGTCTTTTTTTCCAAGCTGGTTACAGGTTTTGTGCGGCACTTTGAGCCCCATCCTGAGTTGCCTGGAGGACATTACGATCATGAACAGTGAAGTCTGGATTTGGTGTACTTGTAGTTCTTGACCATGGGGACAGCAGATTATCCTCTTCCTGAAGCATTTAAATTGGCCGCTGGATTTTGACAAAACCAACAATTCTGATAGCAAAAATGGTAGTTCGACGAGACAAGCAAGGCCTTCCAAAAGTTTAGAACTGCTGTCAATGAGTGAAATATGAAACACACACACACGCACGCACGCACGCACACACACGCGCGCGCGACCTGAGGATATATTTGTTTTTGAGATTAAGAAGGTTTTTATTTATTAAACAAGTTGGCGTAACCCACATGAAAATGTAGAAGCAAAAGTCACTGCGGTCACAGCACTCAGTTATCCATGATATTGATAAGGAACTCAAAGTATGCGACGGATGTGCTGAAGTTTATCAACAGCTAAGTATTTCAAAACGGGGAGGGTTATCCAGTCTCAGGGAGGCCACGCTCTTCCACCAAAGATGCGTGGCCAAGTGCTTAGACCAAGATGTAAAAAAAAACTTCAAGGTAGTTGTTATTTGGAATAAAATGGGTTCAAAAGGGCACTACATCTAGGTGTCAGGAGTCACAATAGAATGAGCATTGATCGCCATCTTTGAGGAATGGCCGATGGGGACCTTGTTCACCGTTATGCAGCAACGACATCACTGGTTGGCCTTCGGCCCTCCCTTTTATGCAGTTAGAATACCTGCTGCAGTGATATCTATGTTGGCAGCATTATATCGGACCATACCTTGGTGCAATTGGTTGAGCTACCTCACGTTGCATCAAGTCCAATAGTCGTTTCACTGTCAGGGTAAGTTTGATACATTATCTTCTTTTGATTTATTTTTTTCTCACCCCAATCCAGGCTCGTCAACACAGCACCGCCACTGGAGCTGCCTGACCCATCGTCGCAGCAATGAGTCGGCTAATAGGATAGCTGCATCACAGGGCTTGGGAACTTGTCCCTCTTTGGCAAGGGACTGG
This sequence comes from Eptatretus atami, assembly GCA_035128595.1. NCBI lineage: Eukaryota > Metazoa > Chordata > Myxini > Myxiniformes > Myxinidae > Eptatretus > Eptatretus atami. The sequence continues at coordinate 19,287,558 of CM068955.1, forward strand.
AGGAGCTGTATGAGGGAGAATAACATGAAAAAACTCACTGGAATGTACGTTTTTTAAAAGTACACTGTGATCATTGTCAAAGGGAAGCTTTTTTGGTTTTTCAAGCACAAAAGACCAGTTCGCTTCTGTGCTCAGGACTTCGCATGTAGATGACTGTTGTGAAATGGAATTATGATGTCTTCACGCGAAGGGCAGCACACAGGACTGTTTGAGGGTGAACACGCTTGCCAATACATCGAGACACGCAACAGTACCATCATGCTTTTGAACGGCTTCCTTCCAATCTCCGTGGCTAGTCAAAACAATGTCAGTTCAAATGGAGAGGGGGGGGGGGGGGGGGGGGGGGGGGGGGGGGGGGGGGGGGGGGGGAGGGAGGGGGGGGGGGGGGGGAGGGGGGGGGGGGGGGGGGGGGGGGGGGGGGGGGGGGGGGGGGGGGGGGGGGGGGGGGGGGGGGGGGGGGGGGGGGGGGCGGGGGGGGGGGGGGGGGGGGGGGGGGGGGGGGGGGGGGGGGGGGGGGGGGGGGGGGGCGTGGGTGGGGGGGGGGGGGGGGGGGAGGGGGGGGGGGGGGGGGGGGGAGGGGAGGGGGGGGGGGGGAGGGGGGGGGGGGGGGGGGGGGGGGGGGGGGGGGGGGGTGCACAACATGAGCAAGTTCAAATTTGTGTCCAGCCTGCAGATAATTAAAATGACTTTGCGGAAGTTGAAATGCTTTGGCTTATTTTATGGTGACGTTGACTGTCTTTTTACGTTCAAAATGTACGGGTGTAATTTATTTTGGCTATCAATTTGGCCACGGCACAATTCATGTGAAGTGAACAAGGACAAGGAAAACAGGAAGAGCTGTGCCTTTAGGAATGGATGGACCGCGTGAAGATCATGGTGGAATCCTCGGGTGGATCGTGGCCGAGCAGCTTCATACCCGGCGCACGTAGACCATTGGTAAGGCAACAGGTGATGGAGATGGGAGCTGAAGATTTTTGGTCATTGGTCACTCGACTCGAATCTGAATACAAAGGGACAATCATCAAAAAGACCTCATGTTGCGGAGATGCATCCAAGGCGATAGGCCATTAGAGTAAGTTGTGAAAAGTGATTATTTTGGACATGTGCAAGTAGTTGACAAATACAAGGTACGATGATAAAACAGAATGTTTGCATGTCCTGATATTGTTTACTTCTTGTTTGTTGTGAGTTAATACTTATAAGCTTTTTTTTACTTGTACAAACAAGACATTATAGGCTCATTGTGCTTAATATGGACAATAGTTTTTTTTTTTTTAAATAATCCAACTTAAATTTTATAATACATCATCACCTCTGCCTACAAATAGATTTGTTGAGTTAATTAGTTGATATAACTAAAGAATTTGGCTAATTTTGGTATTTAAGGTGCTTAACAAAGCTCCTGAAACCTAAACTGAATTTGTTATGTTTGAAGCAATATCTTATATTGATGTTTTACAAAGTATATCATCAAAGAGGGTTGGATGTGTGCTGTTGTCAAAAGTGTTGTGCAAAGAGAAGATGCTCGCATAGAAGTAGTGTGTGTGTTAGGAGTTTTTGAAAGAGGTCATGCTTTGTTTGAAAGTTTGTTAAAGAATAAAGTAATTTTTGAAAAAGTTTTTTCAAGAGTATGCTTTGTTTGAAAATTTGGAAAGAATTAAAGTAATTTTTGAAAAGTTTTTAAAAGAATGATGCTTTTTTGAAACTTTATAAAGAATAAGTAATGTTTGAAAAGTTTTAAGAATGATGCTTTGTTGAAAATTTTGAAAGAATAAAGTAATTTTGTGAAAAGTTTTAAGATGATGCTTTGAATAATTTTTGGAAAGAATTAAAAATGGTTGTGGATGATAGGTGTTTTTTTTTCAAACGAAATTTTGGGCTGTTCTGTGTTTTGAGAGAACATAACTTATTATTCTGAAGAGAATATTGATGTTTTTTGGGGAGTAAAATCTCTCTATCCTAAGTCAATCTTATCCTCATCCATCACATCGGGACACATACTCTGTAAGAGCGTTGGTCTGCTTAAAGCAGTTCTCCTTGCTTATGGCACCAATCTTGAACGGCACTCACCACTCAGAGATAGCAGAGGATACCGGCGACATTTCTTTTGTGTCGCGACCTCGAAAGGATGACAGGCGAAGTCAACCCCACCTGGTGATTAAATATCAACACAGACAGTGGTGTATTTTGAACTCAGGATCCGATTCAAATTTCCATGCAAATTCCAAGCTCACCACCCTACCATTAAGCCAACCACAGGCATTTTCCAACAAGTTGATATTTTAGATGAATTGAATATTGAAATAATTTTATCGACGCCAGAATGTGCTTCCTTATTATAACCACTGAAGGAGTGCAGACTCAGCTTAGACGTCTCCTGCTATATTTAATATAGTGCTCGTTACAACGTCACAAACTTAAAGTAAAACTACGAACTAGTTACAAAGTTTATGATTGTTTTCAGGTTTGCATTTGTTGGAGCCATATTCCACTTATTTCATATGTGCCTGTCAATTATAGCTCAGGTGAAGCCACACTATGTTCAGGGAGCTCTCCTATGTCCTGGTTTGAATTCTTGGACCCACTTCTTTTTCTTTTCGTGCATGGCAGTAATGGTTGCGGATGGCATGATTTCAGAAGGCGCAGCTGTGCCACTGATGCATGTCATTGTAAGTAGAGCAGCGAATTTCTAATTTGTTCAGTGTGCGAATAGCTTCAACTCTCCCCACCCTCCCCCCTCACCCCTTCATTGACATTTTACAACTGATATTACAGTCCCTTAAGATTTTCTTTTCCCACAAGGTTTGTCCTCATACTATGTATAATTGGCTGGCAGTGATGAACCTCGGGTACACCACCTTGCCTTCTATAAACTAAGCCAGGCTGAGTTTTATCTCGGCCCAGCTGTAAACTTCATCCCAGTGTTTCACAGCAGGTCGTGAATCATTCATGTTGTTGCAACTCTCGAGATGGCATTAAATTGGAGTCCAATCTACCGGCTTTAGGTATCGCGTTACGTCTCAAGATCCCATTGTATTCTTCATGAAGAGTAGGCGACAGCCATTTGCAGCACCACAGGCCAAATTCCAAATTCCTGCCATAACCAGCAGAGGGGCATTGCATTAAGCAGACACAGGCAGTGCCATCGCCATTGATGTTCGACCCACAGCCTTGTGCTCATACAAAAGACAAACAAAAGAAGACGTATTTAATTGAGCTTCTCACAAGTAGCAATACTCCTTTAATGTCTCATTCCTACCTTATTCGTGGATTGGCCCAATGAAAGATTTGGCCCATGTTTTTCACAAATCAGCTGCCAGGCCGGTGTTGACTTGAGACGTGATTGGCAGGAATTTGTATTTCGTTAGTCCGGCCGGCGGTAAACTCGCCTACTCTTCGGAAAGCACATCGATGAGGATGTTTCAACATCCACCAACATAGCCAAGCACATGGGACACTAATATAACGTATTCACCAAGGGACTGCACCACTTCATGACTGCAACGGCCTGCCTGCATGCACCATCGGACAGTTATAGAGTCGCTAAGGAATCAAACCCAGACAAGAAGCTCAATGTAAGTGTTGCTACCTCTAATCATCCCTTGGGACATTTGAGCTTCTTTCTCTTCTTCTATTACATTATATTTAAAAAAATAATATCAGATTCATTTAAAAACTGCTTGCTGCAAGTTTTTGTGAATATTTTAAATGAAGATTTCTACTCACGGCTGACAAACCTGCCATTATCTGTCTGATGTCAGAGATGATTTTTTTTCAGACGACGCTTTCCTCATATACTGATGTTCTCAAGATAAAACATAAAAAATCACTTAAAGTGTTTGAAAACTTTGTCATCACATATTTCCACCATTTTCCAAAAACATAACCAAGCATCGCAGATCGGGAAACAAATGGGAGCTTAAACTCTTGAATGGGAGAGCGTTACTTAAAAACAGAACACAGAATTGGAGTTAACTTAAACAGAATGGAAGCTTAACTAGCAATATACAGGCTTAATAAATTATTGAATCTATTATATGTTTCGCACAAAATTCATATAAAAACATGCGCAGTGTTCAATGTTATGACTACTTGCACCGTATTTTTTATTTTTCTGATCAATTATACAGTCTTTTCCGTAAAATAATCCTCACTTGTATTTATATACCACCTCTATTATTGTTACTGTGCTCAGTGGATAGACTTGTCAACGTATCAATTCGCTTGGTTGTGACTTTTACCATTATGGAATTGACTTGTCTGATGTGTGAGCTGAGATCCATCAGAACCAGCACATGTTTCGATTCTTGACTTGTCGATTAGATGTGTTTACTCTGCGTGATTTGTTGTGAATTTTTTTTTCTTGTGTGTAAGCGGAGCTTTCATGCTGTAGTATTGTTTGAACATTTTATCAAATTTTTTTTCCCCATATACATTCTTAACAAAACTATCTTTGTCCAAACCCATTACATATGCAACTAACTGTGCCTAGAAGTCACAGGTGAGTTCTTGATGCTCTTTAAATTATGGCAATTAACGACTACAGAGCATTAGAAAAGGCATGGAATGTTAGCCAATGCAAGGGCTCTTCATTACCATGCTCAATATCAACTTACACTTCAATTCAAATAAACTATTTGGCTGCGCATTAAGTTTAAGATTAAAATTTTAATTAAATCGCCCCAACTTCTAAACAACTCAATAAAAAGACAATGCATAACTCTCTGAAACTTTACAAGCAAATGATAGACTTTCAAAAAATTCTCAAACCAAACATGATGCCCTTAAAACTTCATCAAATTGTCAAACTATCATCATGTGGTTAAAACACATCATTCTTAAAAAAAACTTTTCACTACAATGCTTAAATTTTGCAAGTCTTTCAAACAAGCATCTATCCATCATTGGGACATATACTCTGTACAGAGCATTATCAGTATGCCAAAGCACTTTCCTGGTGCTAGTGGGCACATCCTGGACAGCCACCACTCCAACAACGAGGATCTATAACATTACTTTATTCTTTCGAAAGTTCAAACAAAAGCTCATTCTTTAAACTTATTCAAAACATACTATTATTCTTTCGAATTTTCAAAAACTAAGCATCATTCTTTAAAAAACTTTTTGAAAACATTGACTTTATTCTTTACAAACTTTCAACAACAAGCATCATTTTCTTTGAAAACTTTTACAAACATTACTCATTCTTTCAAGTTTTCAAAGCAAGCTCATTCTTGAATAAACTTTTCGAACATTATTTATTCTTTCCAAAATTTTAAAACAAAAGCATCATTCTTTAAAAAAACTTTTCAACAAATTACTTATATTCTTTCCAATTTTCAAAAAAGCATCATCTTATAAAACTTTTCAAACATTACTTTATTCTTTATAAAGTTTCAAAAAAAAGCCATTCATTCTTTAAAAACTTTCAAAAATACTTTATTCTTTCCAAAATTTTCAAAACAAAGCATCATCTTGGAAAAACTTTTCAAAAATTACTTTAATTTTTACAAACTTTCAAACAAAGATGACTCTTTCAAAACTCTAAAACAATTTATTGCTCTTTTTGAAAACTTTTGACAAATGCATTCACTTATTTAGTGCATAACAATAGGATATTCTCAGTAACTTGGTAATGAGACATCTTTTTAGTTAAATGTTATGTCAGTCAATAATGAGACTTTTGTGTTGTATTAAATGGTTCATGAAGTTAGACTATTGTATGGTTTGTTGTAAAATACTATGCACTGCTGCAGTTACAAGCGATAGGATAATACATTTTAAGAATAATTTAGGATTATGATGAAACTTCTTGAATGTTTTGTGACATCTCGATATCTTTTGGTCTCTAAATGATTAAATGATTGTTGATGAATGGAAACAGAGAATGAGGCATGAGAGCACTTCAGCAGGTATTTCACATGAAGACTCCCTCTTAATGCTTCATGCATTGCTTTAGAAGCTTGTCGTTCACAATATCTGGTTATGACATTAAGCATTTGCTCTGTAAGTACTCTAAAAGCTCTATCGAGCAGACTTGAGGTCACTTTTCCACACCAACTCATACACGAAACTGTTACTGAAACATTTTTCACAAGACAATGCTGCTAACCGGGTCCACGATACTACTTCCACAATCGATTTCTGATTGTGTCATTTGCTCATGAGTTTACTGTGCGCATATGTTGCGGACAATGAATGTTATTTAAAAATTTACAATTGGTCAATGACTATTGTGAAGCATTAATTATGAAATGCTTGTCTATTTTCATCATTGTGTTTTTACAAGTTTGGATAAAATTATTGACTTGTCTTTGTTGTGGGTTGGCTGTGGTTTGATTCATGTGTCACAAGATTTTGCCATCACGACTGGAGCGTTCATGTGTTGCTGATCATAGAGAGTTTGTACCTTAACACATCCCTAGTATTATCAACTCACATCGGTTCAGGCACATGTTACAATTCATGTTTGAGTGCCCATGGTGCTAGAGAACGGTAAAGTGAGGATATGGTTTGAAATCCCATATTAATTAATGAGCCATTGTCCGACTCCCTTCAATATCTGCTTGGCCTCATGGCTGAGCATATTGGCCCAGACAAACAAACAAAGAAACAAACATGAACAACTAAAAGAAGAAGAAAGTCGTGCAGAGGCACAGACATTTGCAAATCCATTAAAACAATTTGGCCTCAAAAAATAATTCGTGGTTGAATTTCAATGGCCCAATATGCATATCCTCTTCAAATTTCAAAGTGAAATCGAATGAAAATGATGGATTTCAGCAAATACACACTCAGTGTTGACCTTTGGCCTATCGTTGACCTTTTGGTAGATGTTACCTCAAAAATAATTGCTTCTCCTTTATGACAACTTTACCACGTTGGTGAAGTTCGTGAGATCGCGTTTTAAATATGTGACCTGTAGGCGACAGACAGACAGACAAACAGACAGACGCAACAGACCAGACAGCACAGACAGACGAATAACAAAATTGATCAAAATACTTGAAAAAATTTCGATTTTGCAAGTACACAAACAAACGGGTAGTAAAAACTGAGTACTCCCTTCCTAAAGGTGCCCGGCGATATGTCATGCATCACCTGCTATATGGAATTGGTGAGGAGCAGGGTACAATTACTAGCTTCTGTATTTGATCTGATGAGTGAGTTGAGCATTTTCTCTATCTCACGAGTCAAGGTTGAAGTTCGTTTGTTCATTGGAAGGGAATTAATACTTCACATTCCCAGTTCGCGCTGTGCAGTGAAACGAGTTGATTTGCTTTGCAAAAACATCAGAAAGCTGAAACATGGGAAGACTGATTTCATTAAAATTGCAGGTGTGTAATGTGGAAAGTGGAAAGGAGAGAAGACAAAGAAAAGCCCAAACTTTTGGTTCGTCGAATGTCAGCGGGAGAGAGTGATAAGGAGATCTTTGATTTAAGATTTTCAGATGGACGGAGCTATCTATTATTTACATTCCCCACACATAGTACAATGAGTGAAAACAAAAAGAATGAGATGATGGTCACAAGAAAGATCAGGGAAGTGGAAATAGACAAGAACAGATCTGGAGAAGAAGTAGAAGGGAAGAGGAGATGGAGGAATGCCAGGGGATGTATGGCCGTAGTCCATACACGTACATTCATATCAAAGAATGGCAAGTGACTTGCTATTTCACATGGGTTTGACCCGTTTTGTTTCTTGAAAACCGGCAGTTCCCGTTCCGGTGGGTCACGCCCCCCATTGATAGAAAGTACAATCAATTTTTAAAAATGCAAGTTTCACTCCATTCCTTCACAAGGATTGACAAACGGAACTGATTCGACCGGGATCCGTTCAGTTACCAAGGTTCTTGTGGACGTCGAGCAAGTGGCTTAAGCACTCAAGCAAGCATTCCATTCCACTTGATAAGGACGGCTGGCCTTGGCAGTGATAAGCTAGCTTATTGATACTGGAACACACCGTGGTCTGTTCAGTTGCCAAGCAGCGAGTGTTTGTTGGTGCTTGTTTGAGTGTTTAAGCCACTTGCAAGCACTCGACAAGCTGATGGTAATGGAACGCCACACCCCTGGAGTGACCTGGAGCCGATATGCAATGTAATCCCTCGAGTAATTGCTCTGTGATGTTCAAGAACTTTCTCTCACCGAAGCCATGTTCACCATCCTCCAGGATTCCACACACACATCACTTCGATCACGCCTAATAATAAATAAATAAAATAAATTAATACATGCATTCAGAGTGCACGGTCAACGGTTTTGGAGACTAGAAGGTGCAACGTTCTCGGTTTTTCTAAGATGAGGCTTGTACACATGGCCTATGACTCATGATTATTCATTAAGATATCTACAGGAGGACCCTATGGAATGTGTCATCACCCAAGATTGCAGAAATAAAATTCATACTGATCGAATCAGCGTATGTACTTGCGAATTATGACGTCTAATTAAGGTCCATAACTATTCATCATTAACACATTCTTATTCCCCAAGGAAGTAATTGACAATTCGCCATGTTTCAATTTTTTCCATACAGCAGTTTCAGAGAATAGAGGGTGTAACTATTTTTCGATTTTTCAAAGACGGCTCCGTACCACGTGACTATGACGTTCATAATTATCATTTAAAAATTGTACAGGAGGCCGACATCATATCTTGAAATTTTGTGCCCTCAGACTATCAGTTGCAGGGATTTTTTTTTCATTAACTGGTAGATCAAGCGTTGATATTACTTGTCGAATTATGACGCGTAATGAGGAATTGATGGCATTCATCATTCAAACATCTTTCCCCATTGGAGTACTTGACAATAGCAGTTCAATTTTTTGTTCCCATGAGTGGTTTGGAGTTGTTGAGGGTAACCTTCTTCAAGACTGGCGGCGGTCCACTACCTATGACGTCATACAATTATGGATAAGAAAAAAAAATCGACAGGCGGGGCACTCCTATGGTAAATTTTCATGTCAATGGACAACCTGTTGCCAAGAAGAAATATGAATTTTAATAATGCAGCATCCACCACGTACGCCACACGTCCACGTACGGCACCGATATGCCCGGAATCCCTGCTTTTCACTTTGCGAGCGCAGGGTACATCTAATATAATAATAAATAATAAAATAATTAATAACCCTTGTATCTCAACCAACCGTTTTTGTCACTCCAATTGCCATGTATGCATCCTACAATAATGTCTGAGGTATTCAGGTGGATTCTACCATTTTCTGCTTACGTTCATTACTAATAAATTGCTGTGTGTGGTATCAGGTGTATCCTCCACAACTCCACCAACCATGAACACTTGCGCACTGAACTTGATGCTACCCAGGGAACTCCAATGAAGTGCATGATGAAATTGGGTGTTGGCGTTATTAAAAACACCCCTTTTGAGATAATTAACGGCTTATATTTAATTATTTTCCTTTAATCAGGAGCATCCTCGGCCACTCGCTCAATAGGGCAGTCTTAAGGGTGTATCCTCGGTAACCTCACTGGGTCTGAAGCAACATGTTTTTTGGCCTGCTCAACCTATACTTTGGACTTGGAACACGCCACCAACAATTTCCTAACGATTAAAGTGTTTTTTTTCACTGTTCCCACTCATTATTACAATGCATGATTTCATCCAGCTACGAATCGCTGGTACATTGCACTTCTTATACCCCCGAATACAGCTAGTGTTTTATGGGGCTTTATTTCAATTCCGACACATGCCATACCTCGAGAAATCTCTTTAACTAAGGAGAATTACAATTTAGCTCACAGAATTGAAACTTAGCACAGTTGTACACTAAAAAGTTTCATTTGTCGTAATTCCGGACATACATAGCATATCGCTTGTCATCATTTAATTGAGTGCTTGCTTGAGTGCTTAAGTGCTTTCTGAGGCCCCACAGGTGGATGGCGGTAGAGTTAAATGTCCAATCAGGATGTACAGTTCAGCAGTTGCGTACAGTAAGGTACGTATCATAGGGTATATTGGATGTTTAATTTCGGGATGGGATGTGTAATCCCATGGAGTGTGTGTCATAACCTGGCATGCTTGTACGGGTGCTAGGTGGCAAAGCCCATCCGTATCTTGGAGGTTTTAATTTTATACCTCAGCAGCGTACGAGCGATTCACATTTCCTTTGTCCTCGTAACTGCGTTCGAAAGCAATGCTTATTTTATATGACTCCAGTGTGCTTTCTCTTTGTGAGTTTCAAGGCAAAACACATTTATAACACCAATTTCTAGCCTTTTCACATTTAACGTGTTTCTCAAATACAGAGCCATTATTTCCTCATGTCACCACGACATTGATGTGTGTGTTGGATGTGTGTTGTGTGTGTGTGTGTGTGTGTGTAGTGGGTTCATAAAGTATAAACATATTCCCTGCTACAACTCTCCTACCCACACACCCCACGGACCCACCTCTCTCTCTATTCTCTCTTTCTCTCTCTCTCTTCTCTCTCTCTCTCTCTCTCTCTGTCCATTCCTCGCCTCCACCTCCTCCTAATACATATCAGCATCCTACCCACACCTCTCTCTGCTTCGTCTCAGAACATATCCGCGACAGTGGTTACGCCTGAATGGTGGTTATCTCTGCATGTATCTAAGCGTTGGTTGTGTCTGGATGGGGGTATCTCTATACGTCATCTTGGGACAGTGGTATTCTGGAGGGTGGTTATCTCTGACGTGTCAGGATGGTGCTTTATGTCCGGATGGACCTACTCTACCCACCCTACTATGCCTCCCCTCTAAACTGCCTTTTCCTTCCCTTCTCTCACGAGCTGCCTTCCCTTTCTGCTCCCCTTATGCTGGCCTTCCCTTTCCCCTCTCTCCGCTGCCTTCCGTCCCCACCCCTCTTACTCCACACCCCACCTTGCTCCCCCACCCCTCCTCGCTCTCCTTCTTCCTCACTCCCCCAACCCTCCTCGGTCTCTCTGCCTCCTCGCTCTTCCTACCCTTCTCTCTCCCAACCCCCTCGTTTTCTCCCCCCCACCCTTAGTATATACCCGTCGTCCGGTAGTGGTTATCTCTGGAGTGTCAGTAGTGGGTTATGTCCGGACAGACCCCTCCTCCACGTTTTACCTTGCCCTCCCTTCACGCTGCCTTCCCTTGACGTATTGGGACGTGTAGTTATGTCCGAACGGTGGTTTCTCACAACGCTTGGCGAATGTTATTGTCCGGACGTGTCCGGACGAGTGGTTAATTACCGGAACCTGTCCGACAGTGGTTATGTCCGGGACCGTGTTCGGAGTTGGTTATGCCAGGACGGACCCTCCCTCACACTGCCTTATTCTCCTGATGTTTTTTTTATGATATTTGTATTCATTTATGTTATTTCAAACAATTATGTATCTCAACCTATGACCATCTTTCCTTTTACTTTCTTTTTGGTTTCCTTCTTGGTCTTCTGTTTTCATTGTTGTACCATATCCTGATGCTTATGTGGACTGTGGCTTCCCCACTGACTACCCCTGGTAGCTTGTAATATATTGCTGCGAGTTGGAGGCTTGGGAGTAAACTGCTAAGCTCATCTATTCGGTTACTTTGACATTCTTTGTTCTTTGTCTTCTTTCACCCACTTCTTTTAATTTTTTACCTCCACCACCTAAGGTGAGCAGTCTATGTTTGCACCCCTATTCTGTCTGTGGTGGTCGCTAGACTACCGTTATTCTCAGGCTTTCCGTCTGTCATGTATGTATGTACATGGACAGCTCTGGAGTCAGAGGAGTCAACCGATTTTGATGAAACTTGACTATGGTAGGTTCAACCAGGATCTAGTTGTATGCTTTGAGACCGTTGCTATGCGACGCCACCGTTGCCTAGCAATGGGACTTTGAAATTTTGAAAAAATCCGAAAAATAATTTATATATTTTTTTTTTCGAAAATCAAAAATCGAGCTTCCGCGCTTGTTATGCGTCTAATCAACCTATTGTCAAAAATTTTCAGCAGACCGTCAAAAACTATGAACTAGTATGCAATTATATTAGCGACCACCCATAGCGCCTTACCGGCTTGTCTGTTATGTCTGTCTGTTTGCTTTGCATGTAAATGGTATGGACAGCTCTGAGGTCAGAGGAGTCAACGTTTTGATGAACTGATGGTAGGTTCATCCAGGATCTAGTTCTATGCTTTTGCAGCACCAGTTGCTATGGATACCACGCTTGCCAAGCACCGGACTTTGAAATTTTTGGAAAATCCTAAAAAATATTTTTTTCGACAAATAAAAATCGGATTCCAGGCTTTTTACGCCGCACTATAATCAATCAAACCTCTTTGTCAACAAATATTCAGCCAGATCCGGTCAACTGTATGACTAGTATTGCCAATTATGGTCGCGACCACCCATGTTGTTGCCTACCGGCTTGTCTGTTTGTTGTTTGTTTGTTTTACGCACTAAGGTCACAATTTAATGCCGATTTCACGAAACTTTACCACGTGGTAGAGTGTTGCGATAAGGAAGAGAAGCTTTTGATTTTGAGGTCAAAAGGTCAACCAGGCAACATAGGCCAAATGTCAAACAACTATTGGTGGGATTTCTAAATCCTCAATTTTCATCTGTTGACTTGAAATTTTGAAGAGAGGATTGATATTTCGGTCATTGGACGGATTTGCATTAGTCCATCACCGAATTGGGGAAAGCGAGCTAATTTTCAGGTCAAAAGAGGTCAAAGATAACATCCGGGTTCAAACTTCTAAAATCATCAATTTCATCCTCAAAAATAAAAATAAATTTCATCCGATTGTCCGGACCTTTGATTAAGATGAATTGTAATTTCAATGAAATGGGGCAATTGATGTATCCATGGAAATCTTGAGAGAGGGGGGGGGTGGATTTTGCAAGTTTCGTGTTCTGCATTGATGTTCTTTTTCATGATTGCTTGTTTGGTTACAGGATATCTCAAAATTTGTGCCGGATCCGGATGAAATTTTGTGGAACTGGTTGGGTGTGTGACAAGGAATGAAACTGATTAGATTTTAGTGAAAGATCCGGGATCGGCTTGAGAATTTTTTCAGTGAATCTTCACCATTAGAGATGGTTCAAAAATTGAATACAGCATGATATTTTCAAAATGTATTGCCACCCGATATGTTCGTTGCTGGAACTTTGAAGAGGGGGGGGGGTGGATTTGCGAAGTATTGTGCTGCTGCACGACGTCCGTCTTCTTGTTTTACTTTATATTGTATTTTTACAATTCTCTTTATTCATTCGAATTTGGCTTTTTCTTCCTCTTTCATCTCTCATTTTTCCTCTCTTCTTTATCTATCTTTCGAAGGAGAAGTGATATCTTTCCAGAAAGTTTTCAATGTAATGGTTCAACTTCGCTTGTGCCTGGATGGGTTGAGGGAAGTGGTAGGTGAAACCGCTTCCGGTCCTTGATGACTCCTTTGTTATTGGTTGATTCCTATCCCGGCTTAACCTCCTGATGACTCCATCTTTTGTCTTCTACTTTCTTGGGGTTCCTTCTTTGATCTCTTCCATTTCACTACTTTTGCTCTCCCCTCATTGCTTCTTGCCTCTCCCTTGTCCCTCCCCTGCTCTCCCTCAGTGTCCTTGCCCTCTCTCCCCGTTGCCCTTCCCTCTGCCTCTCCCTCATGTTGCTTCCCTGCCCTCCCCTGCTCTCCCTCCATGTTGCTCTTCCCTTGCCCCTCCCTGCTCTCCCCTCATGTTTGCTTCCCTTGCCCTCCCCTGCTCTCCCCTCATGTTGCCTTCCCTTGCCCTCCCCTGCTCTCCCCTCATGTTGCCTTCCCGTTTCCCTCCCCTTGCCTCTCCCCTCATGTTGCCTTCCCTTGCCCTCCCCTGCTCTCCCTCATGTTGCCTTCCCTTGCCCTCCCCTGCTCTCCCCTCATACTGCCTTTCCTTTGCCCGCCCCTCATGCTGCCGCCCTCATGCTGCCTTCCCTCCCGCACCCCTCCTCAGTCCCCTCCTCGCTCCCCTACCCTCACCCTACCCTCCTCCTCTCCCCTCACCTACCCTCCCTCCTCTCCCCTCACCTACCCTCCCTCCTCTCCTCCCTCCTGTCTTCTTCCCTCCTTTTACTGGCCCCTCCCCCTTAACAACCCCGTCGTGAAGGTGACGGATTATATTTGCTAGTAATAAATGATGGATGACCTCGAAAGTGTTTGAACTGTTTTTACTCCAACTCATGGAATCGGAACACCATGACTCCGTGCAGCAGGTCATATCGCTTTATATTTACTTCTTTATTCACTCTTTGAGAGCTGATATTCCAGGATGTAATACGGAAAATAAGGTTTTTGTTTCAGGCAAAATTGAATAAAAACGTCTGTAATTGTTTATAAGCAACATAGGAGCAACCAGAGGAGGCAACCGATGAGGCGACCATAGGAGGCGACCATAGGAGGCGACCATAGAGGCAACCAGAGGAGGCAACCAGAGGAGCGAACCAAGGAGGAACCATAGGAGGCAACCAGAGGAGGCAACCATAGGAGGAACAGAGGAGGAAACCAGAGAGGCGACCATAGGAAGGCGACCATAGGAGATTTGTGGCAAACCAACCAGAGGAGGCGACCATAGGAGGCGACCATAGGAGGCGACCATAGGAGATTGGGCAACCAAACCATAGGAGGCAACCAGAGGAAGGCCAACCACAGGAGGAGGAACCATAGGAGGGCAACCAGAGGAGGCAACCATAGAGGAAACCAGAGGGAAGGCAAA
>CM068955.1:19306907-19317569 GCA_035128595.1 Eptatretus atami
AATTCCACCCCCCCCCCTCTCCAAAGGTTCCACGAGAACATATCGGTGCAATACATTTTTGAAATATCATGCTGTATTCATTTTTGACCCATCTCCAATGGTGAAGAATCACTGAAAAAATTCTCATAGCCGGATCCGGATCTTCACTAAAATCTAATCAGTTTCATCCTTGTCACACACCCAACCAGTCCACAAAATTTCATCCGGATCCGTGCACAAATTTTGAGATATCCTGTACACAAACAAACAATCATGAAAAAAGACATCATGCAGAACACGAGAACTTGCAAAATCCACCCCCCCCCCCCTTCTCAAAGATTTCCATGGATACATCAAATGCCCCATTTCATTGAAATTACAATTACATCTTAATCAAAGGTCCGGACAATCGGATGAAAATTTATTATTTTGGATGAAATTGATGATTTTAGAAGTTTGACCTGGAGTTGATCTTTGACCTTTTGACCTGAAAAATACTCGCTTTCCCATTCGGTGATGGACTATGCAAATCCGTCCAATTGACCTGAAATTAAATCCTCTTCAAATATTCAAGTCAATCAGATGAAAATTGAGGATTTTAGAAATCCCACCAAAGTTGTTGACATTGGCCTATGTTGACCTGGTTGACCTTTTGACCTCAAAATCAAAAGCTTCCTCTTCCTTACGACAAACTCTACCACGTGGTAAAGTTTCGTGAAGATCGGATTAAATTGTGACCTGTAGGCGGTAAACACACAAACAAACAAACAGACAAGCCGGTAGGCAACATGGTGGGTCGCGACATAATTGCATACTAGTCATACAGTTTTTGACGGATCTGGCTGAATATTTTTGACAAAGAGGTTGATTGATTATATGCGCGTAAAAAGCCTGGAATCCGATTTTTGATTTCGAAAAAATTATTTTTTAGGATTTTTCAAAAATTTCAAAGTCCCGTTGCTTGCAACGGTGGTATCCATAGCAACGGTGCTCAAAGCATAGAACTAGATCCTGGTATGAACCTACCAGTCAAGTTCATCAAAATCGGTTGACTCCTCTGATTCCAGAGCTTGTCCATACCATTACATGCAAACAAACAGACAGACATAACAGACAAGCCGGTAGGCGACAGGTGGTCGCTATATAATTGCATACTAGTCATACAGTTTTGACGGATCTGGCTGAAAATTTTTGACAATAGGTTGATTATAGACGCTATTAAAGCGCGGAAGCCGATTTTTGATTTCGAAAAAAAAAAATATATAAATATTTTTCGGATTTTTTCAAAATTTCAAAGTCCCATTCTAGGCAACGGTGGCCGTCCATAGCAACGGTCTCAAAAGCATACAACTAGATCCTGGTATGAACCTACCAGTCAAGTTTCATCAAAATCGGTTGACTCCTTGACCTCCAGAGCTGTCCATTACACTACATACAGACAGACGGAAAGCTGGAATAACGGTAGTCTAGCGACCACCCAACAGACAGAAAGGGGTGAAAACATAACTGCTTCACCTTAGGTGGTGGAGGTAAAAATTAGAAAGAAGTGTGAAAGAAACAAAGAACAAAGATGTCAAACAGAACCGAATAGATAGATATTCAGCAGTTACTCCCAAGCCTCCAACGCAGCAATATATACAAGCTACCAGGGGTACGTCAGTGGGGAAGCACAGTCCACATAGCATCAGGATATGGTAAAACATAATGAAAACAGAAGACCAAGAAGGAACCAAAAAGTAAAAGAGGAAAGATGGAGTCATCAGGGAGGAACAATTGTAATGAATAAACATTAAATAAACAAATATCATAAAAACAAACATCAGGAGAATAAGGCAGTGTGAGGGGAGGGTCCGTCTGGGCATAACCACGTGCCGAACACGTCCGGACATAACCACTGTCCGGACAGGTCCGGTAATAACCACCGTCCGGACACGTCCGACATAACCATCGCCAGGACACGTTGGAGAAACACCGTTCGGACATAACTACCGTCCAGATACGTCAAGGGAAGGCAGCGTGAAGGGAGGGCAAGGTAAACAGTGTGAGGGAGGGTCTGTCCGGACATACACCATACTGAACACGTCCAGAGATAACCACTATCCAGACGACGGGTATACTAAGGGTGGGGGGGAGAAAAGAGGGGGTTGGGAGAGAGAAGGGTGGAAGAGCGAGGAGGCAGAGAGACCGAGGAGGGTTGGGGAGTGAGGAAGCAAGGAGGAGCGAGGAGGGGTGGGGAGCAAGGTGTGGTGGGAGTAAGGAGGGTGGGAACGGAAGGCAGCGTGAGAGGAGGGGAAAGGGAAGGCAGCATAAGGGGAGCAAAGGAAGGCAGCGTGAGAGAAGGGCAAGGAAAGGCAGTTTTTAGGGGAGGGCAAGTAGGTGGTGTGAGAGTAGGGTCCATCACGGACATAAACACATCTGGACACGTCCAGAGATAACCACCCTCCAGAATAACCACTGTCCAGAGACGTATAGAGATAGCACCATCCAGACACAACCACCGTTAGATACATGCAGAGATAACCACCATTCAGGCGTAACCACTGTCCGGAATGTTCTGAGACAGAAGCAGAGAGAGGTGTGGGAGGATGCTGAATGTATTAGAGAGAGGATGGGAGCGAGAATGGACAGAGAGAGAGAGAGAGAGAGAGAGAGAGAGAGAAGATAGAGAGAGAGGTGGGGTCGTGGGGTGGTGTGGGTAGGAGAGTTTAGCAGGGAATATGTTATACTTTATGAACACCACACACACACACAACACAACACACACACACACATCAACACATCACAACAATTGTCGTGTGACATGAGGAAATAATTTGGCTCTGTATTTGAGAAAACACGTTAATATGGTGAAAGGCTCAGAAATCTGTGTTATCAATGTGTTTTGCCTTTGAAACTCACAAAGAGAAAGCACACTGAGTCATATAAAATAAGCAATTGCTTTCGAACGCAGTTACGAGGACAAAGGAAAATGTGAATCGCTCGTACGCTGCTGAGGTTAAAAATTAAAACACTCCAAGATACGGATGAGGCTTTGCCACCACGCACCCGTAACAAGCATGCAGGTTATGTACACACACCACTGGGATTACACATCCATCCCGAAATTACACATCCAAATATACCCATATATGTACTCTACCTTGTAGCAACTGCCAACTGTACATCCTGATTTGGACATTAACTCTACCGCCATCCACTGTGGGGCGCTCAGAAAGCAGCTTAGCACTCAGCAAGCACTCCAATTAAATGATTGACAAGCGATAGCTATTGTATGTCGCGAATTAGACAAATGAACACTTTTTAGTGTTACAACTGTGCTAAGTTCAATTCTGGAGCGTAATTGTATTCTCCTTAGTTAAGAGATTCTCGAGGTTATGGCATGTGCGGAATTGAAATAAAGCCATAAACATGGCGTATTCGGGCGTGTATAAGAAGTGCAATGTACCCAGCGATTCGTAGCTGTGATGAAACATGCATTCGATAATAATGGTGCGGAAAGTGGAAAAAAAAACTTTATCGTTAAGAATTGTTGTGGCGTGTTCCAAGTCCAAAGTATGGTTGAGCAGGCCAAAAAACATGTTGGCTTCAGACCCAGTGAGGTTACCGAGGATACACCTTAAGACGCCCATATTGAGCGAGGTGGCGAGGATGCTCCTGATAAAGGATAATTAAATAAAGCCGTTAATTATCTCAAAGGGTGTTTTAATTAACCAACACCCAATTTCAGTCATGCACTTCATTGGAGTTCCTGGGTATGCATGCAAAGTTCAGGCTGCAAGGTTTCATGGTTTTGGAGTTGTGGAGATACACACTGACACACACCACACAATTTATTAGTATAGACGTAAGCAGAAATGGTAGAATATCCACCTGGAATACCCAGAGCATGTATTGTAGGATGCATACATGGCAAGTTGGGAGTGACAAAAAACTGGTTGGTTGAATAAAGAGGGTTATTATTAATTATTATTATTATTTATTATTATTATTATGTACCTGCGCTCGCAAAGTGAAAAGCAGGGTTCGGCATCGGTTGCGTACGTGGACGTGTGGCGTACGTGGTGCGTGTCTGCATTATTAAAATTCATTTTTCTCGGCAACGGTTGGTCCATTTGACATGAAATTTACCATAGGAGTGCCTCCGCCTGTCGATTTTTTTTTTTTACTATAATTTAATGACGTCATAGGTCTCGTGGTACCGACGCCATCTTGCGAAGAAGGTTACCCCTCAAAAGCTCCAAACCACTCAATGGGGAAAAAAATTGAAACGTGGCTCATTGTCAAGTACTCCAATGGGGAATAAGATATGTTGATGATGATGCCATCAATTCCTTCATTATGACGTCATAATTCGACAAGTACAACGCTTGATCTGACCAGTTATGAAAAAAAAAATCCCTTGCAACTGATAGTCTGAGGGACACAAAATTTTAAGAATATGATGCTCCTCCTGTAGAATTTTTAAATGATAATTATGACGTCATAGGTCACGTGGTACGGAGCCGTCTTGGAAAAATCGAAAATAGTTTACACCTCTATATCTCTGAAACTGCTGTATGGAAAAAAAATTGAAACATGGCTAATTGTCAATTAACTTCCTTGGGGAATAAGATGTGTTAATGATGATGTTATTGGTACCTTAATTATGACGTCATAATTCGACAAGTACAACGCTTGATTCGATCAGTATGAATTTTATTTCTCTGCAATTCTTGGTCGATTGACACGAAATTCACCATAGAGTGCCTCCTCCTGTAGAATATCTTAATGATAATCATGATGTCATAGGCTATGTGGTACAAGCACCATCTTAGAAAAACCGAGAAACGTTGCACCTTCTATCTCCAAAACCGTTGACTGTGCACTCTGAAGCATGTAGTTAATTTATTTATTTATTTATTTATTAGGCGTGATCGAAGTGATGGTGTGTGTGGAATCCTGGAGGATGGTGACATGGCCTTCGTGAGAGAAAGTTCTTGACATCACAGAGCCAATTGACTCGAGGGATACATTGCATATCGGCTCCAGGTCACTCCAGGGGTGTGTGCGTTCCATTACCATCAGCTTGTCGAGTGCTTGCCAAGTGGCTTAACACTCAAGCAAGCACTCCAACAAAACACTCGCTGCTTGGCAAACTGAACAGACCACGGTGTGTTCCAGTATTCAATAAGCTAGCTTATCACTTGCCAAGCCAGCCGTTCCTTATCAAGTGTCGAATGGAATGCTTGCTTGAGTGCTTAAGCCACTTGGCGAGTCGTCCACAAGAATTGGTAACTGAACGGATCCCAGGTCGATCAGTCGTTTGTCAATCCTTGTTGAATGGAATGGAAGTGAAACTTTGCATTTTTAAAATTGATTGTACTTTCTATCAATGGGGGTTGACCACACCGGAACGGGACTGCGCGGTTTTCAGAAACAAAACGGGTCAAACCCATTGAAATACAAGTCACTTGCCATCTTTGATGATGTATGTACGTGTATGGACACGGCCATACTCCCCTGGCATTCCTCATCTCCTCTTCCTTCTACTTTCTTCCTCCAGATCTTGTTCTTGTCTATTTCCACTCTCCTGATCTTTCTTGTGACATCATCCATTCTTTTGTTTTTCACTCATTGTATATGTTGCTTGGGGATATGTAATAAATAGATAGCTCCGTCATCTGAAAATCTTCAAATCAAAGTCTCCTTATCACCTCCTCCCCGCGTGACATCGACGAATCCAAAAGTTTGGGACTTTTCTTTGTCTTTCATCTCCTTTCCAGCTTTTCCACATTTAACACACCTGCAATTTTAATGATCAGCTCCCATGTTTCAGCTTTTCTGATGTTTTGCAAAAGCAAATCAAACTCGTTTTCACTGCATCAGCCGAACTGGGAATGTGAAGTATTAATTGCCCTCCAATGAATAACGACTTCACCTTGACTCGTGAGATAGAGAAATGCTCAACTCACCTCCATCAGATCAACTACAGAAGCTAGTAATTGTACACCTGCTCCTTCCCAATTCCATATACAGGTGATGCATGACATCATCGCCGGGACCTACGGAAGGGAGTACTCGTTTTACTCCGTTTTTTTTTTACTTCCGTTTGTTTGGTACTTGCAAAATCGAAGATTTTTCAAGTATTTTGATCAATTTTGTTATTCGTGGCTGTCTGTCTGTCTGTTTGTCTTCTGTCTGTTTGTCTGTCTGTCTGTCGCCTACAGGTCACAATTTTAAAACCGATCTTCACGAAACTTCACCAACGTGGTAAAGTTTGTCATAAGGAGAAGCCAATTATTTTTGAGGTCAACATCTACCAAAAGGTCAACATAGGCCAAAGGTCAAACTAGGTGGTATTTCTGAAATCCTCAATTTGCATTCGATTCACTTGAATTTGAAGAGGATTTGCCATATTGGGCCATTGAATTCAAACACGAATTATTTTTGAGGCAAATTGTTTAATGGATTTTGCAAGTGTCTGTGCTCTGCACGACGTTCTTCTTCTTCTTTTTTAGTTTTCATGTTTGTTTCTTTGTTTGTTTGTCTGGGCAATATCTCAGCCATATGGCCAGAGCAGATATTGAAGTGGATTCGGACAATGAGCTCATTAATTATATGGGATTCAAACCATATCCTCACTTTACCTTCTCAGCACATGGGCACTTCAACATGATTGTAACAATGTGCCTGACCGATGTGAGTTGATAATAGCTGGGATGTGTTGAAGGTACAAACTCTTCTATGATCAGCAACATGAACGCTCCATCGTGATTGGCAAAAATCTTGTGACACATGATCAGAACCACAGCCAACCCACAAACAAAACAAGTCAATTAGTTTTATTCCAAACTTGTAATAAACATAATGATGCAAAAAGACAAGCATTTCATAATTATGCTTCAATAGTCAATTGACCATTGTAAATAATTTTAAATACATTCATTGTCGCAACATATGCGGCACAGTAAACTCATGAGCAAATGACACAATCAGAAATCGATTGTTGGAAGATATCGTGGACCCGGTTGCACATTTCTTGTGAATAAATGTTCAGTAACAGTTCTGTGATGAGTGGTGTGAAAAGTGACCTCAGTCTGCTCGAGAGCTTTATAGAATGTACTACAGAGCAAATGCTTATGTCATAACCCAGATATTGTGACGACAAAGCTTCTCTAAACAATGCATGAAGCATTAGAGGGAGTCTTCATGTGAACATACCTGCTGAAGTGCTCTCATGCCTCATTCTCTGTTTCCATTCATACAATCATTTATCATTTAGAGACCAAAAGATCATCGAGATGTCACAAAACATTCAAAAGTTTCATCATAATCCTAATTATTTTTAAATGTATTATCCCTAATCGCTTGTAACTGCAGCAGTGCATAGATATTTACTAACAAACCATAATAGTCTAACTCATGAACCATTTAATACACACAAAGTCTCATTATTGAACTGACAAACATTTAACTTAAAAAAGATTCTCATTACACAGTTACCTGAGAATATTCCTGTATTGTATACACTAAATAAGTGATGCATGTTCAAAAGTTTTCAAAAGAGCAATAAATTGTTTTAGAAGTTTTTGAAAGAGTCATGCTTTGTTTGAAAAGTTTGTAAAGAATAAAGTAATTTTTGAAAAGTTTTTAAGAGTGATGCTTTGTTTGAAAATTTTGGAAAGAATAAAGTAATTTTTGAAAAGTTTTTAAAGATGATGCTTTTTTTGAAAACTTTATAAAGAATAAAGTAATGTTTGAAAAGTTTTTAAAGAATGATGCTTTGTTGAAAATTTGGAAAGAAATAAAGTAATTTTTGAAAAGTTTTTAAAGAATGATGCTTTGTTGTAAAATTTTGGAAGAAAATAAAATAATGTTTGAAAAGTTTTCAAGAATGATGCTTTGCTTAAAACTTTCGAAAGAATGAAGTAATGTTTGAAAAGTTTTAAAGAATGATGCTTTTTTGAAAAGTTTGTAAAGAATAAAGTATGTTTTCAAAGTTTTTTAAAGAATGATGCTTTGTTTTGAAAACTTTCGAAAGAATAAAGTAATGTTGAAAAGTTTTTAAAGAATGATGCTTTGTTGAAAACTTTCGAAAGAATAAAGAATGTTTGAGTATCCTGTGTTGGAGTGGTGGCCTGTCCAGGATTTGCCCACTAGCACCAGGAGCTGCTTTGGCAGTACTGATATGTCTCTGACAGAGTATAGTCCCAATGGATGGATAGATGCTTTGTTTGAAGACTTTGCAAAATTTAAGCATTGTTTGATAAAGTTTTTTTTAAAGAATGATGTGTTTTACCAACATGATGATATGTTGACAATTGAGAAGTTTAAAGGCATCATGTTTTGTTTGAGAATTTTTTGAAAGTCTACATTTGTTGTAAAGTTTCAGAGAGTTATGCAATTGTCTTTTTATTATTGTTTAGAGAGGTGGCGCGATTTAATTAAAAATTAATCCTTAAACTTAATCGCAGCCAAATAGTATTTTAATTGAAGTGTAGTTGATATTGAGCTATGTAATGAAAGCCCTTGCATTGGCTAACATTCATGCCTGTTCTAAATGCTCTGTAGTCTTCAATTGCCAATTTAAAGAGCATCAAGAACTCACTCTGTGACTTCTAGGCACAGTTAGTTGCATGTAATGGGTTGGACAAGATAGTTTTGTTAAGAATGTATGGGAATGAATTAAAATGTTCACAACATAAACTACAGCATGAAAGCATTGCTTACACACAAGAAAAAAAAATTCTCACATCATGCAGAGTAAAACATCTTAATCGAAAGTCAAGAACGACGAAACACTGTGCTGGTTTCTGATTGGATTCTCAGCTCACACAATCAGACAAGTCATTCCATAATGGTAAAAGTCACAACAAATTGCGAATTGATACGTGACAGTCTATCCACTGAGGCACAGTAACAAATAATAGAGGTGGTATAAAATAACAATGAGGATTATTGGAAAAGACGTATAATTATCAGAAAAAATAAAAAATACGGTGCAAGTATGTCATAACATTGAACACTCAGCATGTTTATAATGAATTGTTGTGCGAAACAATAATAGAATTCCAAATTTATTAAAGCCTGTATATGCTAGTTAAGCTTTCCATTCTGTTTAAGTTAAACTCCAATTCTGTTCTGTTTTGAGTAAGCTCCCATTCAAGAGTAAGCTCCCATTCTGTTTCCCGATTGCGATGCTTGGTTATGTTTTTGAAAATGGTGGAAATATGTGATGACAAAGTTTTTCAACTTTAAGTGATTTTTATGTTTTTTCTGAGAACATCAGTAATATGAGGAATAGCGTCGATCTGAAAAAAAAATCATCCCTTGACATCAGACAGATAATGTGCAGGTTTGTCAAGCCGTGAGTAGAAATCTTCATTTAAAATATTCACAAAAACTTGCACAGGACAGTTTAAATGATCTGATATTATATTTTAAATAATTAAATGAGAGAGAAAGAAGCTCAATTGGTCCCAAGGATGATTCAGAGGTAAGCACACTTACATGTGAGCTGTCTTGTCTGGTTCTATTCCTAAGCCGACTCTATAAACTGTGCCGATGGCATTGCAGGCAGGCCGTTGCATCATGAAGTGTGCCATCCTTGGTGAACGTTAAGTTACGTGTCCATGTGCTTGCTAGTTGGTGGATGTTAAACATCCCACGATGTCTTCCTGAAGAGTAGGCGAGTTACCGCCGGCACGCTAACAAATTACAAATTCCTGCCGAAATCACCTTCAATCAAACACCAGGCCTGGCAAGCTGATTTGTGAAAAACATGGGCCAAAATCTTTCATTGGGCCAATCCCAGAAATAGGTAGGAATGAGGACATTAAAAGGAGTATTCTACTTGTGAGAAGCTCAATTAAATACGTCTTCTTTGTTTTTTTTGTATGCAGCACAAGGCTGTGGGCGAACATCAATGGGGATGGCACTGCTGTGTCGCTAATGCATTGCCCTCTGCTGGTTATGGCAGGAATTTGGAATTTGGCCTGGGTGCTGGCAATGGCTCGCCTACTCTTCATGAAGAATACCAATGGGATCTTGAACGTACACCGACTAAAGCCGGTAGATTGGACTCCAAGTTTAATGCCCATCCGAGGAGTATTGGCACACACACTGATGATTCACGCTGCCTGTGAAACACTGGGATGACAGTTTACAGCTGGGCCGAGATTAAAACTCAAGCTGGCTAGTTTTAGAGGCAAGTGTGTGTACCCGAGGTCATCCTGCCAGCCATTATACATAGTATGAGGACAAACCTTGTGGGAAAAAGGAAAATTTAAGGGACTGTATATTCAGTGTAAATGTCAATGAAGGGGTGAGGGGGGAGGTGGGGGAGTTGAAGCATTTCGCACACTGAACAAATTAGAACATTCGCTGCTCTAACTAATACATAATGAGCATTGCATCAGTGGCATCTCTCTTTCAAAATCCACCCCCCCCCTCTCCAAAGATTTCCATGGATACATCAAATTGCCCATTTCATTGAAATTACAATTTACAATCTTAATCAAAGGTCCGGACAATCGGATGAAAATTTATTATTTTTGAGGATGAAATTGATGATTTTAGAAGTTTGACCTGGAGTTGATCTTTGACCTTTTGACCTGAAAATACTCGCTTTCCCAATTCGGTGATGGACTATGCAAATCCTGTCCAATTGACCTGAAATATAAATCCTCTTCAAATTTCAAGTCA
>CM068955.1:19323264-19357138 GCA_035128595.1 Eptatretus atami
TCCTGGTATGAACCTACCAGTCAAGTTTCATCAAAATCGGTTGACTCCTCTGACCTCCAGAGCTGTCCATACCATTACATGCAAACAAACAGACAGACATACAGACAAGCCGGTAGGCGAACGACATGCGTGGTCCGCCTATTATTGCAGTACTGAGTCATTCCAGTTGTTTACGGAATTCGGTGCTGAAAAATTTTTGACAAATAGGTTGATTATAGACGCATAAAAGCGCGGAAGCCGATTTTTGATTTTCGAAAAAAAAAATATATAAATATTTTTCGGATTTTTCAAAATTCCAAAGTCCCATTGCTAGGCAACGGTGGCGTCCATAGCAAGGTGCTCAAAAGCATACAACTAGATCCTGGTATGAACCTACCAGTCAAGTTTCATCAAAATCGGTTGACTCCTCTGACCTCCAGAGCTGTCCATTACATACATACAGACGACGGAAAAGCTGAGAATAACGGTAGTCTAGCGACCACCCAACAGACAGAAAGGGGTGAAAACATAACCTGCTTCACCTTAGGTGGTGGAGGTAAAAATTAGAAAGAAGTGTGAAAGAAACAAAGAACAAAGATGTCAACAAGAACCCGAATAGATAGATTTCAGCAGTTACTCCCCAGCCTCCAACGCAGCAATATATACAAGCTACCAGGGGTACGTCAGTGGGGAAGCACAGTCCACATAGCATCAGGATATGGTACAAACATAATGAAACAGAAGACCAAGAAGGAACCCAAAGAAGTAAAGAGGAAAGATGGAGTCATCAGGAGGAACAAATTGTTATGAATAAACATTAAATAAACAAATATCATAAAAACAAACATCAGGAGAATAAGGCAGTGTGAGGGGAGGGTCCGTCTGGGCATAACCACCGTCCGAACACGTCCGGACATAACCACTGTCCGGACAGGTCCGGTAATAACCACCGTCCGGACACGTCCGGACATAACCATCGCCAGGACACGTGTGGAGAAAACCACCGTTCGGACATAACTACCGTCCAGATACGTCAAGGGAAGGCAGCGTGAAGGGAGGGCAAGGTAAAACAGTGTGAGGGGAGGGTCTGTCCGGACATAACCACCATACTGACACGTCCAGAGATAACCACTATCCAGACGACGGGTATACTAAGGGTGGGGGGGAGAAAAAGAGGGGGTTGGGAGAGAGAAGGGTGGAAGAGCGAGGAGGCAGAGAGACCGAGGAGGGTTGGGGAGTGAGGAAGCAAGGAGGAGCAGGAGGGGTGGGGAGCAAAGGTGGGGTGTGGGAGTAAGGAGGGGTGGGGGAACGGAAGGCAGCGTGAAGAGAGGGGAAAGGGAAGGCAGCATAAGGGGAGCACAAGGAAGGCAGCGTGAGAGAAGGGCAAGGAAAGGCAGTTTTAGGGGAGGGCAAGTAGGGTGGTGTGAGAGTAGGGTCCATCCGGACATAAACACCATCTGGACACGTCCAGAGATAACCACCCTCCAGAAATAACCACTGTCCAGAGACGTATAGAGATAGCCACCATCCAGACACAACCACCGTTTAGATACATGCAGAGATAACCACCATTCAGGCGTAACCACTGTCCGGATATGTTCTGAGACAGAAGCAGAGAGAGGTGTGGGAGGATGCTGAATGTATTAGGAGGAGGTGGAGCGAGGAATGGACAGAGAGAGAGAGAGAGAGAGAGAGAGAGAGAGAGGAGAGAGAAAGAGAAGAGAGGTGGGGTCGTGGGGGTGGTGTGGGTAGGAGAGTTAGCAGGAAATATGTTATACTTTATGAACACCACACAACACACAACACACACAACCACACCACACTACACAAACCATACACAATTGTCGTGTGACATGAGGAAATAATTTGGCTCTGTATTTGAGAAAACACGTTAATATGGTGAAAGGCTCAGAAATCTGGTGTTATCAAATGTGTTTTGCTTTGAAACTCACAAAGAGAAAGCACACTGAGTCATATAAAATAAGCAATTGCTTTCGAACCAGTTACGAGGACAAAGGAAAATGTGATCGCTCGTACGCTGCTGAGGTTAAAAATTAAAACCTCCAAGATACGGGATGAGGCTTTGCCACCACGGCACCCGTAACCAAGCATGCAGGTATGTACACACACCCACTGGGATTACACATCCATCCCGAAATTACACATCCAAATATACCCATATATGTACCTCTACCTTGTAGCAACTGCCAACTGTACATCCTGATTTGGACATTAACTCTACCGCCATCCACTGTGGGGCGCTCAGAAAGCAGCTTAAGCACTCAAGCAAGCACTCCAATTAAATGATTGACAAGCGATAGCTATTGTATGTCCGAATTAGACAAATGAACACTTTTTAGTGTTACAACTGCTGCTAAGTTCAATTCTGGAGCGTAAAATTTGTAATTCTCCTTAGTTAAAGAGATTCTCGAGGTTATGGCATGTGCGGAATTGAAATAAAGCCATAAACACTGGCGTATTCGGGCGTGTATAAGAAGTGCAATGTACCCAGCGATTCGTAGCTGTGATGAACATGCATTCGATAATATGAGTGCGGAAAGTGGAAAAAAAAAACTTTATCGTTAAGAAATTGTTGTGGCGTGTTCCAAGTCAAAGTATGGTTGAGCAGGCCAAAAAACATGTTGGCTTCAGACCCCAGTGAGGTTACCGAGGATACACCTTAAGACCCCATATTGAGCGAGGTGGCCGAGGATGCTCCTGATAAAGGATAATTAAATAAAGCCGTTAATTATCTTCAAAAGGGGTGTTTTAATTAACCCAAACACCCAATTTCAGTCATGCACTTCATTGGAGTTCCCTGGGTATGCATGCAAAGTTTCAGGCTGCAAGGTTTCATGGTTTTGGAGTTGTGGAGGATACACACTGACACACACACACAATTTATTAGTATAGACGTAAGCAGAAATGGTAGAATATCCACCTGGAATACTCCAGACATGTATTGTAGGATGCATACATGGCAAGTTGGGAGTGACAAAAAACTGGTTGGTTGGAATAAAGAGGTTATTATTATTATTATTATTATTATTAATGTACCCTGCGCTCGCAAAGTGAAAAGCAGGGTTCGCATTCGGTTGCGTACGTGGACGTGTGGCGTACGTGTGTGCGGTCTGCATTATTAAAATTCATTTTCTCGGCAACGGTTGGTCCATTTGACATGAAATTTACCATAGGAGTGCCTCCGCCTGTCGATTTTTTTTTTTACTCATAATTATGACGTCATAGGTCACGTGGTACCGACGCCATCTTGGAAGAAGGTTACCCCTCAAAAGCTCCCAAACCACTCAATGGGGAAAAAAATTGAAACGTGGCTCATTGTCAAGTACTCCCAATGGGGAATAAGATATGTTGATGATGATGCCATCAATTCCTTCATTATGACGTCATAATTCGACAAGTACAACGCTTGATCTGACCAGTATGAAAAAAAAACATCCTCTGCAACTGATAGTCTGAGGGACACAAAATTTTAAGAATATGAGTGGCTCCTCCTGTAGAATTTTTTAAATGATAATTATGACGTCATAGGTCACGTGGTACGGAGCCGTCTTGGAAAAATCGAAAATAGTTACACCTCTATATCTCTGAAACTGCTGTATGGAAAAAAAATTGAAACATGGCTAATTGTCAATTACTTCCCTTGGGGAATAAGATGTGTTAATGATGATGTTATTGGTACCTTAATTATGACGTCATAATTCGACAAGTACAACGCTTGATTCGATCAGTATGAATTTTATTTCTCTGCAATTCTTGGAGGAGTGCCTCCTCCTGTAGAATATCTTAATGATAATCATGATGTCATAGGCTATGTGGTACAAGCACCATCTTAGAAAAACCGAGAAACGTTGCACCTCTATCTCCAAAACCGTTGACTGTGCACTCTGAATGCCATGTAGTTAATTTATTTATTTATTTATTTATTAGGCGTGATCGGAAGTGATGGTGTGTGTGGAATCCTGGAGGATGGTGACATGGCCTTCGGTGAGAGAAAGTTCTTGACATCACAGAGCCAATTGACTCGAGGGATACATTGCATATCGGCTCCAGGTCACTCCAGGGGTGTGTGCGTTCCATTACCAATCAGCTTGTCGAGTGCTTGCCAAGTGGCTTAAACACTCAAGCAAGCACTCCAACAAAACACTCGCTGCTTGGCAACTGAACAGACCACGGGTGTGTTCCAGTATCAATAAGCTAGCTATCACTTGCCAAGCCAGCCGTTCCTTATCAAGTGTCGAATGGAATGCTTGCTTGAGTGCTTAAGCCACTTGGCGATCGCTCCACAAGAAACTTGGTAACTGAACGGATCCCAGGTCGATCAGTCCGTTTGTCAATCCTTGTGAATGGAATGGAAGTGAAACTTTGCATTTTTAAAATTGATTGTACTTTCTATTCAATGGGGGTTTGACCACACCGGAACGGGACTGCGGGTTTTCAGAAACAAAACGGGTCAAACCCATGAAATACAAGTCACTTGCCATCTTTGATGATGTATGTACGTGTATGGACACGGCCATACCCTCCCCTGGCATTCCCTCCATCTCCTCTTCCTTCTACTTTCTTCCTCCAGATCTTGTTCTTGTCTATTTCCACTCTCCTGATCTTTCTTGTGACATCATCCATTCTTTTGTTTTTTCACTCATTGTATATGTGCTTGGGGATATGTAATAAATAGATAGCTCCGTCATCTGAAAATCTTCAAATCAAAGTCTCCTTATCACCTCCTCCCCGCGTGACATCGACGAATCCAAAAGTTTGGGACTTTTTCTTTGTCTTTCATCTCCTTTTCCAGCTTTTCCACATTTAACACACCTGCATTTTAATGATCAGCTCCCATGTTTCAGCTTTTCTGATGTTTTGCAAAAGCAAAATCAAACTCGTTTTCACTGCATCAGCCGAACTGGGAATGTGAAGTATTAATTGCCTCCAATGAATAACGACTTCACCTTGACTCGTGAGATAGAGAAAATGCTCAACTCACCTCCATCAGATCAAACTACAGAAGCTAGTAATTGTACACCTGCTCCTTCCCAATTCCATATACAGGTGATGCATGACATCATCGCCGGGCACCTACGGAAGGGAGTACTCAGTTTTTACTCCGTTTGTTTGTTACTTGCAAAATCGAAGATTTTTCAAGTATTTTGATCAATTTTGTTATTCTGTCTGTCTGTCTGTCTGTTTGTCTGTCTGTCTGTTTGTCTGTCTGTCTGTCGCCTACAGGTCACAATTTTAAACCGATCTTCACGAAACTTCACCACGTGGTAAAGTTTGTCATAAGGAAGAAGCCAATTATTTTTGAGGTCAACATCTACCAAAAGGTCAACATAGGCCAAAGGTCAACAACTGAGGTGGTATTTCTGAAATCCTCAATTTTCATTCGATTCACTTGAAATTTGAAGAGGATTTGCATATTGGGCCATTGAATTCAACCACGAATTATTTTTGAGGCCAAATTTGTTTAATGGATTTTGCAAGTGTCGTGCTCTGCACGACGTCTTCTTCTTCTTTTTTAGTTTTCATGTTTGTTTCTTTGTTTGTTTGTCTGGGCAATATCTCAGCCATATGAGGCCAAGAGCAGATATTGAAGTGGATTCGGACAATGAGCTCATTAATTATATGGGATTCAAACCATATCCTCACTTTACCTTCTCAGCACCATGGGCACTCAACATGATTGTAACAATGTGCACTGACCGAGTGTGAGTGATAATAGCTGGGATGTGTTGAAGGTACAAACTCTTCTATGATCAGCAACATGAACGCTCCATCGTGATTGGCAAAAATCTTTGTGACACATGATCAGAACCACAGCCAACCCACAAACAAAACAAGTCAATTAGTTTTATTCCAAACTTGTAATAAACATAATGATGCAAAAAAGACAAGCATTTCATAATTATGCTTCACAATAGTCATTGACCCATTGTAAATAATTTTAAATACATTCATTGTCGCAACATATGCGGCACAGTAAACTCATGAGCAAATGACACAATCAGAAATCGATTGTTGGAAGATATCGTGGACCCGGTTGCACATTTCTTGTGAATAAATGTTCAGTAACAGTTCTGTGATGAGTGGTGTGAAAAGTGACCTCAGTCTGCTCGAGAGCTTTATAGAATGTACTACAGAGCAAATGCTTATGTCATAACCCAGATATTGTGACGACAAGCTTCTCTAAACAATGCATGAAGCATTAAGAGGGAGTCTTCATGTGAACATACCTGCTGAAGTGCTCTCATGCCTCATTCTCTGTTTCCATTCATACAATCATTTATCATTTAGAGACCAAAAGATCATCGAGATGTCACAAAACATTCAAAAAGTTTCATCATAATCCTAATTATTTTTAAATGTATTATCCCTAATCGCTTGTAACTGCAGCAGTGCATAGATATTTTACTAACAAACCATAAATAGTCTAACTTCATGAACCATTTAATACACACAAAAGTCTCATTATTGAACTGACAAACATTTAACTTAAAAAAGATTCTCATTACACAGTTACCTGAGAATATCCTGTATTGTATACACTAAATAAGTGATGCATTGTTCAAAAGTTTTCAAAAGAGCAATAAATTGTTTTAGGAGTTTTTGAAAGAGTCATGCTTTGTTTGAAAAGTTTGTAAAGAATAAAGTAATTTTTGAAAAGTTTTTCAAGAGTGATGCTTTGTTTGAAAATTTTGGAAAGAATAAAGTAATTTTTGAAAAGTTTTTAAAGAATGATGCTTTTTTTGAAAACTTTATAAAGAATAAAGTAATGTTTGAAAAGTTTTTAAAGAATGATGCTTTGTTTGAAAATTTTGGAAAGAATAAAGTAATTTTTGAAAAGTTTTTAAAGAATGATGCTTTGTTTGAAAATTTTGGAAAGAATAAAATAATGTTTGAAAAGTTTTTCAAGAATGATGCTTTGCTTGAAAACTTTCGAAAGAATGAAGTAATGTTTGAAAAGTTTTTAAAGAATGATGCTTTGTTTGAAAAGTTTGTAAAGAATAAAGTAATGTTTCAAAGTTTTTAAAGAATGATGCTTTGTTTGAAAACTTTCGAAAGAATAAAGTAATGTTTGAAAAGTTTTTAAAGAATGATGCTTTGTTTGAAAACTTTCGAAAGAATAAAGTAATGTTTGAGTATCCTGTGTTGGAGTGGTGGCCTGTCCAGGATTGTGCCCACTAGCACCAGGAGGCTGCTTTGGCAGTACTGATATGCTCTGTACAGAGTATAGTCCCAATGGATGGATAGATGCTTTGTTTGAAGACTTTGCAAAAATTTAAGCATTGTTTGAAAAGTTTTTTTTAAAAGAATGATGTGTTTTACCAACATGATGATATGTTTGACAATTTGAGAAGTTTTTAAAGGCATCATGTTTTGTTTGAGAATTTTTTGAAAGTCTACATTTGTTTGTAAAGTTTTCAGAGAGTTATGCATTGTCTTTTTATTATTGTTTAGAGGTGGGCGCGATGTTAATTAAAATTAATCCTTAAACTTAATCGCAGCCAAATAGTTATTTTTAATTGAAGTGTAGTTGATATTGAGCTATGTAATGAAAGCCCTTGCATTGGCTAACATTCATGCCTGTTCTAAATGCTCCTGTAGTCTTCAATTGCCAATTTAAGAGCATCAAGAACTCACTCTGTGACTTCTAGGCACAGTTAGTTGCATGTAATGGGTTTGGACAAAGATAGTTTTGTTAAGAATGTATGGGAATTGAATTAAAATGTTCAACAACATAAACGTACAGCATGAAAGCATTGCTTTACACACAAGAAAAAAAAATTCATCACATCATGCAGAGTAAACACATCTAATCGAAAGTCAAGAACGACAAACATGTGCTGGTTTCTGATTGGATTCTCAGCTCACACAATCAGACAAGTCATTCCATAATGGTAAAAGTCACAACAAATTGCGAATTGATACGTGACAGTCTATCCACTGAGGCACAGTAACAAATAATAGAGGTGGTATAAAATAACAATGAGGATTATTTTAGGAAAAGACGTATAATTATCAGAAAAATAAAAAATACGGGCAAGTATGTCATACATTGAACACTCAGCATGTTTATAACTGAATTGTTTGCGAAACAATAATAAGAATTCCAATAATTTATTAAAGCCTGTATATGCTAGTTAAGCTTCCATTCTGTTTTAAGTTAAACTCCAATTCTGTTCTGTTTTGAGTTAAGCTCCCATTCAAGAGTTAAGCTCCCATTCTGTTTCCCGATTGCGATGCTTGGTTATGTTTTTGGAAAATGGTGGAAAATATGTGATGACAAAGTTTTTCAACTTTAAGTGATTTTTTATGTTTTTTTCTGAGAACATCAGTAATATGAGGGAATAGCGTCGATCTGAAAAAAAAATCATCCCTTGACATCAGACAGATAATGTGCAGGTTTGTCAAGCCGTGAGTAGAAATCTTCATTTAAATATTCACAAAAACTTGCAGCAAGGACAGTTTAAATGATCTGATATTATATTTTAAAATAAATTAATGAGAGAGAAAGAAGCTCAATTGGTCCCAAGGGATGATTCAGAGGTAGCACACTTACATGTGAGCTGTCTTGTCTGGGTTCTATTCCTAAGCCGACTCTATAAACTGTCCGATTGGTGCATTGCAGGCAGGCCGTTGCATCATGAAGTGTGCCATCCCTTGGGTGAACGTTAAGTTACGTGTCCCATGTGCTTGCTAGTTGGTGGATGTTAAACATCCCACGATGTCTTTCCTGAAGAGTAGGCGAGTTACCGCCGGCACGCTGAACAAATTACAAATTCCTGCCGAAATCACCTTCAATCAAACACCAGGCCTGGCAAGCTGATTTGTGAAAAACATGGGCCAAAATCTTTCATTGGGCCAATCCCAGAATAAGGTAGGAATGAGGACATTAAAGGAGTATTTCTACTTGTGAGAAGCTCAATTAAATACCGTCTTCTTTGTTTTCTTTTGTATGCAGCACAAGGCTGTGGGCGAACATCAATGGCGGATGGCACTGCTGTGTCGCTAATGCATTGCCCTCTGCTGGTTATGGCAGGAATTTGGAATTTGGCCTGGGTGCTGGCAATGGCTCGCCTACTCTTCATGAAGAATACCATGGGATCTTGAACGTACACCGACTAAAGCCGGTAGATTGGACTCCAAGTTTAATGCCCATCCGAGGAGTATGGCACACACACTGATGATTCACCCTGCCTGTGAAACACTGGGATGACAGTTTACAGCTGGGCCGAGATTAAAACTCAAGCTGGCTAGTTTAGAGGCAAGTGTGTGTACCCCGAGGTCATCCTGCCAGCCAATTATACATAGTATGAGGAACAAACCTTGTTGGGAAAAAGGAAAATTTAAGGGACTGTATATTCAGTGTAAATGTCAATGAAGGGGTGAGGGGGGAGGTGGGGGGAGTTGAGCTATTTCCAGCACACTGAACAAATTAGAAATTCCTGCTCTAACTTACAATGAGCATTGCATCAGTGGCACAGCTGCGCCTTCTGAAAATCATGCCATCCGCAACCATGTACTGCATAAGCACGAAGAAGAAAAAGAAGTGGGGTCAAGAATCAAACCAGGACAAGAGAGCTCCTGAACAAGTGTGCTTCCACTGAGCTATACTGACAGGCCACATATGAAATAAGTGGATAGCCCCAAACAAATCAAACCATGAAAACATCATAAACTTTGTAACAGTTCGTAGTTTTACTTTAAGTTTGTGACGTTGTAGACGAGCACTATTTAAATATACAGTGAGACGTCTGAGCTGAGTCTGCACTCCTTAGTTGGTTATAAT
The DNA here is from genome assembly GCA_035128595.1 of Eptatretus atami. Lineage (NCBI taxonomy): Eukaryota > Metazoa > Chordata > Myxini > Myxiniformes > Myxinidae > Eptatretus > Eptatretus atami. Next base: position 19,333,049 of record CM068955.1, read on the forward strand.
AAAGGAACAATTTGCGTCGTATAAAATATTTCAATATTCAATTCATCTAAATATCAACTTGGTTGGAAAATGCCTGGTGTTGGCTTAATGGTTAGGGTGGTGAGCTTGGAATTTGATGGAATTTGAGGATCCTGAGTTCAAATCCCACTTGTCTGTTGAATTACTGTAATACCAGGTGGGGTTGACTGCCTGTCATCCTTCCGAGGTCGACAAAATGAGTGCCAGCTTGCTGCTATCCTGTGTCTGAGTGGTGACCCGTCCAAGATTGTGCCCAATAAGCAAGGAGACTGCTTCAGCAGCACCAACGCTCTGTACAGAGTATGGTCCCGATGGATGGATGGATAGATGATTAGGATGGATTTTATCCCCCAAAAAATCACATCATTGTATGTCTTATAAAAGCACCAAATGTAAACACACACACACACACACACACACACACACACACCTTTGAATGAAACTTTGTAACATCATATAAGATATTGCTTCAAACATAACAAATTCAGTTTAGGGTTCAGGAGCTTGTTTAAAGCACCTTAAATACCAATAGCAAATCTTAGTTATTCAACTAATTAACTCAACAATCTATTTTGTAGCAGAGGTGATGATGTATTATAAAATTAGTTTGGATTTATTTAAAAAAAAAAAAACTATTGTCATATTAAGCACAATGAGCCTATATGTCTGTTTGTACGAGTAAAACAAAGCTTATAGTGAACTCAAACAAACAAGAGTAAACAATATCAGGACATGCAAACATTCTGTTTATCATCGTACCTTGTATTTGTCAACTTACCTTGCACCATGTCCAAAATAATCACTTTCACAAACTTTACTCTAATGGCCTATCGCCTTGGATGCATCTCCGCAACATGAGGTCTTTTGATCATTGTCCCTTTGTATTCAGATTCAGTCGAGTGACCAATGACCAGAAATCTTCAGCTCCATCTCCATCACCTGTTGCCTTTACCAAATGGTCTAACGTGCGCCGGGTATGAAGCTGCTCGCCCACGATCCACCCCGAGGATTCACCATGATCCTTCACCGGTCCATCCATTCCCTAAAGGCACAGCTCCTTCCTTGTTCCTTGTTCTTGGGTTCACTTCACATGAATTGTGCCGTGGCCAAATTGATAGGCCAAATAAATTACACCCGTACATTTTGAACGTAAAAAGACAGTCACGTCCACCATAAAATAAGCAAAGCATTTCCAACTTCCCAAAGTCATTTTAAAATTATCTGCAGGCTGGACACAAATTTGAACTTGCTCATGTTGTGCTTCTCCATTTGAACTGACATTGTTGACTAGCCACGGAGATTGAAGGAAGCCGTTCAAGCATGATGGTACTGTTTGCGTGCTCGATGTATGGCAAGCGTGTCACCCGTCACACAGTCTGTGTGCTGCCCTTCGCGTGAAGACATCATATTCCATTTCACAACAGTCATCTACATGCGAAGTCCTGAGCACAGAAGCGAACTGGTCTTTTGTGCTTGAAAAACCAAAAAAGCTTCCCTTTGACAATGATCACGTGTACTTTTAAAAAGTACATTCCAGTGGGTTTTCATGTTATTCCTCCCTCATCACAGCCTCCTCCAGTCTTGCCAAAGAGGGACAACGTTCCAAGCCCTGTGATGCAGCTATACCTTATAGCCGACTCATTGCTGCGGACGGATAGGGTCAGGCAGCTCCAGTGGCGGTGCTGTGTTGACGAGCCTGGATTGGGGTGAGAAAAAAAATAAATCAAAAGGAAGATAATGTAGTCAAACTTCCTGACAGTGAAACGACTACCTTGGAACTTGATGCAACGTGATGGTAGCTCAATCCAATCGCACCAGGTAATGGTCCGATATAATGCTGCCCAACATAGATATCACTGCAGCAGGTATTCCTAAACTGCCATAAAGGGAGGCCCTGAGGCCAACCAGTGATGTCGTTGCTGCATAACGGTGAAAAGGTCCCCATCGGCCATTCCTCAAAGATGGCGATCATCTCATTCTATTGTGACTCCTGACACACTAGATGTAGGTGCCCTTTTGAACCCATTTATTCCAATAACAAACTACCTTGAGTTTTTTTTTACATCTGGTCTCGCACTGGCCACGGCATCTTTGGTGGAGAGCGTGGCCTCCCTGAGACTGATAACCCTCCCGTTTGAAACTTAGCTGTTGATAAACTTCAGCACATACCGTCGGCATACTTTGATTCCTTATCAATATCATGGATAACTGAGTGCTGTGACCGCAGTGACTTTTGCTCTACATTTCATGTGGTTACGCCAACTTGTTTAATAAATAAAAACCTCTTAAAATCTCAAAACAAAATATATCCTCAAGGTCGCGCGCGCGTGTGTGTGCGTGCGTGCGTGCGTGTGTGTGTGTTCATATTCGACTCATGACAGCCCAGATTCTAAACTTTTGGAGGCCTTGCTTGTCTCAGTCGAACTACCATTTTGCTATCAGATTGTTGGTTGTAATCCAGCTGGCCAATTTAAATGCTCTTCAGGAAGAGGATAATCTGCCTGTCCCACATGGTCAAGACTACAAGTAACACCAATCCAGACTTCACTGTTCATTCGTAATGTCCTCCAGGCAACTCAGGATGGGCTCAAAAGTGCCGCACAAAACCCTGTAACCACTTGGAAAAAAAGACCTTCCCAAACCTCCTCCATGTAAGCCATCTTCTTTTGGGGTGGGGAAATGTCAATGTAAAACAACAACACAGCACAGTGATTGTAAAAAGCAAGAGAACACCTTGACACAGGTAAGGGTGACATGGGGACACTCACCCAGTAACCACAGCTCGAATCATCGCCCTGACATAGCCGTTGCTGATGGTTGCAGCTGTAAGAGGTAAAGGTGAAACAAAAATTTGAGCTTGATTTCACTTTTATTAGCAAAACAATAAAACTTTACGGGGAGGCACACGGTACAAAGTATGACTGAGTAGACTCACGCGGGGGAGAGTAGTAAGCGCCAAAAACCTCCGCCTTCGTCTGGGACGGATACAACAGCTTGAGGTTTTCGAAGTCCCGCAGGCGGTCGGGCAGAGAGAGGATGTTGAGGTCCTTGGATGTGAAAGGTTGAACGTTCCACACAGCACGTTCTCCTAGAAAAAAAACAGGTCTCCATGATGGTGATTTCATGTACCATCGCAGTTGGGGAAAATGACCACCAACCGCCGCCCGGCAGTCAACACCTTTGCAATCAGCCTGCCTTATTGGCCAAGATCACTAATCAATTCAGCAAGCCAAAAAAAATCCGACATGCCTGGATCTCATCACACCAGACTTTGGATAGTCTGCAAACTGCCCAGGTTTCAGTTGGTCCAACAATATCCTTGGCAGCTGGGCTTGGTTGTGATCATCTCTGGAATATTTCTGGTCATCCCCATTTGGTAGTTCCATAACTGGTAGTTCAATGTACTTTGAAACTTGAGCACTACCTTGTAATAATAAATTATAACCCATGCCAGAAGGAGTTCCTTTCTGAACAACCAGTTATTAAAATATAAATGACGTGCTCCGGACACCAAACTACCAGCAGGGGGTGCATGCGGATCTGAGAATGTGCAAACACTCACCATTCCTACCGGGAACCTCAGCGACCCAGGCGAAGGTAAGGCCGCCTATCTCCGAGTCACTGAATCGCAGCAAGAAGGAACCGCTTGGTTGTCCAAGCAGCAGATCCTGTGCCTCTCTTTTTCCAATGAAACCCAAGATGGCCCTTTAGGAATGCAGGTACGGTGGAGGAAATATTAGGACAAATCATATTCCTTATAGCTTGGTTATTTCACGAGCTCTTTATTGAGACAACACTATAAAGTGAAACTAATTAGACTCCATTCCTCCGAACGTGAGGCTGGCAGGATGGCCTACAAAAAGAGGTGTCCATGCTCGCCTCCAAGCTGTCGAGCCTGGGTTTGAATCCGGACACAGCTATCACCTGTCATTCCGGTGTTTCACAGACGGGGTGATTCATCAATGTATATGCCATCCCTCGGATGGACGTTCAACTGGGAATCTCCTTTGCCGGCAGTTGCTGGTGGATGGTTACTGTATGCAAATTAGGTATTATATCCGAGTATTTCATTTCCAATTAATTGTAAAAAAATTCTCAAACACGTTTTCGTTTTGTCGTTATGGGGTATTTTATGTAGGTCGGTGACAAATATTTAAATTTAATCTATTTTAAATTCAGGCTGCAACACAACAAAATGTGAAACGTCAAGGGGTGTGAATACTTTATGAAAGCAATAATTATATATATATATATATATATATATATTTTGAAGAAGAAAGGTGCTTCCAACCAAAATTAAACTAGATCTACTCTGCTTATTTTGGTAATAAGGAAGAGGAGATCCAGTCTCAGGTGATGTTTCGCCACTTCCCAGTGAGCTTCGTCAGGACAATGGACCTCGTGTCTCACCTGTGTCTGCTTGTATTCCCGATGCGACACTAATTTCCCTCGTGTGCCAGTGTGCAAGATCAATGGAGGAGCGTTTTTCCTTAGCCAAACCTCAAGCAAATAAAAGTAAAATCACATAATCGATGGTCTGCTCTGCTCTTTACATTATATTACTTTCTCGTGATCACGAGCTGGCTTTTTGAATACCCCCCCCCCTCCCACACCCACACCCCACTTCCCAATTCAAGAGTAATACCATGCAGTATATCATATATCCTTTAAAGTCATGAGAAACCTTTTACAAGTATTATTGTGCATACATTGGAAAAAGGGGATAATGTATTCATTACATCAACAAACATGGTGGAATTTTTGACCACAAATTTGTACACACCCCAGTTCACTACCCTTATCTCCTCCAGCTACATTTAGTCCTGTTTTCTCTGAATGTTATTTCCTTTCTGTCCCCACTACCCCCACCTCCGTACCCTCCCTCCGCTTCGAAATCGATGAGAGATTTGCTTTTTACATAATATGCAGTCAGAGTAAGAGGTGTCGTGAGTATTGAGGTTGAATACCACTGTAGTATGTAACTGATCTTCAGAGCATTCGCTCAACTCGTATGTAGCCTGCGGCTGCTGGTTGCATCATTGCTCAGAGAGCGGCTGTACTGCTGATGCAGTGACTCCTGTACATTAAAGCAGGAATTTGACATTTTTCCAGGTTGCCGGCGCCCTTTGTGAAGGACACAGTGTCCTTCGGTGAATACCTAATAAGCAGAGTAGATCTAGTTTACTTTTGGTTGGAAGCACTTTTTCTTTACAAAATTATATATATATATATATATATATAATATATATATATATATATATATATATATATTATTGCTTTCATAAAGTATTCACACCCCTTGACGTTTTCACATTTTGTTGTGTTGCAGCCTGAATTTAAAATGGATTAAATTTAAATATTTGTCACCGATCTACATAAAATACCCCATAATGACAAAATGAAAACATGGTTTGAGAATTTTTTACAAATTAATTGGAAATGAAATACTCGGATATAATACCTAATTTGCATGCAGTGAGTGTTCAACCCCCTGAGTCAATACTTTGTGGAAGCGCCTTTAGCAGTGATTACAGTTTCGAGTCTTCTTGGATATGTCTGTATCAGCTTTGCACATCTGGATTTGGGGATTTTTTCCCCCATTCTTCCTTACAGATTTGCTCAAGCTCTGTCAAGTTGGATGGGGAACGTCGGTGAACAGCCATCTTCAAGTCCTTCCACAGATTCTAATTGGGATTGAAGTCTGGGCTTTGGCTGGGCCACTCGAGGGCTTTCACGTTCTTGTTCCAAACCCATTGCGGTGTTGCTTTGGCTGGATTGTTGGGGTCATTGTCCTGTTGGGATGTAAATCTTCGCCACGGTCTCAGGTCTTTTGGACTCTGAAGCAGGTTCTCCTCAAGGATTTGCCTGCATTTGGCTCCATTCATTGTTCCCTCGATCCTGACAAGTCTCCCTTTCCCTGCAGCTGAAAAACATCCCCATAGCATGATGCTACCACCACCGTGCCTCATGGTAGGGATGGTGTTAAATGGGTGATGAGCTGTGCTCGGTTTCCGTCAGACGTAGAGCTTTGCATTCAGGCCAAAGAGTTCAATTTTCATCTCATCAAACCACATGGAATCTTTTGCCTCGTGCTCTCAAAGCCTTTCACCTGCCTTTTTAGAACTCCAGGTGTGCTGTCATTTGCCTTTTTCTCAGGAGTGGCTTCCGTCTGGCTACTCTCCCATAAAGCCGAGATTTGTGAAGTGCCGCAGAGATTGTTGTCCTTCCAGCAGGTTCTCCCATCTCAGCCAAGGAACTCTGTAGTTCTGTCAGAGTGGTCATTGGGTTCTTGGTCACCTCCCTGACCAAGATCCTTCTTGCCCGGTTGCTCAGTTTGGTCAGACGACCATCTCTAGGAAGAGTCTGGGTAGTTCCATATTCTTTCTATTTCCAAATGATGACGGAAAACGGTTTGTCTGTCCGTTTGTCTGTCTGTCTGTCACTATTTTTCTCAGAGATGGCCGAGCGGATCTCCGTCACACTTTCAGTGGTTCATCAGTGAGTGCCAGGGAGCAGCACCCGGCAACGCCGGGTACCCGTTCTCGTTTTGAAATAAAATAAAAACTAATTTGAAACAAAAACTAAAGCTACCACTGCAGCAAAAAAAGATTAAGTACAGCACAACATGTGGTGAGTTCCAGAGAAAGATACATGGATTTTTAACAGGAATAATTTAATATAATAATAGCATGATACATGAATCATGGGGATTCATATAAGGCGTTTTTTTTTTTTTTACACCATAGATTCGATATCTATGACACAATGAACCAGGGCAGGATGGTGGAAGCAGGAAGTATATTCCATACAAGATAAGGGATCATTTCTTAAAAGGCCCCACTGAAGCTGTCGACGCTGGCTTGATTTGAAAGTGATGAACGGTGCGGTGGAAACGGAGGTTTAGACTTGCAAAGGCTTCCCATAGCTGACTGTCATCGCCAGGCTTTCCACGTTTGTAGCACTGCTCGAGCTCATCATGGCAAAATGCCTTCCAAACAATCCCAGACAACTCTTTGCACGGATCATGCTTGGTCATTTGCAGGAAAAGAAGATAAATATCATCATTACAATTTGATCCGCTGAAATTCCTTCTCGGCTGCTTCCTTTGCTGCGAAAAGCTTTGGATTGGTCTTTTTGGTTCGCCCTTCTGAGCGCATGTTTCGTGATGCTCGGATGTCAGGTTCAAATCCCATACTCTATGTTGATTTGTCATCATCCCCTTCTTTTCCTACATGTCATCATCGTGGTTGCCCTTCATAGCCAAAGATGACCGTACACACGTGTCATGCGAGCAACCTGGAAATGTGAATGTTTGGAGAGCATAAGCTGCTGCCCAGACGACAACCGCACTCTGTGATAGCGAGCGGTGTAACCTCGAGCCAAGTAACTTCCAAGAAGACCAGACCACATGCTATCTCCAGTCCAGACAGGAATTAGTAATTTGTTCAAGGTGCCTGCGATGACTCGTCTACTTTCCGTGAGAGACACTGTGGGATTTTTAACCTCTATCAATGGCCGCTGCTGACCGACCGGTCCTCCGGCTTCATGCCCATCCAATGTACGTCACACACGTCGATGCCTCACCCTGTATCTGAAACACCAGGATCACAGTTTATCAGTTTATAACTGGGTCAGGATTCGAACCCAGGCTTAACAGCTCAAAAGCAAGTGTGTACACCTTTGAGTCTATGCTATCCTGCTGGCCCTTTCCCTAAATGTAATATGTGGACAGCTCATCCATTAGTCTTATATTCTGCAGAAGAAAAGCTCGTTGGGGAACTTCATTCCTGCGTGAGGTTTCATTTTCACCAAAAAAACAACAAACCACATCCACAGAAGCGTAAAACCCCCACTTCAGGAGAAAGATACTGAGCAAAGAGGATGTCGTGACAATACAACTTACCCATCATTCCAATGAACCTTCAAATGCTTTTTCGTGAGCTCAATGACTCCATCAAACCACTGCCAGAAAGTGAAGTTTCGACCAGGCAGGTTTTCCTGAATCCAGGGTGGAAGACAGACGCATTTTTTGGGATGGTTCTGTGCCTTAGGGTAAAAGACCTCATGCAAGCACGACCCAACGATTGCTCGGACGTGTTGCATGATTACTTTATTAACCACCAACATTCAATCTCCTTTCACTCCTCAAATAAATAAATAAATAAATAAATAATTTGACGTCAGTTGTTACCAAATTGCTACTCGTGTTACATCTCAAGGTATCGCTACAGGTATATGATGCCACATACAGGTAGTTCTTCACATAAAGGGCCAGGTTTAAAGGTACAAAACATAGATACAATTGCAGCACTCAATCAGAGTGGCCACGTTGGATGATCTTTTGTGACATCATAAGGAAATTACATACCCTGTTGAATTGCGCCCAAGATATGCTGCTGTTGTTGTAGTCCCCGGAGGTTGGCGGTCGCACATGGCTGAAAGCCTTACGTGCGAGGTAGGCCAGACTGCTTTCAGACAATCCCACCAAGCTTTGTATCTCAGCCTGAAACTTGGTGCTGAGAACGGAAGCCAGCTCCCACCAGGCCACTTTCTCAGGTACCTGGAAGGGTAGCCTGCCCTGCGCACAAACACCCGTTCGTTAGAGGACAAGCCGTGGAAGAACTGCACCGCTCAGCCCCATGTTCGGTGACACTGGAACGGCTCACGCGTATATCTGGAGTGAAAGAGAAAAGATGCGCAAAGCACAAGGTGAAGGTAATGGAAGCATCTTACTGGCTCCGCGAAAGCGTTGTCCCAAAGGATGGTAGCCGTGGCGTTGTTCTCCTGACTGCCATGCACCGTCACCACGACCGGTAGGGAAAGGGCCTGAGAAGATGAACACATTCATAGTCTAGGAAGTTGGTGTCTCTTCTACAATATTTATAATATATAAGCTATTTTTTAAAAAAAAAAAATGTAAGTTTGACTGGGGATAGGCCACAATTGGGCGGCAATCTCATGTTGTTGGAGGTAAATGTCACCAAAGTGACCTTTTGGAATGAACGGGAAAAAGAAGAACTCTACTCCACAAGTGTTTCCTGGTTCAAAAGGCTGCAGCAGGTAATTTCCAGCCTTGACTGTGCTGGCCATTCATGGATTTAATCAGGCGCCGTCCTCTCGTGAAGTTGACAACCTCTGGTTGACCACACAACCATGATCTCTCCTCATGGTATTTTTTCATGATTTACACAATAAAAACTTACACCTGAAGCCAAAATTCCCCGAGGCTCATTTCACATTTCCCGTTAGAGATTCTGAGGCATTGGGATTTTAAAAATTATTTATTTAGTTTGGGAGGGGAATCATTTTACATATGGAGAGGGGATGCGAGTGGGGGAGGTGTGGCGGGTTGGGGTGGGGTCGAGTAATTAATGGAGATAATGTACTGGAAGATTGATGCATGAACATTGTTCATTAACAAAGAATAACTATTTAATGCTTTACAAGGAACTTCAAACACAGGAGGAGGTCATTAGGCCCTTCAGGCCTTTGTAGACCCGCCATGATGTCGAACACCGGTGATAACTCTTTCACTAATGATTACAATTAGCTGTACAACGATAACGTTTAAAGTCTTGAGGGAGTTAAACACATATCCCTAGCTTGAGCCATAATTGAACCTTTTATCATCGTTTTCATGCATTGGAGCTCTAACACCTGATCATCCTGGCCTTGAATATTAAAGTTTCTCCAAAATACTGGAGTATTTTAAAATATACTTTCGCAAGAAATGCTCTTGGCTAATGCTTGAGGGTAAAGTAATAGTTTACTGAGATTTCTAGCTTTATAATTACTTAATAATAATAATAATAATAATAATAATAATACCATTCCTTTGGTGCCATAAAGGCATATAGGGCTGCTGAGGCTGTTTCATTGGCAAGGAGTACAGTTCTGGACGGATCGCCACTCCGACACAGGTTACCCCCAAATGGTTATTGCCCCCCAGTAAGCTGGTACTCATTTCACTAACCTCAGAAAGATGACAGGCTGAGTCAGCCCCACCTGGTGTTAAATTCAACGAAAACAGGGACTCAAACTCAGGACCTTAAGATCCCAAGCCAGCCACCTTAACTGCGAAGCAATACCAGGCTCTTATAATCAGTTAAAGCAGTCAAAATAAACTTCATCTCTGGGGTTCAACGTGGGGTTGCTCGACTTCTCAGGAAGCAAAAAGCAAAGTGTGATTTATGAAGAAACAAAATATGTTATCAACAAAACACCGATGGCATGTAATAGCACCATTTGAATCAGATACAATGCTTGATTCAATTGAAACACAGGTAAGCTAAAGCCTTTTGTGGTTTCAGGAAGGTGCCCTGGATGTGGTGTGGGATGCGTGATAAGACTGCCTCTCCACCGACAGCAGAGAAACCTTTCATTGTAACGACTCCATGAGAAACCACATTTGATTCCAAGCATGGCGCGGGGTATACCATACATTAACCACTTTCCTTTACCCAATTTTAACACCACCGGGTTCAAAGTAGAAACGACCGTCCTTCTGGTGCACAAACAAAGTGTTGGATTTTCTGTAACATTATTCAATGAAAAACGACCTTGGGGTCTCTTTCAGGAATTAAAGACAACACGTTATGTTTACGATGGGAATAGAAAGATTACCCACTATGTTTCAAATAAGAAAAGAGAGATTAGCGGATATGTTTCAAATAAAAAGAGAAAGATTACCGGGTATGTTTCAAATACGCATACAGAGATTGCCAGGTATGTTTTATATAAATATTTAGGGGTTTTTGGTTTCTCTGTGGTTAAGTAATCTCCCACTTGTGGGATTTTGCCATTATACAGAGAAAAAACGAGTTTGCTGATGTGAAAAGCATTGAAATTATCATTTGTCTTACCATATTTGAGACAAATCTTATAAAAGGTGCAAATGCGAGTACTACTGAACAACAATAGCAACTTTGGCCCTTTTTGGACCACATTATATTAGTACAAGTAGTGCTTGCATGATATAGATTACACTTGAAAACCCTGTGTCTCACCCGCACGGAAATTGGTGCTTCACCCTCCAGGTTGAGCTGCGTCTGGAAGAGCAGAGCAAATTTCTCCTCCGTTACCGACTCTACGCCACGCCGGTCTGAGCGGCGTATCTTGCGCAGCGACTGCAGTGCAGTGTACCACATACCAGTAGGTAAAAGAGAAACTTGTGAAGAACGAGGAGAAAACATTTCCTATGCTCATTTTCATCAAGCACAGAGAAGGATTAGAAGATTGTGGTTGGAAAGATGACGCAACTTTTCTACCAAATATTATGGTTCAGTCACATGTTCCAAGTGATGGCGGGAATGTGGTACTGTAGATGTAAACTTCTTTGGGAGATGTGCTTATTCATCATAGATACAATGGAGTAGCAGTGCAGTAGCAATGCAGTAACAATGGAGTTATAATGGAGTAACAATGGAGTTAAAATATAATTACATTGGAGTTGCAAGAGAGTAACAATGGAGTAACAATGTAGTTACAATGGAGTTACAATGGAGTTATAATATAATTACATTGGAATAACAATAGAGTAACAATGGAGTAACAATGGAATAACAATGCAGTAACAATGGAGTAAGAATAAAGTGAAAATGGAGTAACAATGGAGCAACAATGGAAAACAACAATGGAACAACAATGGAGCAACAGTGGAGCAGCAATAGAGAAACAATAGAGTAACAATGGAGTAACAATGTAGTTAAAATGGAGCAACAATGGAGCAAACAATGGAGAAAAATACAGTAACAATGGAGGAACAATATAGTTAAAATGGAACAACAATGGAGTAACAATGGGTTATAATGTAATTACATTGAGTAACAACAGAGTAACAATGGAGTAACAATGGAATAATAATGCAGTAACAATGGAGTAATAATATATTACAAGAGAGTAAAAATGGAGCAACAATGGAGCAACAATGAGAAACAATAGAGTAACAATGGAGTAACAATATAGTTAAAATGGAGCAACAATGGAGCAACAATGGAATAACAATGGAGAAACAATACAGTAACAATGGAGTAACAATATAGTTAAAATGGAGCAACAATGGAGCAACAATGGAATAACAATGGAGAAACAATACAGTAACAATGGAGTAACAATATAGTTAAAATGGAGCAACAATGGAGCAACAATGGAATAACAATGGAGAAACAATACAGTGACAATGGAGTAACAATATAGTTAAAATGGAATAACAATGAAGCAACAATGGGCAACAATGGAGTAATAATGAGTAACAATGGAGTAACAATGGAGTAACAATGGAGAAACAATAGAGTAACAATGGAGTAACAATGGCGTAACAATAGAGTAACAATGGAGAAACAATGGAGAAACAATAGAGTAACAATGGAGTGACAATGTAGTTAAAATGGATCAACAATGGAGCAACAATGGAATAACAATGGAGAAACAATACAGAAACAACGGAGTAACAATATAGTTAAAATGGAGTTACAATGGAATAAACTATGGAACAAACAATATAGCAAACAATGGGGCAAACAATAGAGCAAATAATTGAGCAACAATGGAGCAAACAATGGAGCAAACAATGGAGCAAATAATGGAGCAATAATGAGGCAACAATGGAGTAACAATGGAGTGCAGAGAGATAACATCATCAATGGAATAACAATAGAGTAGCAATGCATGAACAATGGTTTAACAATAACACTTCACAGCCTCCAGAATGTGTAAGTAATCACTCCAACAACTGTGGAGGGATTTGTACATGCAATTTTACCAATTAAATGTAATATTCTCAACAATCCTTCAGCTCATATCAAAATAAGATTACAATCCATATTTTGGGGGATTTGGCTTAATGTGTGAATATTACACCTTTGGATCCTACTCTCAAACTGAGGCATATCATGTTCTCCATATACACACCATGTTTTTAAAGTTGGTCAACAACACATTGTTTGTCTGTTGACGTTCCATCGAGGCACAGCTGTTCGCGATCTCTCCGATGCTCTCACTGGAAATACAGTGTGATCGCACACAGCATGCTCAGTCCACATTGTATCCATGTTATCCTCAATCTCAAGCAAGTGGGATTTTAGAGAATACTATGAGGGCAGTTCAAGGTTCAGGTGAAATTTTTTTATTGTGGAACATTTACAATATTGCAATTATATTGTTGAACTTGAGCAGGATATACAGCAAGTGACATCATCGGTGGTCAAAGCTTTATGGGTAAAACCAAGATGGCAGTCAATATAGTCACTTGTTCTGTTAAACTGATGTGCATCGATTATTATGCTCCTTGTGAAGGAGACAATCAAAAAGTTTAAATTGATGGGACACTGCCTGGACTATTTGGTGATGGAGGTCCTTTACATATATTTATGTTTAAATGGTGCCAGGTGTTCAAAGGTGGTCATGTATTGGTGAGTGACCATGATCATTCCCGCATTAAACCAACTGCCGTCACTCAAGAACAAAGAAATCCAGGACAATCACCAGATGATGAAATGTGAAATTTCATAAGAAGTGGATGTCCTTCCTTGGTAAATCTGATACTCTCACAGCATATAAGGCCTTTGTGCATAGCTCATTAACAGAGTACTCAGTATCCCCTACGAACCGGTGTATCAATAGAGTACTGGCTCAATCCTACAAGCTGGTTTCTCAATAGAGTACGAGCTCAACCCTACGAGCTGGTTCCCCATGAGCTGGTTTCTCAATGGAGTACCTGCTCTACCCTATGAGCTGGTTCCTCAATAGAGCTCTGGCTCCACCCTATGAGCTGGTTTCCAATGAGCAGGTTCCTCAATGGTGTACTGGCTCTACCCTATGAGCTAGTTCCCTATGAACTGGTTTGTGTGCAGATGGCATCAAGGCACCACCACATCGATGGAACAAGTGTTTATGGGTCGCACAGAATATCTTGAGAAATCGGTGAAGTTTCATCAACCGTTCTTTTTTGTTGTTGTTGTTGTTGAATAAAAAGTCAATGTGAACCTTGAACCATTTTCATATACTGGAACCCTTTGTGTTCTTGTCTATGCATCTATATATATACACAGTGTGATATGTTTTGAAGTACGTACTGAAGAGGCAAAAACAACAAAACAGCGACTCCAAATTGGTCATTCATTAATTCAAGTGATTGTAATCCCACATGACCATGATTGGAGGCATCCTTCCTCACTTTGCTCCTTGGTGGTGTTTAAATGAAGTAGTGTAAATGGCAATCTGGAGGCAAGTGGAAAATTTAAAGTAGAAATACATGATCAAAGCTCATGTTTAAAATGAGGGCTTGTTTGCTCTGCCTTTTGGGTTAATGTCGTAGGTAATCCAAGGTCTGCCCAAACTCTCTAAAGATCTATCAATTCGGATTATAGAGGTCGGTTTAGTCGAGGATTTCTCCCTCCTAAATTTCTTTCCAATGGTTGGTCATTCAACTTGACATCACTGAAGACATGTTGGGGTCTAAATATCAATAATTTATACTCATGCAATGTAGAGTATTAAAAAAAAGCACACAGACCTCACAAAAAGCCTTACATTTTAAACATTTTGGTCTTTCTGTGATGTATTTCTGACACGTGATGTGACGAAGGCAGAGTGTATGTCAAAAACTCAAGTTTTAAAATGCCAGGTTGAACACTTCCCGATAAATGTTGTTATATTTTGGGTGGGGTCTCTTTTTATCCCTTTATCTCCTTTATCTCTTTCCCCATTTATCCACCTACCCCCCCCCAAATCTCTCTCTCTCTCTCTCTCTCTCTCTCTCTCTCTCTCTCTCTCTCTCTCATCTCCCTTCATGTCCCACTCACTTTCCCTCCCTCCTCCCTCCATTTCCCTCCCTCCCTCCATCCATGTCTTACTTGGGGCCGAGCTGCCCATTGAGAAGAGCACGTGCTTGCCACTCGCTGATGATTGATGCCCGTACTTGTGGCTGAGCCAGGGTGGTCCCCAACTGGTTCCCCAGGAGGAGACGAAGGCAGGTGCAAAAGCGTGTTTGAGTTTTCAGCACTTGTGGTGGTTGCTTCTCAATCACCAATGATCTGTGAGGCACAGGACTCAAGCATCACTACAGATTTGAGATATCAATGGTTCTGTTTTGTTTGTGAATATCTCCTTTCATGTTAGGAGATGTTCCATTTCAAAAAATATTAAAAACCCTAAAACTAAAATGATTTATGGATGCTGATTATAGTGATTGTTTATGATTAGTAACATTTCTGCAAAGCTTTGTGCTAATTTCATGTTGTAACAAAAACAGTATTAAAACAAGAAAGCAAACATGACGTATGCGAATAAACGAATAAATGAAACATCACTAAGCTGACACGAAAGAATAAAAAAAATGAATAAGAAAGAAAATTGAAAACAAATCACGAAAAGAAGATAAAATAAGTTCTCAACAAGGCGAAAAATTAAACTGAGAACAATATCACATCTTCGTTTTCGTGATATGCCCAAGAATGTGATATTCCATCTTTCTGCCTCACTCTCACTCCATTGGTAAATCCTTTGGGACATTTATGAGACCATTACTCTCGTCTGTCTCTATTAACGACTTGTAGGCCTCGCTAAACAATTCCCTTTATCTTTTTTTTCTGCTGGTTTGGACATGTGGTCCGTGATGATTGCATTCCCAGCGGCAAAGGGAAGAAGTGTCACCGAGAGAGTCATTGATGAAACATCTTCCGTAAAACTGTTCAACATGAAATCTGCATACACTGCCTTTCTTCAAGGAAGCTCAAGCATTCTTTGCCTGAGAACGTCATCAGTCGGCCTCTGTTGCAAATGCATTTAAAGGTTTTGGTCTCTCTCACGGTCTACTGGCAATCGACACTACCCCACACTGGTACGACTGATACTGTATTCCAACCGTGTATGTGTGCGTCTCATGGGACCTGGATAGGAGTGTGTTGAGAAGTTCTCGAAGTACAGCAATCAAGCCTCGAACACCCTCTTGGCAGGGAACACCTCCAGGCATCTGCTGTTCAAAGATCTCGAGCCGCCGGGCCTGTTGCCCGAACTGCACCAATATTTCTGCCAGGCTAGAGAACCTGCCACCAAAAGAGCACAGAAGACGTAGTTCAGGGTGTATTTCCTACCTCTCTCTGTTCCACCACCGACACAGCAGGGAATCTTCATTTCAATCTCCCTCTCCAAGTCACCATATTTTAAAAGTATTCATTCCATAATAGTATCAAAATGCTGAAATAACCACCATGTCATTGTGAAGAGTGTATAGTACAGAAAGGATACCCCAAAGTCTCTTTTTTTGCTGGAAAGGGTGATGGCTGGGTTTGAACTACAAGGTAATAAGTAATTAAAATCTCACCAGGTCTGCAGCATGTCCAGGCTGCCCTCATGTGGTCCACCATTCCCAGCCAACTGCTGCCTCCGCTGCCATGATGCCAACTCGTCATCCAGCAGAGAATTGAGGGTACGGCGAGTTAGCTGGCACGTCACCTGGAGCTTCTCAAGCACCGCCTGCTTGAAGATCCCATCACCCCAAAGATCATCTGTACATGACATTAACTTTGTGATATAATTGCATATCAATATTTACTACTATTACTATTATATACCTCATGTTTAACCCTGGCTGGTAGTCTATGCTAATGCCCTGTTGAAACTCTTCCCTCTAATTATCATGAACTGACCATGCGAAGTTGCAGTAAAGAAGGAAGTCCGTGAAGCAGAGAAGCTTCAATGTCTGCAAGTCTCTGTTGCAGCCGCGCAACCTCTGTCGGTCCGAGCTGTCCCAACTGGCTGAGCTGGGCTGTGTAAGATAAAAAAAAAAAAATGAAAATGGAGAACCCCATAAAGGATGAAGCCAATTAAATCATGTCTCCATGACAACCATCAAATCTAACAGCAAGAAGAAACAAAAAAGTAGCAGATTTTTTTTGTTTTGTACACATTGTCGAGGCTCATATGAGAGCTAACACACAGAACGCACAACAAGGGGTGGGGGGCAGGAAACAAGAAGGGTGGGAGAGGGAAGGACAAAACAGTGGGGAACAGAGACATTCGGACATCTGTGGAAGGGAGAGGGATGGGAGAGGGTACACAGAGAAAACAAGATGGACACCACAGGGACTTTCAGGTCCTTACATGACAGGGAATTTTCAGGAAAGAAAGCAGGGAATTTGAAGGAGGTGGGTTTTGGGTGGATTAATGGGGGTAGGAAAGATCGTGGTTTTGGATGTGGGAAGACAAGATGGTGGTGAACGGCTGTTTTGAAGACCTGGAGGGAAGAGTGGGATTGAAGAGAGTGCGGGAGTTTGTTTCAAAGGCAGGAAAAAAAAGAAAAAGAGGGATGAAAGAGTGAAGGTGAGCAGGGATTTGTGATTAGTGAAGGTGACATCAAGCAGTTATTGACAAAAGAGTGAAGGTGAGATAAAGTAGTTTCAGACAATCCCAGCAAAATTGACAAAATACGACGTCCTCACCCTGTATGGAGAAACGTTCTTGATATTGAATCGCCACAAGCTCATGACTCTGCTGGAGCCTCTGCATGTCGTCCTCAATCTGCAACCTCCAGCGAGTAAGCTCTTCCAAGGCTTGCTCCATCTCGTAACTCCCCGGTGCCATACTAGCTGGTCACGGCAGAGTTTGTCCACACTGTGTGGTGTGAACCTCCAATCAAGATATAAACCAACAAACATCCTCCGTGTGAATGAAAATTAAATGCACTCTACTTTGATCGTTCTTTTCCTCCGTACATTTACTCCTCCAACTTTATGATGAGCAGAAACAGACTCAAATCAACCTTCAAGTGGTTCAACCAACACATCAAAGAGGATGGTTAAACAATAGCTCATCGTCACATTCTTAAACAATTGATTACTATTGATAAATAAATGCTGTTAGGAAGAAAGTGGTGACCATAACTTCCATTACTTACTTCAATCAAAACGTTGCAAGCTCTTGCTATTACGACCACTCGACGACTTATGCCTGGTTGATCGATGTGATCAGGCAGGTTTCCTCCTCCCGAGGCCCGAACCCTGACTTATTCTTTTGTAGGACTCGTCCAACGTACATCTCAGACTGTTGTCCCCCTTTGTGTAAGTTTAAGCTAACAATGAGAAACACCTACAGTACTCCTGGTTTGATAAACAAAAATTCTAAACAAGAATTTACACTTGTGTGAAAATCCCAAACGCCCACTTTCATAAAAGGACAAAAAGTTTGCTTAACGCTAATTCCGAGGTGGTCATTGGGGTTTTCCTGTTAGCGTGGGTTACTAAGCGACACATCAAAGTAGAAAATGTTCTTCACGCGCTTCCTTTCGTCAGTTTCCTGCCACTTGCCCTATGGATCTTGATAGCTCTTGAATAAGTCATCATGAAGCCACTCATCGAGAGGTCATTGCGGACGTGATGCTTCGACACATGTGCTTACACCTTTTTTTGTATACAAAGTATAGGCCCTTGGAAGAGCGAGGAGACAGAGGATAGAAGGCAACACACTGATATTGGGGACAACAGGTGGATATGACAGGGGTATCGATGGCTAGGATCAGAGTAAAGAGGGAAGGAAACAGAACAACCTGAAAATATGGCCGAGGGTAGTAAAGGGAAGCATTGATTTAACATTAAAAAAAAAAAATTATAAATCTTGTTCAACATTTGCAACAAACATGGTCCTGTAGCCTTAACTACCATCGTTTGTGCACGATGACCTAACTTTGAGATCGTGGGCTTGAAGTACAAACGGTTAACTGAAAACTTTCTGTAAACTTTCAAAATGACCTAAAGTCATCATGACATTATGAGACTATCACAGACTATTAATGGTGCCAACACCTAAAAGATAGATGGTGTGAAAAGGAGCCTACATGGGCCATACCTGCTTGTAGTCTCCTGAAGAGAAATAGGAAGAAAGCTCAAAATCATCTTCGACAAGTAATACAAATTTGGGGGTTTAGGAAGGTCCAAGAAAAAGCCATGACTTACAGATCCCGCTGCTAATATCCCAGCATGTCCAAAAACGCCAGAGCACGTTTGCGCACCTCGACGTCCCACAGGTAGACGAGAGTCCGACGAAACGATCCAATGTGCAGGAGTGATATCCCACGGCTGTGTGTGCTCCAGACCAATAGCTTGAACTGAATCCACATACCTCCCACACCCTCACCCCTCCCCCCTCCTCAATGCGGTTCCATGAGGCGGTTCACTAGTCAATGTGCTGTGCTGCCCCCCCACGAGTGACGTACATGCGTCCTCTCGCCTCTTTGTGCTTATGCCGTATGGAGGACTATATCTTCTTCGAAAAAAAGAGAACAGCCGAACAACGTGGCCTCGCCCAATCGGCACATTCTATTTTCAGCCCGCTCTGACGCAAGCAGACATTGATGACGTATTACCACTGATGGGGGGCCTCAAAACAGGGCTCCGGCTGCACCTGCTTCGCAGAGAACTCTTTTTATTTCTACATATCGTTCGCCTTCTTTTGTGTACTTTCACTTTTCACTTCCCTTTCTTTTGACTCTTCATTAATCCCATTACAGCCCCCTCGGCCCCATTTCCCGGAACCCACAAATATTCTTTCTCAAAAAACTCGCTGAGTTTCTCAAAAGCACACCTTCGAGAGAGAGACCAGTGGTCGAACATCAAGGTGTTAAAATAAAATAGTGGCGACCATTCCATCAAATTGTTCTGAGATATCACTTATGATGAAAAATTTAATCAAAAACTAATTTGTTTAATTGTTATCAATCATTGGTGCCATTTGTACGTAAGGCTCAGGATTTAGTGACCACCTGATGACCAATTTCCAGAACACCTGACATAAGAAGTAAAACTGTCAATTTTCACAAAATTCTTGTTATAGTTTAGTTATTTTTTAATACAAAGTCGAGGCTCGTGGAGGAGCTAGACCGGAGAAAAGAATCAGGACGCAACGGACAAAAGGAACAGCAGAAGGAGAGGGCGAAACACCAACAAACAAAGAGAGAAAGAGACTTCGAAGATGAGGGATGTGGGAAGAATGAGGATGAGGAGAGGACAAGGTGTGGACAAGTTGGACACACAAGTAAACTCTCAGGAAAGAAAGACTGGAAAGGTGGAAGGAGGCGGGGCTTGAGGATGGTTAACGGGGTTAGAAAAGATCATCGTTTTTGATGGGGATGATCAAAGTTGGTGGTGAACAGTTGTCTTGAAAGCCTGGAGGGAAAAACGAGATTTATGAGAACGTGGAAGTTCATAAATCACCAAACCTTACTATAGTGATTAGGGGTTATTGGGTTGGGGGGGGGGGTAATCTTAGACTTTTGTAAAAAAAATGAAATATTTACAAAAAACGACTTAAAAAAAAAAATCTACAGCACAGTTTGTCCAAAGTCTATTCAAGTTTGAAAAATCGATCTTTATGAGTTTTGAACAGAATTTGACGCCCAAGGTGCACCGTCGAGGTGCAACATGAGTCAAAATTCCCCCCAAATTTACCACAAGTCGCACTCGTTCTCACGCACACACACAAACACACAACACCCGCAGTTTCCGATAGGCATCGTATTGTAAAGATACAATTGTGTTATTAATAGGGGGGTCTGTATCCCCTCCACCTCACTTTAACTTCCCTGCCTACTCACCCATACATATAATATTACAATCCCACTACACAATCTGCAATATATAGGCTTTGGATAACAACTGATAGGTTCAATATATTTGGATATATTTATTTATATATATATTATATATATATATATATAATATTATATATGTATATATCTTCGGAGAACATTCTTCCGAGGATGTTCATATATATATATATATATATATAATAATATATATATATATATATATAGTGTGTGTGTGTGTGTGTGTGTGTCCTCCTCTTATCCCTCTTCTAGCCCCACCCTTCCACCTTAAAGTTACCGTTATATCGTTTTGCAACCTTTCTCCGCATTACAAACAACACAGTAGCTATGCAGTGAAACCGCACGTTCAGTTGTCATAGAGATTCTATAAACACCAAATGTACTTAACAGCAATGCAGTGATTTATTACATATGCCTCGACACCTGGAGAATTATAGACTTGCGAATGGAAGACGGCCCGCTTACAGGATCCCACCAAGGTCCCGCGACTGGATCCAAACATAATACACAATCCGCCCACTCGCTGTCTCGTCGGACCCTCATGCAGTAATCCATGTAATTGCATTTTCTTGTGTTTGCATTGCTCTGAAGGAGCCATGAGCTGTGAAAATCACGCCAAGGTGTATGATATCAATGTCTGTTTTCAAAAGGTATCATCTCGATGATAAAATTGGATTGTTAGAAAGCTCACTCTGTCAAGAAAGACTTATATAAAAAGGTCAAGCATGAGCTGTGTGGCCCAAGAAAGAATGAATGCGGCTTACAGGACAGCAGTTGTGGTGAGTCATAGGAAAATAGGCGAGATAGTCAGCTCTCCAGCTGGCCAATTCCATTTCCCATAAGCATGATTCACAACAGGCCTGGAGGATAGGCACCTGCAACATTCTGAGAAGGTACTTACTCTACACACTGCGTATACCATTAACTGGCTTCCCTGGAGTCCCTTCTCTCGGAACTCTCAACAGTCGCTGATAGGGTCTGCAACTAACCTGCGCCGTTTGGGTGTGTACACCTGGAGGTATGAAGCATGCTCCTCAGAGAAACAGGTTTAATTGTGGGAAATTCATAAACGGTGGTCATATACCATTGCAAATTGGTCACTTTTGAGCACTAGTGTATTCATATAAAGTGCTCATTTTCTTCTGTTGAGATCCCTTTTCGGATGAGGCTTGATTGATTTTATCAACATTTACCGATCGGAAACTGATATCATCAATGAAGGTTTAGTTCTTGGGACAGAGCGAGAAGTAATCACAGAATATAAAGGAACCTTTCACCCCCGATTAAGTGCCTCGGTCAGTCTACGTTTCCTTCGGTCAAAACAGAGGTACTTATCGACAAACTGGCACCTGAAGAAAGACACCAGGTTGGGCTGAAACCTCCAACTCAGAGGCTTCCTCTTCCTCCAACGCAACTTGTTGGTGGTTCCAAGCACCGAGTCCTCATTCTTGCTTTGCAATTATTTGCATATATTTTGCACACATTTCAACTTTGTTCTTTCACATATTCGACAAAGTTCCATAATATTAATACATGGACCATGGCCAATTGCTCATTGTTTCTCTTTTATATGGCAATTTCAGTGTTGGCCATGAAGTATACAATACTTCCATTGCTGGATCGTGTCGGCAAAACTCATTCAAAACTTTGATTCATAAAATCAGCAACAACAAAAAAAACAAAACAAGGAATGAATTTTGCCAAAAGTACATCTCCCTGAGTATAACCTAATCAACCTCAGGCAATTTGGATCAGTTTCTATTGAAGTTGAAATGCAGAAACATCTCACCCTACTGATGTGTTTTAGATTTTAGAACCAAATCAAAAGTTGCTAAATAAGTAATTGATTCATTGATCAAATGCGTTGAGCAATGCTGAATGAATGCCCTCCTCCTCATTAGGTACATCAATGTTATTACGAGAATTATTATTATTATTATTATTATTATTATTATTGGATCAGGTGGAATTCACAAGATTTTAACGTAAAATATGAACCGGCTATCAACTCTCACGATGTCTCTCTGAAAGGACGCTTCGTAACCCCCCCCCCCCAATCTAATTCACAACAATCCTCTGGAAGAAGTCCTTTCATTCAAGGACTTCTGGGTCTCACTATCTGCCATGATCTTTCCGGGAAAGCCACATTCCAACCTGGCCTCCAAAGCCAGTCACATGGGATCTCCGTCGTGCAAAGTCCTTCCTCGGCCCACCTGAGCTCCTGACCACACATAAAGCTTTCATCTGCAGCCTGATGGCGTACTGCTCTCCACTCCGGGCTGGTACTCCTGCCTCTCACCTTTCTCGGCTTCACGCTGTGGAAACCAAGGCATTTAGGATCATTGGTATCTCCTGCAGTGAGGTTGAGTCTTTGGGCCCATCACTCTCTCACTGCAGGCAGGTTGGTGGTCATTCTGTCTTCTACCATCTCCTCTCTGGTCTTGCCCCCCTGCTCTGTCTGCGATATGTCTCCCCAATATTTCCGCAGGGGGCTCAAGGTCCGCCAGCAACCCCCTTCTGGTAAAACTACCATAATCACGAATCACTGCTCACCTTCACTCTTTCATTCCCCTTTTTCCCAGCCTTTGGAATAAACTCCCACACTCTCTTCAATCCCATTCTTCCCTCCAGGTCTTCAAAACAGCTATTCACCACCACCTCTTATCTTCCCCCATCCGAAACCACGATTTTTTCTACCCCCGTTAATCCACCCCAAACCTACGTCCTTCAAATTCCCTGCCTTCCTTCCCAAAAGTTCCCTGTCGTGTAAAGTCTTGAAAGTCCCTGTGGTGTCCATCTTGTATACCCCATGTTCCCCGCCCCATCCTTTTCCCTTCCACAGATCTCCCAATGTCTGTGTTCCCCACTGTTTTGGCCTTCCCTCTCCTGACCCTCTTGTCTTCTGCCCCCCTTGTTGTGCGGTGGTGTGTGTTAGCTTTCATACGAGCCTCGACAATGTATACAAATATATTATTTTTATCTCAAAATATTTCCCATAAATAGTGAAAAGCTCAAAATACAAGAAGTGCAAGGTGTCGAAGATTTTTGAGATCAAGACTGCGGAATCACAAGTGTTACTCACCACAACGTGTCACCGACATACTTCGGCTTCGTGTGTTGGGGACGTTTATTAATTATTTTCCTGGAACTGTCTCTTAGTCTCATTTCTGACTGGACACACGGCACGAGGACCAGACCACCAATGGACAACAATTACAAACTGGTGACTGAAAGAGAAGGACCTTGGAACGACCAAAGGAAGATCGAGTATCAGATGGAGAAAGATCAAATTGAAAAATTTACTGAAATGCAATTACACCATGCAGCAGAGAATGGAAAAAAGTGGATCATGTTGAGAGAGGCCTCTGTCCTGCAATGTTCTGAAATAAACTAGTCAAGTGCTGCATTGAGATGCAAGCCCGGTGGATCTGCTCTCCTTCCACAACTCCTGTCATACTAAATAAATAACATCATCA
>CM068955.1:19370632-19395934 GCA_035128595.1 Eptatretus atami
TGGCTAATGCCATAATGTGATGCGAGCGTGATGGAGTTTGAAACATGGCTGATGCCATAATGTGATGTGAGCATGATGGAGTTTGAAACATGGCTGATGCCAAAATGTTGATGTTAGCAAGATGGAGTTTGAAACATGGCTAATGCCAAAATGTGATGTGAGCATGATGGAGTTTGAAACATGGCTGATGCAAATGTGATGTTAGCAAGATGGAGTTTGAAACATGGCTAATGGCAAAATGTGATGTGAGCATGATAGAGTTTGAAACATGGCTGATGCCAAAATGTGATGTTAGCAAGATGGAGTTTGAAACATGGCTATGCCAAAATGTGATGTGTAGCAAGATGGAGTTTGAAACATGGCTGATGCCAAAATGTGATTGTTAGCAAGATGGAGTTTGAAACATGGCTGATGCAAAATGTGATTGTAGCAAGATGGAGTTTGAAACATGGCTGATGCCAAATATTGATGTTAGCAAGATGGAGTTTGAAACATGGCTAATGCCAAAATGTGATGTGAGCATGATGAGTTTTGAAACATGGCTGATGCCAAAATGTGATGTTAGCTAAGGAGTTTGAAACGATGCATGCCATATGTTGATGTGAGCATGATTGGAGTTTGAAACATGGCTTATCCAATTGCATGATGGAGTTTGAACATGGCTATCCAAAATGTGATGTGAGCATATGGAGTTTGAAACATGCTAATGCCAAAATGTGATGTGAGCATGATGGAGTTTGAAACATGGCTGATGCCAAAATGTGATGTTAGCAAGGTGGAGTTTGAAACATGGCTAATGCCAAATGTGATGTTGCGTGATGGAGTTTGAAACATGGCTTATGCCATAACTTGATGTTAGCAAGATGGAGTTTGAAACATGGCTTATGCCATAAGTTGATGTTAGCAAGATGGAGTTTGAAACATGGCTTATGCCAAAATAGTGATGTTAGCAAGAGGAGGTTTGAAACATGGCTTATGCCAAAATGTGATGTGAGCATGATGGAGTTTGAACATGGCTTAAGCCATAACTTGATGTTAGCAAGGGTGAGTTTGGAACATGGCTTAATGTCCATAATGTGATGTTCGCGTGATGGAGTTTGAAACATGGCTTATGCCATAACTGATGTTAGCAAGATGGAGGTTGAAACATGGCTTATGCCATAACGTGATGTTAGCAAGATGGAGTTTGAAAATGGCTATGCCATAACGTGATGTTAGCAAGATGGAGTTTGAAACATGGCTTATGCCAAAATGTGATGTTAGCATGATGGAGTTTGAAACATGACTAATGCCATAACTTGATGTGAGCATGATGGAGTTTGAAACATGGCTAATGCCATAACATGATGTTAGCATGATAGAGTTTGAAAAGTGGCTTATGCAATGTCTTACCAGAACCAGAGTGACCGTTTCACATGACAAGAAACCACTTTTCTGGCATGTGACCCAAAACAATATGCAACTTTTGAAATGATGTAATTGGCGTCAGAATGCTCGGCGTTCATGCGCCCCTAGCAACATCATGGCAGCTGAACATACATATCGTGTGCGCGAGATAAGGATTGCGACCTAAGATGCCCCACAAAGCTTCTAAAAGCAGCCTAAAATACTTGGAAACATACCGGCAAGAAAGGGGTGTGCCTCTATATAATGAAAGAGTTGTCGAACTTTCTGAAGTCTTCCAAAAAACTGATAGCTTGCAGCTCCTCGTATTGCAAGCTGCCGAGGCTGTGTGGATCGGTGCAAGGTCTGAAGGTTCGTAGATGGGCGTGTTCTATCCAAACTCTCGATCATCGCCGCCAGTGAGTGGACTTTGAACCTTGAGGGTTTGCCTGTGTGGACATGGCAGGCTTAGTGATTTATTTAATGGACATCTGCTTTTGGAAAGACTACGCCGTTATTTCCAACACCGTATGGGAAGGTCATACCTTGGGCTTGTCGATACACAGGGTAAGATTGAAATGATGATATTTATGATGAACCATGCATGGGAGGGGTTGGGGTGGGAGTGGGAGCTCTATGGGCTGCGAGTGCTGTTATAAATGGATATTTATTGTTTGGTTCTGGAACAAGATAAATTATACAAAGTGTGTGTGTGTGTGTGTGTGTGTGTGTGTGTGTGTTATAACTATTGCCACCACTCCCTTGTATAAACAGGAAATGATACAAACTCAACACCTCTCATCCACGGACAATTCTCATCTGTCCGATATTTTTTTTCAGGAACAGAACAATTATGGTTAACCATTTTGAAATTGCCACTCTTTGGTCTAAATGCTGAAAATTATGTTGAAAAGAAGATTTTAATTACAGATTTCACGTTAGTATCTGCAGATTAAAGATGCCTGAACCGAGTCATTGAAAACGCACAAACAGAGCATGCGAGAGAAAGGCTTCGTTAGCATTCATACAAAGCCTGGAGTTGGCTTAACGGTTAAGGTGGCTGGCTTAAGATCTTAGGGTCTTGATTTTGAGCCTCTGGCAAATCATTGAAATAGCACCAGGTGGGTTGACTGAGCCCGTCACCCTTCTGAGGTCGGAAAAATGAGTACCAGCTTATTGGTAACAGGGGGCACTGCATCAGCGGCACAGCCACGCTTCCAGAAAAATGATGCAACCAGCAGCCACACACTGCATACGAAACAACAACAAAGCATTCATGCATAATTTTGAAAGTCCCATTTTGTAAATGCTCTCGAAGCAATCCGCAAGCTTGGCAGGGACTATCGAAATGGATTACACCTGGCATTGTGGAGTGATGCACAATCATAGCTTGTTACAGTCTCTCGCAGAACATTCCTCATCAATTAAAACATCAACAGCTGTAGATGGAGTAAAAATGAAACATGGAAATGTTTGAACAGAGTTGTCAGCACGGACAGCTGAAAGAATATTGATCACGGCACAAAGAAATTCAATAAAATCACGGCCAGGTGAAATAAATTCAGGAATCACATGTTTGTCGCTAGTTTAAAGTGACTTAGAAAATTTAATATGGCAAAAAAGAAAACATTTTCCATTGCATTTGCTGCTCTCAGGAGCTTTATTACCTCCGTCACCGAAGGTGAAGGAGGTTGTTTTTTCACCTCTCTCTCTGTCTGTTACTTGCAAAATCGAAGGTTTTTCAAGTACATTGTTCCGTCGATGTTGTTATTCTGTCTGTCTGTCTGTCTGTTTATCACCTACAGGTCACTAAATTCCAAACCGATCGTCATGAAACTTTACCAAGTAGTAGAGGTAGGTCGTCTCAACTGAGATGCCTGTTGATTTTGAGGTCAAAGGTCAAAGGTCATCTTTCGGTCGAATTTCTAAAATCGTCATTTTTCATCCGATTGACTTGAAATTTGAACAAGATTTGCATACGACGTCAATTAATTGGGAAACCAACTGTTTTTGAGGTCAAAAGGTCAAAAGTCAACTCAAGGTCAAACTTCTAAAATCATCAAATTTCCACTGAAAAGTCATCAATTTTCATCTGATGAACCTGAAAATTAATCAGCAATTGCATAGTGTATCACTGAATTGGGAAACCAACTGTTTTTGAGGTGAAAAGGTCAAACTTCTAAAATCATCAATTTTCAACTGAAAAATCGTCAATTTACATCCTATTAACTTGAAAGTTGAACAGGATTTGCAAAGTCGATCACTAAATTTGGAAACCAACTACTTTTGAGATCAAAAGGTCAAAGATCAACTCAAGGTCAAACTTCTAAAATCATCAATTTCAATCTGAAAAATCATCAATTTTCATCTGATTAACCTGAAAATTAATCAGCAATTGCATAGTGTATCACTGAATTTGGAAACCACCTATTTTTGAGGTCAAAAGGTCAAAGGTCAACTTAAGGTCAAACTTCTAAAATCATCAATTTCAATCTGAAAAATAATCAATTTTCATCTGATTAACCTGAAAATTATTCAGCAATGCATAGTGTATCACTGAATTGGGAAACCAACTGTTTTTGAGGTCAAAAGGTCAAAGGTCAACTTAAGGTCAAACTTCTAAAATCATCAATTTTCAACTGAAAAATCGTCAATTTTCATCCGATTGACCTGAACTTTGATTAAGATTGTCAATTATAATCTGAATGAAATGGACAATTTGATGTATCCATGGCAACCTTTGGAGAGGGGGGTGGATTTTGCAAGTTTCGTGTTCTGCATGATGTCTTTTTCTTGTTTGTTTGTTTGTGTACACGATATCTCAAAAATTTGTGGACGGATCGGGATGAAATTTTGTGGACTGGTTGGGTGTGTGACAAGGATGAACTGATTCGACTTTAATGAAGATCCGGATCCGGCTACGAGAATTTTTTCAGTGATTCTTCACCATTGAGAGAAAGGGTCAAAAATGATATATAGCATGATATTTCAAAAATGTATTGCGCCCGATATGTTCTCGTGGATCAGGCATTGCGTGGTGGGTGGAGGTATACGCTCTACCAAGAGCCTTTCTAGTTTCCAGGAGAAACTATAACGGCTCTAGCGAGAGAGCATATCGCCACCAGGTGAACAGTTGAAGTTTTGTATCTACTGAGAGCCTTGATCTGTATCCGGACCTGAACCAAATACTAAATCAGCTTGGTCTTGTCACCAACCTAACTCGTCCAGCAAGTTTTGTCAAAACTCATCCACGACCTTTTGAAATGCCCGAAATATCGTTTTGGCCCCATCTATCAATGGTGAACAATCACTTTTAAAATTCAAGTGTCCGGATCAGGATCCGGATCTTTACCAAAATCGAATCAATTCGTCCTTGTCACACACCCAACCTATCCACCAAGTTTAACATGAATCTGTCGATAACCTTTTGAGATATCCTGCTCACAGATAGACAGACAACCAGACAAACAGACCGGGGTGAAAATATAACTTCCTTCCACCTTCGTTGTCAGAGATAATAAAAGTGAGAAAATATTGTCAATGGAATAAAAATAAAAATCTCAGTATTCATCCTTTTCATTTGATGTCCTGATTTAAGCAATTTATAATTAAAAAAACAAATAACAATTTCCATCAACATGACCAGCTTTCACCGCATCCCTCATACTTGGCAAATAGCAAAAGATGGAGATGAAGTCACATCTCAGGTCATGGATTACAAAGACATTAGTGGACAATGGACAAATCAACCGGTTTTTGGTCGAGATTTCAATCTGGCATCATTGCTGAAAGAAAAATCTTATGACAATAATGACAGTTAAACATTTCGGAGTCAGTAAGACAAAATGTATATTTGGTGGAAAATTAAAAAATATTATTGGTTGAACAAATTTTGCTTTTCATTTTTTTGAAAAGATTCATGAACCAAAAGCAGCTCATGGGTTCATCAGGAAATTGATGCAAGAAATGAGCCGTTTAGATTGCACTCGTTGGCTTTCTAGAAACTTCCAATAAAATACGTCTCCGATCAAGGATGCTCCACAGCAGCAAAATGAGACAGACGCACCTGCGATATGTAGAGTGGGAATGCAGTGTCATCGCATGTACCATGCTTGAAACAGAGAGTCGGCTCTGCAGAAGCACTTTCCTGGCTACGGTTACAATCATGGTTGGGTCACCAATCCAACACAGAAAGTCAGGGGAAGAATTTGGAATTTGTTCATGGTGCCAGCTAGAGCTCGCCTACGCTTCGTGAAGGACACCGTGGTATCTCTAACATGCACCAACAAACGTCGGCAGACGGGACGCCCAGCTGAATGTCCATGATGGCACACACGTTGATGAATCATCCTGCGTGCAAAAGACCAGGATGACAGTTTATAGTTGGGCTGAGATTCGAACCCAGGCTAGACAGCTCAGATGTGGGTGGGTGCACATACTGTATCTCAAGGACATAGGCCCTCCTGCTGGCCCAGATGAAATGTCAGTTAAGGTTAAAACTTTTAAATTTCACAACAATCTCAATCATTTTTTTGCAGATGACTACACATAGTGTCATGCAGCAACCCATCCCACTGACAGACAGGCAGCACATGCGTCACTCTCTGCTGATCGGGATCGATTAGGCGCTGGTCTGATAAATGAAACGTCATTCAATAATGGAAAATCTCACTGTTTCACCCTGTCAATCAGGAAGGACCACCAAACTAACCCACCTACCTGTTTCCATGGTCAGCCACTGAAAGAGGTTCAGTCGTTTGAACTCTTAAGCTTCACCATCAGTTATGACCTCTCCTTGCTGACAGCATATCAAACCTGGCTCCAAAGCCGGCTACCAACTGGGTATCCTCTGTTGTTCGATGTCCCTCCTTGATGCACAGAGAGGGGGGAGAGAGAAGGGGCAGAAGAGAGAGAGGGAGGAAGAGAGAAGAGAGAGGAGGGTGGGAGAGCGAGGAGGGGTGGGGGAGCAAGGCGGGGTGGGGGAAGGGAAGGCAGCATGAGGGGAATGGATGACCTGGAGTCAAAACTTTATCAGTCGATGTATCGCCTACCATCTATCAGCAAAGCAAACAGCACGCTTTACCAGCTGACTCTAAATGCCTTGCTAAACCAAATCAGTTGGTGCCATTGGAGCATGTTTAGTTTGTAAGTGACCTGCTTATGCTGTTATATTGCAAATGGGATGCCCCAGGGGTGTGTTCCTTTTCAATGAATACGTTACCAGGCCATGCCATGTGGAACTGGAACATGCCCAACAGGGAGGAAAAAAATTTATCCGAAAAAAAACTCTTCTTTCCTATGAAGTAGGAATTACTCGGAATTGATATCGATTCCAGTTCACGTCTCAATACCTTCCGATTCCACGGTTAAAATTGAGTATTTTGGAATCGATTCCGCCCACCACTATTAAACACTCGAGCAAGCGCTCCAATGAAATGGTGGATAAGAACAGCAGGCTGGGTCGGCTGGGTCGAGATGTCCAGAGATGACTGGAGACGTCCGGAGTATCAAACAGTGTGCGAATTGGATAAATTAACACTTTTTTTTTCACGGTCGGAACTGCTGCGAAGTTCAATTTCGCAGTTTAAATTTTGAAATTCGGTTCAAGTTAAGAGATTCTCGAGCTTATCTCATTTTAGCTGAAATGCTTATAAATGTCCGGAGAGTTTTATTTTCAGAGGGAAGGAGGGTGGATGGGATTTGGGAGGTGGTGAGGGAGGGGGGGGGTTTCTAGGAGATGGGAAGGAGTTTGGGAGGATGTAAGCATGAGGTGAGGGGAAGAAAAGGCAGACGTGTGGTGGAACATTAATTACGATCCATACCGTCTCATCAAAATGATTCTGCAAAGAATAACAGTGAAGATGGAAACAAAATAATGGCTGAAATGAAAAAGCAATGTTTTTACCGATCATACTATAAACACTGCCTGGAGACAAACACCGTCCAGACACGTCTGGAGACAACCACTGTCCGGACACATCCAGTGAGTGGACCTTTTGACCGAGGCACCGGGGCCTGTTCCAAGTTCCATTGTGGATATATATATATATATCCACACACACACATAAACAACCAAACACATACACGCACAAATGTACACACATATGAAGAACATAAAAATGATAAACACAAAAATTCCCTTCAAACAGAGTTCTTTGAAAGAGGAGTTCAAGCGTGAAATTAGCGAAATTCAATTCAAAAATATATCAAGCCACGGAGAACACAAAATGTCAGTCTCTGCTTTTCACAGCTCAAACCAAATTGGCGGAACTCCGAACACGAGGTCGATGGACGTTATTTTTTTCATGCCTCCACTGACGAAGTTGCCGGAGGCATTATTTTTGTATGTATCGACGTCAAAGTGCCGGGCAGGTAATGAAAGTAGATCACACAAAAAGGTAAAATAAAGCGATGTCTAAAAATAAAATTGCACATTTTCAGCGTGTGAGGCACCGCACGGCACCGCAGAGTCCGGCACAGGTGTGTGGGGCCTGAAACTTACGTCCAATTTATGTGTTCAGATTGACAGCACAGGTACTTTTGCCATGTATCACCATGGCTTTGAAATGAGCAACCGAGCAGCTCGTAGAGCACTCGTCAAGTTGTTTAAGCACTCAAGCAAGCACTCTAATGAAACGAAACGGTTGATAAAGTTCAGCAGGCTTGGCAAGCGATTAGCGATCGTTGATCGGTCATATTAAACACCATGCACCCGGAGATGCCCGGAGTGTCAAACAACCTTCCGAATATTAAAAAGGAACACATTTTTAGTAGTCAGAACTGCTGCCAAGGTCAATTAAGAAGTTTAAGTTTTGAAATTCGACTCAGGTTGAGAGATTCTCGAGGTTATCACATTTACGGAGATGAAATAAAGTCAAGAACTCTGGCATCTCCAGGCGTTTACATAAGCATTACAATATATCCAGGAATTCGGAGCTATGAAGATGAGGAATTTGATGATATGAGTGAAGAGTGTGAAAAAAATTAAGTTGAGCGCTTTATCGTTAAGAAACCATTGTGGCTTGTTCCAAGTCAAGGCATTGTTGAGCAGCCAAACAAAATAGTGAATTAAGACTTCCAGCAAGCTGACAGAGGTCTGACCAAAAATGATACCTTGATAAAGGATAATTAAATAAGGCTGTTAATTATCTTCAAAAAGGGTGTTGAAATTAACCCAAACACCACCTTGGAGTTCACTCAATATGCACGCAAAGTTTGGGGCTGCTAGGTCTCACGGATTTGGAGTTGTGGAGGAGACGGACTGACTGACGGACTGACTGATGGACGAACATACGCTGACATCTATTATATTATAGATTGAATAGGAAAGTCAAAACCTGGTGAAAATTAGAAAATTCGGTGAAAATAATGACAATGACTGAGGATGAGGTGCAACTGACTTAGTCTCACGGAAGAACTTCCTGGTAAACATTATTGTGAGTTGAGGCTTTGTCCTTGGGACTTGATGATCATGCTGACGCAGACTCCGACTGGAAACTCAACTTGCCGAAAGTCCAAAGGCAAGCCTGTGTCTGATGGGATGATTGATATCCTTGGAACCATGGCTTGCTCTCCCTTGTTTGGTCCAGTGGCGATATTGATATTTAGGCAATTCATCAGCAACTGTTTGATGATTACTCGGGTTCTGTTGTAAAGCTTTGGTGTGTCAAGGTTGTGTAAGAGCATGACTGGCACTCCTGTTTTCAGAAGGAGGTGGTGATGTGCCATTCCTGAGGGCTCCAGGCTGTTCAGGAACTCTGTGGAATAATTTGTGGAATAATTTGGCACAAATCTGACAAAACCAACAAAATCCTGTCCGTGAGGTCGCTGCTCTTGAGGAGGTCCTTCAGCGTTCTGTGGATAACTTCCATGGCCGGTCGATGTGGCATCGTAACTTCATCCCAGAAGATGACTTTACATTAATTGAGGAGGGATGCCAAAGCCGGGCCACATTTGATGGGTGCGTGACAAGGATGACACATTGGCGTTTCTGCGCTTGGCAGGTTGAGTGGGATCTTAAATGAAGAATGAGATTTTCGTCAACCTTGATGAACATGGGCAGCAATCCCACTCGTTGCAGCTGCCAATGCGACATGACCACTGGAACAAACCTTTGCAAGAATGAAATTTATGAGAAATGTCCGCCCTGTAACACCAGGAACATCCAGGAAGATCAGAAGATCAATCCTCCTACTTCAGAATGAATGCATGCCATCACCTTGTTATGAACAATCATTTGGTTATCCGTAAGGTTTGGCTCTGTTTGTTCAATGTGATTAAGAAGTGCGACCCGGTTATTGAAGACTTCTCCTGGAGAATTTCTCTCGCTCGTCTGTTATCATCTTGATCTCGCTCTGGAAGCGACAATCTGTGCATATCCAGCATCTGGCCTCCCATTGGTTCCACAGTGTCCGACAGACAGATGAATGCCATTACCTCTGCCTCCGAAGGTGGGCGGAGGTTATGATTTTACCGCTGTCTGTTTGTTGGTCTGTGAACATGATATCTCAAAAAGTTCTAAATGGATTCGGATGAAATTTGGTGGACAGATTGGGTGTGTGACAAGGACAAATTGGTTAGACTTAGGTGAAGTTCTGCATCTGGATACTTAAATTTCTTTGGTGATTCTTCCCCATTGAGAGATAGGGCCAAAAACAATATATAGCAAAATATCACAAAAAGTTATTGACGGATGCAGATGAAACAGGGTGGACAGGTTAGGTGTGTGACAAGGAAGAATTGACAATTTTGTTGAAGATCTGGATCCAGATACGAGATTTTTTTTAAAAAAATTTGTTTGTGTATTTGTTTGTTTGTCTGTCGGTGAGCAGGACATCTAAAAAAAAAAAAACAATGCATGAATTTTGACGAAACTCGGTGGACAGGTTGGGTATGTGAAAATAACACATTGATTCGATTTTGGTGAAGATCTGGAATTTGTAAAGTGATTCTTCACCGTTGAGGGATCGGGACAAAAATGATATACAACATGGTCTTTCAAAAAGTTGTGGACGGGTCATGATGAAACTTGGTGGATGACTCTTGTGGAGTTACAGCGGCCTGATGGAACTCAACTTAGTGCACAGAATGACAATTGGAGGTTGAGTATGTGAAAAGTTCAACAGACTATCGAATCCAATCTGTAGGTAAAAATGAAAACAGAAAACCAGAAAAGGTATCCCGAACACACCTAGCAAAAAAAAAATTCAAAGACAGGTACGAATAGAAGATGTCACACACACGAAACTGAAACAGCAGCGAATACAGCTCCAACGATTGCAAAAAAAAGAGACAAAATAAAAGTATGAAACGAAATATCAACAGATGTACAACGACAACTGGGAAAATGATAAAGGAGCAAGGAGATATAGAATGGAACTGGACAGATCGGGCATAGACAAATAAGGCTCATTGGAATAGCTAAGAAAAGGTCAGCTCAACTGAGATGGAGAACAAATCATAATAAATGTCCAAGACCAAGGACACGACACCAATGGCTTTAAGAAAATGACGGGACATGAGTCAATCGGACAAGTGTAGGTTCTGCAAAGTAGAAACAGAAAGCATGAGTCACCTCCTAACTCATGTCAGGACACCTCTATAGTGTACACACAAAGCCACAACAGAGTATGTAGAGTAATCCACCAGCACACCTGAAAAAAACTTCAATATTCCAGTCCCAGAAAATGCATGGAAACACAAACTAAATGCGATCATTGAAAACAAGGACCTAACGATCACGTACGACCTAATGATCCCATTGAGTGTGAACATCTCGATCGATGACCCATTGTGACCTCTAACAGAAGATGTAACTCTGATCAGACTTGTCAGATGTATTCCTTTTGCCACAAGCATAGTGTTGTGCCACGAATGGAATCTCTTTCATAGGTTATGCATAATAACTGTCTGGACCCAGCTTCGTACTGCAGGTTACAAAGCCGGCAGACTGATCAGATGCCCTCTTCTCGGCCCAGAACACAAAGCAGCCAACTTGGCAGGCATGTCATCAATGGAATCTCATATCCTGGAAGAAGATCCATTCGTTTGATGAGAGTGATTTCTCCTGAACGTGACTAAAGGTGAAACACTGGTTTGTCAACAACCTAACACAGCATATCCTGAGGAGTCAATCCCGTTTGGTGGCAGATGCCTTATGATATTGGGCTGCCTATGATGAATGTAAACTTGACCTTGTCACTGTCGAGTAACCCGATTGGTGAAAAGTACCGTCGGGACATTTTGCTTCACGTTGTTGTTTCATATTTTGACAACCATTCCCTTCTCACAAGACCTGTATTAGTGGATGACAATGCCAGACCCCACATCTCTCGTGGAGTTACTGACTTATTGCGAAACTATCCCATCATGACATTGCCCAGGCCAGCATAGAGTCCTGGTTTAAATCCAAAAGAGCATGTTTGGGACATTCTTCGTGTAGATTTAAGAAAATGGACCCTCCTGTGCGGACTATGGCAGAGTTTGAGCCTGCTTTGTACCAGAAATGGCATCAACTCCCTTTGGTTTCTCTGTCGTGGCTTCTTCTGGAGATGAGGAGTGTTGAATCAGTCATTAGTCCTAATGGTGCTTACACACATCATTGAGCTTTTAAGACAGCCGTTCAGTTGTGACATCAGTCGGTGTCATTATTGACCGATTGCTGAGTCTGACATCACACCGTCGATGCGATACCAGCAGCCCATTCTAATGTAATCGTGCTTTGTACGGAGTAAAACGGTGCTATTACAGACGTTCTCATTTCGTGATTGAAAAATCAGTAAAACCACTGAATTTGTCTCAAGTCATTTGTCAAAACGTGCACACTTTACCAACAAAGTATGTGGTTGTATTTTTTGATAAACATTCTGGTTTGTGAATAATTTTCTCACTTATTGCTTCGATGCCGAAATAACGCAGCGCATGCTTCACTTTTTCCGCATATGTGTATGAGTATTTGCCTTTTCATTTATTCCTGAACGAAGAAATCAAAAGGGGTGTTTTGATTTTTATGGAAACGTTTGTGTCTCGTTGTACAATTTCATGGCCTTCCTCGGATGAAAAACGCACCAGCTGGTGGGTGCGCATGATCATATCAAAACATATTAGTTGGTCGTAAATCCCATGCTGTATCTATAAATCCCTTGGGAAAAATCCCCAATATTTTCCCTTTTGGTAAATTTTCGATTCCACGTACGTAACACTTTTTTTGCATTTGCTGAAAGCGTCGTAGGCAACGCACATTGTTTCAAGAGAAAAATCGTGCATTTAATGTCATGTTCGAATGGAGGATGGCCAAGTAGAATGAGAAAAAGGAAGAAATCACTCGATTTGTTCAAAAACGATTCGATGGAAAGTTTCCAGCTCACAGTCGTGGATTAGCTCACGATAAGCTCAAGGGTATTTATTGACAGTGCACGCTGTGAACAGAGTCAAGTCCAAAGAACAAAACTGTGGCCTCCAAGGCCCCATAGAGCTTGCAGAGCTTTAACAAGAGCAAAGTTGAAATTAATTCTTGTGTTTACACCTGGGCTGTTTACATTTCAACATGAACTTATGGAGTTATTAAATGTGCAGCTTTGTAAATAATTACAACTCTCGCAGAGTAAAGTAAAAGGTATGGGGATATGCACAGGAATAGTTCCAGCTGGAAGCTTCAGTCACACTGAACACAATTCTGCAATGCAACAGCAAAGCCCTGAAGTTGCAGTGAAAGAAACAACAAAGCCAAGAAATAGGTCACTCGGTAGAGCGCATACCTCCGCCATGCAATGCCTGATCCACGAGAACATATCGGGCGCAATACATTTTTGAAATATCATGCTATATATCGTTTTTGACCACATCTCTCGATTGTGAAGAATCACTTTAAAGATTAAAAACTTATCGGATCTGGATTCGGATCTTCACCAGAATCGAATCATTTTATCTCCGTCACACACCTAACCTGTCCACCAACTTTCATCCAAATACGTCTACAACGTTTTGAGATATGCTAAATATCGGTTTTGGACTATCTTTCAAAGGTGAAGAATCACTTTAAAAATTATCAGATCCGGATCCGGATTCGTATCTTCACCAAAATTAAACTGATTGTTCTGTCACACACCCAACGTGTCCTCCAAGTTTCGGATGAATCCGTCCACCACATTTTGAGATATCATACCATATATCGTTTTCGGCCCTATCTCCAAATGTTGAAGAATCAAAAAATTCTAATAGCCGGATCCAGATCCGGATCTTCACCAAAATCTAATCAGTTCATCCTTGTCACAAACCCAACCCGTCCTCCAAATTTTATCCGAATCCGCATGACAACTTTTTCAGATATCCCGCACACAAACAGACAAACAAGAAGCAGACGGACTTGCAAAAGTATCGTGCAGAGCACGATGTTCAAAAGCGATTCAGAGGAAAAAGCGATTCAAAAGCGATTCAGATGTTCAAAAGCGATGTTGTCGTGCAGAGCACGATACTTGCAAAATCCAAAAAACAAATTTGACCTCAAAAATAATTGGTGATTGAATTCAATGACCAAATATGCAAATCCTCTTCAAATTTCAAGTGAATCGGATGAAAAAAAAGTGTCAATTTTAGAAATTCGGTCGATGTTCTTTTGGGCTATGTTGACATCAAATATAATTGTTGGTTGAATTCAGTGACCTGAAATATATATCCTCTTCAAATTTCAAGTCAATCAGATGAAAATTGAGGATTTTTGAAATACCACATTAGTTGTTGACCTTGGGTCTATGTTAACCTTGTGGTCCATGTTGACCTCCAAAATAATTGCCTGGTTGAATTCAGTGACCTGAAATATAAATCCTCTTCAAATTTTCAAGTCAATCGGATGGAAATTGAGGAATTTAGAAAGCTTACCTAAGTTGTTGACTTTTCGTCTCTGCTGACGTTTTGAACTTTTGACCTCAAAAACAAGAGGCTTCTTCTGCAGGACAAACTCTAATATGTGGTGAAGTTTCGTGAAGATCGGTTTAAAATTGTGACCTGCAGGTGATAAACAGACAAACAAACAGACAGACAAGCCGGTAGGCGGCGATGGGTCGCCGAGCATGGAAACTATAAGATATAGAGCAAAATGGATGTCATATAGCGGATAGGGAATCACCTTAAGATTATGCATATCAAATCTCATCGAGTTCCATCTACTGATAACTACTCGGTATCCATTTGAATGAAAAGTACCGAAAATGCGGTTTGAAATCGGAAATCCCCAAAGTTCGAGGGGGTGCTGTGGGTGAACAAAGATCTAAATCGAAAATCCGGCTCGATCGTTTGTGCACAATGTATTCCAGACGATTAGTGTGAATTTTCATGACCATGCGACATAACCCTAGGAGGAGTAGCATTTGGCGCAAAGGCACCTCCAGCTCTCGCATATTTTCGATTTTTGCACTAATTGACCTTTGACCCCGACCTAAGCAATCGGTCAATATGTCCTGAGGCAAAGTTGTAGTACTCATTGAGTACCATGAACCTGCAAAGTTTCATTCGTATCGATGCACTCACCTGGTCGCTAGGGGGCCTTCAATTTTCGCCAATTTTCGCGCATACCCTAATTGTAGGAGGCGCTGCGGATAAAGTATTCCATATATCACAAAAACCGGAATACATTTGATAGAGCATCACCTGTAGATCATTCGTGCCAAATTTCATAACCCTCCGTGGGATAATGGCTTTCGGAATGATTTCGCGTGAACGGTCACGATTTTGAAGGTTTTTCGGTTGTTGCTAGGGAACCAAAGCGTCCCTAGCAAACATCACAATTTCCAAAGCACTAGGTCATAAGATGTACCTACCACCCGAGTTTGGTCAAAAACCGCCCACGTTTACTACAAATTATGCTGATGACAAACGAATAAACATCCAAACAAACATCCAAACAAACAGACAGAATTACTGACAATAAGGGTCACCTATTTTGGCGACCCAACAGAGGGACAGACAGAACAGAACAAAAAAATATATACTTCAAATATCTTCGATTTTGCAAGAAGCAAATGAAAAATGACTCGAGTGACACTGGGCAAAAGAGGATGAAGTAGAATAGCATTCCAAAGAGCGCTTGCCTCTGCGAGGCTGAATTGTTTACGTTTTGTATCTCATTGATAGGGTGGATCTGAACCAAAATCTAATTGGCTTGTTCTTGTTACCGAACCAACTCAAATCCACTTAATTTTAAAATAACCCATCCACAACTTTTTGAGATATCATGATATGCATATAGTTTTTGGCCCTATCTCTTAATTTCAGAAAATAGGCCTACGTTGACCTTTTGACCTCAAAAATAATTGCTGGTGGAATTCATTGACGTGATGTGCAAATCCTGTTCAAATTTAAACTCAATTGAATGAAAATTGAGGATTTTAGAAATTGCACCTAAGTTGTTTGCTTTTGGCCTATGCTGAACCTTTCACCGATGTTAACCTCAAAGATAGTTGCTGGTTGAAGTTGGTGACTCATTGTCCAAATCCTCTTCAAATTCCAAGTAAATCAGATGGAAATTGACGATTTTAGAAATTTTGGACATTGTTGACCTTTTTGGACTATGTTGATCTTTTGGCCGATATTTACCTCATAAAAAATAGGTGTTTGAATTCAGTGAACTGACATATAAATACTCTTCAAATTCCAAGTCAATGGAATGAAATTGACAATTTTAGAAATTTTGGAATATGTTGAACTTTTGGCCGATATTGAATTAAAAAAAAAAGGTGGTTGAATTCTGTGACCTGATATGAAATTCTGTTCAAATTTCAAGTGAATAGGATGAACATTGACAATTTTAGAAATTTGGCCTATGTTGACCTTTTGACTGTTGATCTCAAAAATAATAGGTGTTTGAATTCACTGACTTGATATACAAATGCTCTTCAAATTTCAACTTAATCAAATTAAAATTGAGGATTTTAGAAATTTGGACTATGTTGATGCTGATATTTTGGCCTATGGTGACCTCAAAAATAATTGGTGCTTGAATTAAGTAATCTGATGTGCCAATGGTCTTCAAATTTCAAGTCAATTGGATGAAAATTGACAATTTTAGAAGTAATTTTAGAAATTTGGCCCATGTAGACGCTTTGGCCTGTTCTGACCTTCTGGCTGATATTGACCTCAAAAATAATAAGGGGTTGAA
This sequence comes from Eptatretus atami, assembly GCA_035128595.1. Lineage (NCBI taxonomy): Eukaryota > Metazoa > Chordata > Myxini > Myxiniformes > Myxinidae > Eptatretus > Eptatretus atami. Next base: position 19,387,167 of record CM068955.1, read on the forward strand.
TTCAATTACCTGATATGCACATTCTCTTCAAATTTGAAGTTAATAGGATTAAAATTGAAGAATTTAGAAATTTGGCCACTGTTGACCTTTTGGCCTATTGTGACCTCAACAATAATAGGTGGTTGAATTCAGTAACCTGATCTGTAAATGCTCTACAAAATTCAAGTCAATTGGATGAAAATTGAGGATTTTAGAAAATTTGGCCCAAATTCGCCTTTTGGCCTCTGTTGACCTTTTGTTCTATGTTTACCTCAAAATTAAAGGTGGTTGAATTTATTGACCTGATATGTAAATGCTCTTCAAATTTCAAGATAATCGGATAAAAATTGACAATTTTAGAAATTTGTCCTATGTTGACTGTTTTGTCTATGTTGACCTTTTGGCGGATTGTGACCTCAAAAATAATAGGTGGTTGAATTCAGTGACCTAATGTGCAAATATTTTTCAAATTTAAAGTCAATCAGATGAAAATTGAGGATTTCAGAAAATTTGGGCCAAATTGTCCTTTCGGCCTATGTTGACCTTTTGGCCTCTGTCGACCTCATAAATAATTAGCGAGTTCAATTTAGTGATGCGAAGTATAAATCCTCTTCAAATTTCAAGTCAATCAGATGAAAAATAAAGGATTTTATTAATCTCACCCAAGTTGTTGACCTTTGTTCTATTTTGACCTTTTGTTCCATGTTGACCTTAAAAATAATTGGCTACTTGAATTCAATGACCTGAAATATAAATCCTCTTCAAATTTCAAATCAATCCGATGAAAATTGAGGATTTTAGAAACTCCACCGAAGTTGTTGATTTTTCGCCCATGTTGGACTGTTGGCCAATGATAACCTCAAAAACAGTTGGTGGTTGAATTCACTGACCTGATGTGCAAATACTCTTCAAATTTGAAGTCAATTCGATGACAGGTAACAAACAGACAGACAGGGGTGAAGACACAACCTACTTCCACCTTCGGTGGCGGAGACAATGAACACACCTCGCCAATCCGAATCCCACTGGCACCGAAACTCTGATGAAAAGGGAAAAGCAACACTGCAGGATGAAGATTGCGTTTTGTAATTAACAAAAGTAAACCGAAACACGAGTTACTCTTGCTCGAATAATAATTAATAATAATAATGTGATATTTTTATGATTACGAGCGAGTTCCACCATGCTGGACTCCAAGACTTCTGCTCATTGCCACCTCTGCGTACATGGTGTCACCCAAGCAGACAAGACGGCTTACTTAACTGCTCCTCTGCAAGTGTTCTCTGTGAAATGACTGATTATTGCGTGTGCATCACCAGAATGGAAGTTTTATGTTCGAAACGATTCAATCAGGAATTCAATTCAGGACTAGGTTGAACAATTGTGAGTACACAAGCAGAATAAAAACATTGCAATTATGATGAGAAACACATTTGAATAGTTTGCAGTTCACTTCGTTTCATAACTTTCCCCTCCTCCACCCTAAGCATATTTCAGTCCACTCCAGGACAAAGACTTCCCTCAACTCATGTGGAGGAGTTTGTGGCACACTCAGCATGCTTTATCGTGTGCAGCTCTGAGAACAGAACACACACCAGCCAATGGAGAAACAAACAAGTGTTCTTCTAATTGACCATCTCCTTCATTAACTAACTTTACATAAATATATGATGTCTTATGAGATCTGAAAGAAATTCCCGGAGAGTCAGAAATTTTATTTTTTCAAGTGTAATAAACAAAGAATGAATAAAAGAACAAAATATTAATACAAGACTCCATGGCCGACACAACACGAAAGCGTTCTTGGAGAGACAGGACTTATAACAGGAGCTTATGGGGGATTTCCATTGGTGTGAGGGCCTTGTAATGGCACGACAAGGCGTGTGGGTGGTCAGGCCTTCCCTGCAAGAAGGTCAAACAAAGACAGCTGAGGTTAGCAATTGGTCAGACCAACTCAAACTGCAAAATTTCCCTTCACTTCACAAACCGTAATTACACCGTCCACAACAACATAATCGTTCAAAACACGCACACGCACACATGCGCACGCACGCACGCACGCACGCATGCACGCACGCACGCACACACACACGAGCAAGGATTCAAAAGTGAATTTCTCTTCTGCTGGAGCAAGATGAGTGAACAAGTTCAACAAGCGGTTACTACTCTCACACAACCAGAACGAAAAGACAGAAATTAAACTCGAGAACAACCTGTGTGATTAAAAACTTCCGACATTATTATAACATAGTAAAGTAACAGAAAAAAACCCTTAACCGTTGATATTCCTGAATTCCAACATTCAAAAAGTTTGACTTGACTTGTTAAAAACCATAACCAGACTTATATCATACAATTCATACTTTGATTGTGGGTAGTCGTCAATCAATTTCACAATATACAGCACATTTGTTACCTCCGCCACCGAAGGTGGGCGGAGGTTGTGTTTTCACCGTTGTCTGTCTGTGTATCTGTCTATCAGCAGGATTCTCAAAAAGTTGTGGATGCATTCGGATGAAATTTCGTTAGGTATGTGACAAGGATGAAATTACAGTATTAGATTTTGGTGAAGATCCGGATCCAGATCTGGATACTAGAATTTTAAAGTGATTTTTCTCCATTGAGAAATAAGGCCAAAACGACAACTGTATATATATATATATATATATATAATATATATATAATATATATATTATATATATATATATAATTTATATATACATATACATATATATATTATATGAATAAATTACCTATCGCTGATGATTCACCAATAAGCAATGAAACCGTTCCGGTAGCTGAGGGGATTCTCATGTGTTACTTTGTGTGAACATATTTATAATTGTGGAGGAACTCTGGGAAGGGTTCAAACAGCAAAGCACTTACCTTGTGTAGGCCTTCTTGGGTTGTGTTATGCAGCTTCTTCGGCAGAGAAGTGTGGGAGGTGTCAATTATTTATATAATCCTACCACCTGGGTTTAGTTGATTTGGTGAGAGCTGATTGGCTATTCCCTCCATTCACAGGTGAAGAGATGTTTGTGTATATATATAATATATAATATATAATATTATATATATATATATATATATATATATATATATATTATATATATATATATATATATATATATATATTATACAACAAATCACAATATCTCAAAAAGGTTGTGGACAAATTATGATAAAACTTGGTGGATGAGTTGGGTTGGTGACAAGAACAAAACGATGAGATTTTGTTCAGGTCTGGATGTAGATCTGGCCTATCAGTGGGATGCAAACATAAACTGTTCAGCCTGGCAGAAACATGCTCTCGACTGAGTGACTTAGAGTTTGTAATACTAGTGCATGCCCGTAGGTGCGTGGCCGTACGTGCAACCCTCCCCCCCCAAAAAAACTTTCAAACACGTGCCAGAAACAACCACACAGGCCGTTCCTTCGCTCTCGCGTGCCTGTCCGTGCGTGGCCGTACGTGCCAAAAAAAAAAACTTTCAAACAACCACACAGGCCGTTCCTTCGCTCTCGTAACGGCGACTGAATTGGGGCATTGTGTTTATCTATAAATGCGCATAAGAAATCGAGAATTTATTAGAATACAGTAAGTCATCACTATCCAGAAGTAGTGCGTGCCGTACGGAATGTTCACATCATTCCACGATTATCGCTTTCATTGAAGTAACAACTGCTGTGATACTTACACACAGAGTTAATAAAAATCCAAAATAAAATCAAGTTTATCTCCCTGTCTTTGCTAGCCATGACATTCACTGCATTGACCATTGCCACTCCTACGTCATGGTGAGGTGACAGGTAGGATTGTAGGAGACCTGAAAGTACAGTGTCATTAGCTTATTCCATGTTCGAATTGTTTTAGATTGAAATAGTTTAAAAGAAATAGTTTGCAAAGCATACCACCAAAATGAGATGTATTTCCTTGGCAAGTATGTTGAGTAGAGCTGAATCCTTAACACTCAAAGGCCACACCGTTGGACAATTGGAAACAAAAAAAGTTGTGCACTTTTTTTGATAAATTATTTTCAGAACAATTTTTCTTCAAATAAATAAATAAAAAAAAATTGTCTCCATGTACACACCTTTATCTCGTATAGCACCTCTTCATAAACAACATTGCTGAGGAAACGGCGCTTCTTTGTTTCCTCGTCCAGGGCAAGAATGCGGAGGCTGCTGGATCTGCCAACGTTTTGAAAATTATTAGATTTAATTGCCAATTATTCAATTAGCGCCAACGTATTTTGCTTTTTCGCAAGGAAAAACACAAAGAGAAGAGAAGAGAAAAAACCCGTAATGGCGAACGCGGCTGAGGCTCTCTTCCCATCGGCACGCCTACGCAGCAACGGTTCCTGTCATTGGTTGGTAAATAAATGGCCGCAGCAACGTTTCCTGTCATTGGTTGGTAAATAATGGCCATAACTTGGGAAGCACTTGTCCGATTAATATCAACCTTGAAAAGGCACATACTCAGGTCACCAGCAATATACCTGGCAAGTTTCAATTAGATCGGACCAGTGGTTGTCGAGAAACAGCGGTCACAGACACACACACACACACACACACACACACACACCAACACATTGCTGGAATTATAGATAGATATTGGAGTATCACTCTAAACTGTGGCTTTTGCATTCCATTTTTCACTTCTTTTGTGATGAAGTCAAATGTTTTCGTTATTCTTGGCATCATCCATCGGAAGAACGTTTCAACCGTTAATTTGGCTCAAATGAAACATCTTCAGTTCACACTCCTTGGCCCCTTCCCTTTCCAACAGGCTGTAAACAACAAACCGTTTATGCATGAGCCTCACAACTACCGAGTCTTGTGTTAATCCAACTATTTTGTCCCACTTTTGTAAGATCTGTGGAAAAATCTAACTTTTTTTTTTCCATATTCTCAATTTTTTTGTTTGTTTGTTTGGTGTTTTTTCTTTTTGCCTAAAACACTCCCCAGCACTCACCGATGAACCTCTGAAAATTTGACGAAGATCCGTTCAACCATCTCTGAGAAAATTGGTGACACAGACAAACGGCTCTCTTACAGTATAGATGACTTCGTAGTTCATAAAAAGTTTTTTTATCGACACTTCAATCCACGAAAACTTGATTGCTGTGACTCAAACCCAGTTGTGGATAAAACCCATCATGATAATCAGAAATGTTTTGAGTCACGCAGTTTCACTGATACCATATATACATCTAAAATGATGAGTTTAAAAAGAAAAAGATTGATCATGAACATCGAATCTATCTTGAACGGAACTACAGCTTTGCCTACGTAGGAGTTATTGAGACAAAGGTTTGATCACATGAACAATAGCGGGGGTGGGGGTTGAGGGGAGCAGGAAGGAAGATGGGGGAATCGGAGGAGAAGAGGAAGTGAAAGATGAGGAAGGTGGAAGGAAATTGACTGAAAAACGGAAAGAAGAGAGGGGTGAAGGATGAACAGAAATAGATATAGTGACTAACGTAAAGAAATAATTAATTTAAGACATTTTGCACTCATGTTCCAAGTTTTTGGATGAAATACTGTTCTTTGAGTTTCCGGGAGTCATTGCTTCCATGGTGGGGTATCAAACCACAAACAGACATATGATGAATAGCATGTCCTGCCTGGCTAAAGTGACGAGGAACCGGTTTACGTTTCTGACATCGTAGAGGTGTTCTCTGAAGTGGGTCTCCAAGCCGTTGTACAGTTTCACCGATGTGGAGATTACATTGGAGTTGGTGTTGGGGGTAAAATGATCCTTGATATTGATGGTGTGGGTTTGATGAAGTCGTAGGTACAGGTGGTAGATTCGAATTGGTAGTGTCCTTTTAACCAGAAAATCTCGCAAAGTTTTGTCTTATTTGAATGAAAACAGAGGTGGTTGAGAGAAGATTGAAGTAGTTTCTGTGTTGTCCTGTGTGATTCTAAAGTTTCTTTGGATAATTATGATACACCAAAGTGCGAATTAGTTCATCATTGTCAGGTTTTGTTTTTGGAAGTAGAAGATTTTGTCTGTTGATTGGTCCGACACGGTCGAGGGCATTTTCCACCACGATGTGTGAAGAACTGACACATTTCCCCAGCTTTGGATTCAAAGTAAGAATCATCATTGCAGGGATGACGTAGCCTCAGAAACTGGGAATAAGGAATGGAATTCTTAACATGAGAGGGATGAGAAGAGGAGTACATTAGGTAGCTGTGTGAGTCTGTTGACTTGCAGTGAATAGTGGTCATTAAACCAGTATCTTCCACAGAAACTTTGATATCCAAAAAAAAGTAACACAAGTAAGCATCTGAAATCTCCCATGTATAGTTCAAGCTTGGTATTGGCTCAACGGTTAGGGTGGCTGGCATGGGGGTCTTAGGGTCTGAGTTGGAGCCCCGTTGGCTGCCCAATTAACATCCAGGTGTGGTTGACAGACTGTCATCCTTCTGAGGTCAGTGAAATGAGTACCACTGTTGTGGTAGAGGGGCACAGCATCAGCGGCATATTTTCTCCCCAACAAAAATGATAGCTACCCGGCAGCCAAGCTGCCATGTGCAAGAACAACAAGAAAATGTGTAGTGGAGAGCAGGTTGAAAAGAATCGGTGAAGTTGATGAATTGTTCAAGTTCAGATTTGCGACAGGAGGTTAAGCCAATGCAATCATCGATGTAGCGTCCCAAAAGTTCTGGTGTCAGAATATCAAATTGAGAGCAAAAAATTATGTTCTTCAATAAAACTGAGAAAAAGGTTGGTATGATTGGGACCCATTTTTGTACCCAAAGCTACACAAGTAATCTGTTTGTGGAGGTTTTTACCCAATCTGTGCAGCACACAAAGCAAAAAGTGTGATTTAGCAATTGGTTCACATCTGTCTGTCTGTCTGTCTGTCTGTCTGACCATCCGTCCACAAACGTTAGTTTGTGATTGAGGAACAATTTGATTTCAATGGAATGTTATATTTTGAACACAAATGAGAATATGAATCGAAAAACTAGAACCTGGAGTTTTGCAGTACTTTGGCTCTGAATTCATCCCGATCACGCATGCGCAGAGGACTGAGAGAATTTTTAAGCGGTGAAGCCGCATCAATATTTGGCTATTTTCTTCGATTTCAAAGCCATCCGTCCATCAAAAACGAAGCAGAATAATCTTTCTAACACTATAAAAATATGAGGTGTGTGTGTGTGTGTGTGTGTGTGTGTGTGTCATGCTTTTTGTGTCCATTAATGACATACAGTACCTATTTACCAGATTGCTGAGATCCCTTTCAACCTTTTAAGACCCCAAAAACCCCAAAAGACCCTTAAGACTCAAAAGACCCAGAAGACTCAAAACACCAAAAGGACCCAAAATACCCAGGGGACGCAAAAGCCCCAGAGAACCCAGATGACCCAAAACTCAGAACCCAGAAGACCCAAAAGACCATGAAGACCCAAAATACCCACGTCCCTGGAGTACCGAAGTAGTTTCTGTGTTTGTTGATTGTCTGCGGAAAGTGGACGCAGCAACGTGCTGCTCCAGCGCATGCTCCCATACCTGACCTGACCTGACCCAAAAGTTGCTGAGGACCCAAAATGCCCCGAGGACCCAAAAGACCCAGATGACCCAAAAGTTCCCGAAGACCCAAAAGACCCCAAGATCCCAAAAGATCTCGAGAACTCAAAAGTCCCCAATGACCCAAAAGACCCACAGGACATAAAACACCTGAAGAGCCAAAAGACCCATAAGACCCCTCAAACCCTGCAGACCCTTTAAGACTATAATGAATTGATGAGTTCTTCCATGGCATGGCATTCTATTTACAAACATTAAAAAAATTTTTTTAATGATAACATTGTGACAGACCATACAATAATTAATACTAATAATATCAACAACAACAATAATAATAGTATCATTTGGCAAGAACAATAACGAACGTATAATCTCTACCCTGGCCCAAGCACATCTGATGTTGGTGAAAGGTAAACCAATGCTCAAGCAGCACAGCAGGGAGGTATGCTACAAGGCCTTCAAGACCAATGAAAATGTGGTACAATGGACAAAGGGCCCACTTGTAATTATAATGGGTTCTGAAGAGTTCTGAAGGCTAACTATAAAGGGTAATACCAAAGGATAATTCTCAAGGGATATTCCAAAGGGATATTCCAAAGGGTAACTTCTAAAGCGTAATTATAAAGGCGATTCATGGATTAAGTGATTCAACAGAATATCAAAGGGTAATTCTAAAGTATGATCCATGGTAAGTCAAAGGTAATTCTAAAGGGTATTCTAATGCCAGGTAATTTAAGGGTATTCTAAGGTAATTCAAAGGTATTCTAAAGTGAATTCTAAAGGGTTAAGGTATTCTAAGGGTAATTCTAAAGTAATCTAAAGTATTCTAAGGGATTCTAAAGGTAATTCTAAAGCGGGTAATTCTAAAGTGTAATTCTAAAGGGTAATCTAAGGTATTCTATAAGCGTTCCAGGTATTCAAAGGGTATTCAAAGAGGTAATTCTAAAGGTGATTCTAAAGGATTTTAAGGTTAATTCTAAAAGTGATTCTAAGGGTAATTCAAAGTGTAATTCTAAGGGTATTCTTAAAGGGTTTCTAAAGGGTATTCCAAAGGCTAATTCAGAAGGTAATTCTAAAGGGTAATTCTAAAGGGTGATTCTAAAGGGTAATTCTAAAGGGTAATTCTAAAAGGTGATTCTAAAGGGTAATTCAAAAGGGTAATTCTAAAGGGTAATTCTAAAGGGTGATTCTAAAGGGTGATTCCAAAGGGTAATTCAAAAGGGTAATTCTAAAGGGTAATTCTAAAGGG
>CM068955.1:19405323-19419270 GCA_035128595.1 Eptatretus atami
CTAAGTCTCTGTTCCCCACTGTTTGGTCCTTCCCACTCCCACCCCTCTTGTCTCATGCCCCCTTGCTGTGCGTTGTGTTTTATCTCTCATACGAGCCTCCACAAGGTATACAAAAAAATTCTAAAGGGTAATTCTGAAGGATAATTCCAAAGGGTAATTATAAAGGGTGATTATAATGGGTAATTATAAAGGGTAATTCTAAAGGGTAATTCTAAAAGGTAATTCTGAAAGGTAATTCTAAAGGGTAATTCTAAGGGTGATTATAATAGGTAATTCTAAGGATAATTCTAAAGGGATATTCTAAAAGGAAATTCTAAAGGGTAATTCTAAAGGGATTCTAAAGGGGTTCTAAAGGGTAATTCTAAAGAGTAATTCTAAAGGTAATTCTAAAGGGTAATTCTAAAGGGTAATTCTAAAGGGATATTCTAAAGGGTAATTCTAAAGGGTAATTCTTAAGGGATATTCTAAAGGGTAATTCTAAAGGTAATTCTAAAGGGATATTTCTAAAGGGATTTTCTCAAGGGTAATAACAAAGAGTAATTCTGAAGGGTAATTCTAAAGGGTAATTCTAAAGGGATATTCTGAAGGGATATTCTAAAAGGTAATTCTAAAGGGGTATTCTAAAGGGATATTCTAAAGGGTAATTCTAAAGGGTAATTCTAAAGGGTAATTCTTAAGGGATATTCTAAAGGGTAATTCTAAAGAGTAATTCTAAAGGGTATTTCAAAAGGATAATTCTAAAGGGATATTCTAAAATGTAATTCTAAAGGATATTCTAAAGGGTAATTCTAAAGGGTAATTCTAAAGAGTAATTCTAAAGGATAATTCTAAAGGGTAATTCTAAAGGGAAATTCTAAAGGATAATTCTGAAGGATAACTCTCAATGGTAATTCTAAAGGGAAACGCAAAGAATAATTCTAAAGGGAAATTCTAAAGGGAAATTCTAAAGAGTAATTCTAAGAGTAATTCTAAAGGGTATTTCAAAAGGATATTCTAAAGGGATATTCTAAAATGTAATTCTAAAGAGATATCTAAACGGTAATTCTAAAGGGTAATTCTAATGGTAATTCTAAAGGGAAACTCAAAGGATAATTCTAAAGGGTATTGTAAAGGGAAATTCTAAAGGATAATTCTAAAGGATAATTCTAAAGGATAACTCTCAATGGTAATTCTAAAGGGAAACTCAAAGGATAATTCTAAAGGGAAATTCTAAAGAGTAATTCTAAAGGGTATTTCAAAAGGATAATTCTAAAGGGATATTCAAAAGAGTAATTCTAAAGGATAATTCTAAAGGGATATTCTAAAGGGTAATTCTAAAGAGTAATTCTAAAGGATAATTCTAAAGGGTAATTCTCAATGTAATTCTAAAGGGAAACTCAAAGGATAATTCTAAAGGGATATTCTAAAGGGAAATTCTAAAGGATAATTCTAAAGGATAACTCTCAATGGTAATTCTAAAGGGAAACTCAAAGGATATTCTAAAAGGGAAATTCTAAAGAGTAATTCTAAAGAGTAATTCTAAAGGGTATTTCAAAAGGATAATTCTAAAGGGTGATTCAAAGGGTAATTCTAAAGGTAATTCTAAAGGGTAATTCTAAAGGGTAATTCTAAAGGATAATTCTAAAGGGTAATTCTAAAGGGTAATTCTAAAGGGTAATTCTAAAGGGTAATTCTAAAGGGTAATTCTAAAGGGCAATTCTAAAGGATAATTCTAAAGGATAATTCTAAAATGGTAATTCTAAAGGGTAATTCTAAAGGTAATTCTAAAGGGTAATTCTAAAGGGTAATTCTAAAGGTAATTCTAAAGGGAATTCTAAAGGATAATTCTAAAGGGTAATTCTAAAGGGTAATTCTAAAGGGTAATTCTAAATGATAATTCTAAAGGATAATTCTAAAGATAATTCTAAAGGATAAGTTCTAAAGGGTAATTCTAAAGGGTAATTCTGAAAGATAATTCTAAAGGGAAATTCGAAAGGGTAAAGCTAAAGGGTAATTCTAAAGTGGAATTGTGAGGGTAAAGCTGAAGGGTAATTATAAAAATGGTGGTTCAAAAGGGTGTTGGAAAGGATAATTCCCAAGAGTAATTCCAAAGGATAATTCTAAAGGGTAATTCTGAAGGGTAAAGCTAAAGCGTAATTCCAGAGAAAGTTGGGTGTGACTGGGTAAAGTGGGTCCCAAAGTGATGGGTTTCGGACACAAGCTTTAGATGCAAACATCGAGTTTAGGCATTCAGTCTTTTCACGTGCGGTATCAGCAGTGTGGCAATTTGAGGTAAGGGAGGGATCGAGGTGAACATACACCAGAAATGGACTTCACTAGACGCCACCAGGATTTGGAGGAGGGAGATAGGTTTGAGAGTTCAGACTTGAGATTAGAAAGATGTTTTTTGGCTCTCCTGAGGGTAGACACACATTTGTCCGAGCTTTGTGGAAGGAACTGATGTTGCTTTCAATTGTATTTGCCTTCCATTAGGGCATTTGGCAAAGGCAAGCTGTTTCCGGACAACAGCCTCACCACAACTTTCAGTGTACATGGGCGGGAGGAAGGGACAACTGAAGATGAAAGGGACAAACTTGTTCAAGAGAGAAGCAATTTTGTTTGAAAGAAGTTCAGGATGAGTTGATATTGGAGAAAGTAGTGATGGGAGACCAGACTTGAAGTTTGATGGCTGCTTGGAGACCCTGCCAGTCAGCTTGAGTGAAATGCCAGACTTGACGGCGTGAGGTGGTTCTCTAGTAACAGCCAGAGAGATTTTGCTTTGACAAGCACGTGGTCAGATGAATCGATTGGAGCGGAGGAAGAACAGCAGATATTTTCAGGGAAATTGTCAAAATCAGATCCAGAAGAGATGGAGGACCATTGGTTGAGATCCGGGTCGGGAAGTTGACCGATTGAGTCAGTCCCAATGAGTCGCAGAAAGCTTTTGCTGAAGTGCCATGGTAGGTGAGAGAGGTACCCACACCCAGTCAACTGGCATGATGACAATTTAAGTCACCACATGTGAGGAAGAGAGAGTTTGGATGAGAGGATAGAAGTTGGTCCATGTTTTCGGAAAGTGAGATGTAAATGGAGTCATCACTGTTTGGTGAACGGTACAGTAAACATATAAACATGAGGTGGGAGTGGAGGGGAAGCCAGAGCCAGAGATATTCCTGGAGTTGTGGGGGAGTGAGAGCAGTGCATGGAGAGTGAGGAATAGAGTTTTTGATGAAGAGAGGCAACTCCTCCACCAGGACGAGGCTCATGTCTGTCATACCGGAGGAGGGAGTAAGCAGGGAGAGATACGAGGGGGTCAGAGACATCTTGATGGAGGAAAGTTTGTGTTTGGCAGATTATGTCTAGTTTGTCAGTCGCAACCTGTATGGAAAGATCTGTCAAGTTTTGCAAAAGCCCCGTTATTTGAGGTCCACACTGTTATGAAGGGTCGTTCTAAAGAGTAATTTGATTTTTCTAAAGAGCAATTCTGAAGTCAGGGTCAGGTATGGGAGCATGCGCCAGACCAGAGCATCGCTGCGTCCACTTTCCACTGGTACTCCAGGGGCCTCTGGCTAGCCATCCCCCACGCAGATGCCTGGCCCATCCCAATCTCCTTGAGGTGCTGATCGACCTGCTGCAACCACGAGGCCTGGTCGGCCCATTAGGGTCGTCTACCACGAGGCTCCCTCGCTGAGAGAATCTGGTGGCAGGATCAGCGTCAGGAAAATGAGCCACATGTCCATGCAGCCACAATTGAGCCACATGTCACTGAATTCAACGAGCCAATTATTTTTGACATGAACATGGACCAAAAGGTCAACATCGGCCCAAGGTCACCAGCTAAAGTGGGATTTCTAAAATCACCAATTTTCATCCGATTGACTTGAAATTTGAAGAGAAGTTTTATTTCAGGTCAATTATTTCAACAGCTGATTATTTTTAAGGTCAACATCAGCCAACAAGTCAACATAGGCACAAGGTCAACAACTAAAGAGGTGTTTCTAAAATCCTCATTTTTCATCTCATTGACTTGAAATTTGAAGAGGATTTGCATATCAGGTCACTGAATTCAACCACCATTATGTTTTAAAGTCAAAGTTGTTCTACGGATTTTGCAAGTATTGTGCTCCGCACAATGTCTTCTTATTTGTTATTTGGAAATTTTTTGTTTGTTGTTTTAACAAGAACGTTGATCACCTCCGTTTGGTACTTGGAAAAAACTTATTTAATGTTTTTGACAAGTATGTTGATCACCTCCGTGTGTGTGTGTGTGTGTGTGTGTGTGTGTGTTGTGTTGTGTGGTGTGTGTGTGTTGTGTGTGTGTGTGTGTGTGTGTGTGTGGTTTGTCTGTCCGCTTGCCTCCAGCAAAACCGTACAACCGTCGTTCTGAAATTTTTAGATTAATGTCACCCGCCTTGTGACGGAGCCAATGTGGTTTCGTAAAATTGAGTCAACCGAAAATATCTGCAGAGGCCAATAGGCCTATTTGAGCCAGATTTTCTAAAATCATCAAATTTCATCCGATTCATTTGAAATTTGAACAAGAATTGCATATCAGATCATTGGATTCAAACAAGGATTACTTTGAGGTTATCATCGGTCAAAAGGTCAACATAGGTCAACAAATAAGGTCAACCAAATATCCCAAAGTTTTTAAATTGTTTCTAAAATTACCAATTTTCATTTGATTGACTTGAAATTTGAAGATTGTTTGCACATCAGTTCGTTGCATTCAACCACCTCTTAATTTTGAGATCAACATTGGCCAAAAGGCCAATTTGGGCCAAATTTTCTAAAATCCTCAATTTTCATCCGATTGACTTGAAATTTGAACAAGATTTGCATGTCAGATCAGTGAATTCAATCACCTATTACATTTGGGGTCATTATAGGCCAAAAGGTTATTTCTGAAGGGTAATTCTAAAGGGTAATTTCCTCCGATTGACTTGAAATTTGAAGAGAAGTTTTATTTCAGGTCAATTATTTCAACTCAAGTCAAATAGGCGAAAAGGCCAATTTGGGCAAAATTTTCTGAAATCCTCAATTTTCATCCGATTGACTTGAAATTTGAATATTATTTGCACATTAGGTCGCTGATCCAACCACCTATTAATTCCGAGATCAGCATAGGCTAAAAGGCCAATTTGGGCCAAGTTAGGCCAAAATTTTAATTGTTTCTAAAATGCTCAATTTTCATCCGATTGACTTGAAATTTGAAGACCATTTGCACATGAGTTCACAGACTCAACCACCTATTACTTTTGAGGTCAACTTAGGCCAAAAGTCAACATCGATCAAATTTGAAAATCAATTTTAATCCCATAAACTTGAAATTTGAAGAGCATTTTCACGTCAGGTCACCAAATTGAACCATCTATTAATTTTGAGGTAATCGTCGGCCAAAAGGTCGACATAGGCCAATAGGCCAATTTGGACGAAATTTTCTAAAACCCTCAATTTTCATCCGATTGACTTGAAATTTGAAGAGCATTTTCACGTCAGCACCTTTCATAGGTGAATTCAAACACCTATAATTTTGAGCTAAACATAAGACAACATGACAACATAGACCAAAAGGTCAACATAGGCCAAAGGTCAACAACTTAGGTGAGATTCGAAATCCTCAGTTTCATCCAATTGACTTGATATTTGAAGATATATATTTCAAGTCATTGAATTCAACCAACTAATTATTTTAAGGTCAGCATAGACCAAAAAGTCAACATCGGCCCAAGGTCACCAGCTAAGGTGATATTTCTAAAATCACCAATTTTCATTCGATTGACATGAAATTTGAAGAGAAGTTATATTTCAGTTCACTGAATTCAACTAGCCAATTGTTTTTCAGGTCAACATGGAATAAACGGTCAACATAGTCCACAGGTCAACAACTTAGGTGGATTTCTAAATTCCTCAATTTCCATCCGATTCACTTGAAATTTGAAGAATATTTGCATATGATGTCGCTGAACTCAACCACCAATTAATTTGAGGCAACTTAGGCCAAAAGGTCAACATCGATCAAATTTTGAAAATCAATTTTAATCCCATAAACTTGAAATTTGAAGAGCATTTGCATATCTGGTCAACAAATTGAACCACCATTTAATTTGGGTAAATATAGGCCGAATTTCTAAAATCCTCAATTTTAATCCAATTAACTTGAAATTTGAAGAGCATTTGCATGTCAGGTCACTCAATTCAAACACCTATTAATTTTGAGGTAAACCTAGGTCAAAGATCAACAGAGACCAAAAGGTCAACAGAGGCCAAATTCTAAAAATCCTCAATTTAATCCAATTAACTTGAAATTTGAACGCCATTTGCATATGAGTTCGCTGAACTCAACGACCTCTTAATTTTGAGGTGACCATAGACCAAAAAGTCAACAGGCGAAATTTCTAAAATTCTCAATTTTAATCCAATTAACTTGAAATTTGAATCACATTTGCAAATCACGTCAAATAATTCAACCCTTCTACTAATTTTGAGGTGAACATCGGCCAAAAGGTCGACATCGGCCAACAGGCCAATTTGGGACAAATTTACTAAATCCTCCATTTCATTTGATTGAGATGAAATTTGAAGACCATTTGCACATGAGTTCGCAGAACTCAACCACCTGTTAATTTTGAGGTCAATAGACCAAAAGCTCAACATAGGCCAAATTTCGAAAATCCTCAATTTTCATCCGATTGACTTCAAATTTGAAGAGCATGCACATGAGTTGCTGAACTCAACGACCTCAAATTTTGAAGTCAACATAGACCAAAATGTCAACATAGGCCAAATTTCTAAAATCCTCAATTGTCATCCAATTAACTTGAAATTTTAAGAGCATTTGCACATCAGGTCACTGAATTCAACCACCTATTAATTTTGAGGTAAACAAAGGCCAAAAGGTCAATCTAGGCCAATCCCAATTTGGGCCAAGTTTTCTAAAATCTCCATTTTCATCCAATTGACTTGAAATTTGAAGAGAATTTCAATGTCAGGTGCTCAATTCAAACACCTATAAATTTTGAGGTAAATCTTGGCCAAAAGGTCAACTTATGCTGTTTTGAACGCCATTTACATATGAATTCGCTGAACTCAACGACCTCTTAATTTTGAGGTCACGATAGACCAAAAGGTCAACATAGCCGAATTTCTAAAATCCTCAATTTTAATCCTATTAACTTGAAATTTGAATGCCATTTGCATATGAGTTCGCTGAACTTAACGACCTCTTAATTTTGAGGTCACCATAGATCAATGGTCAACATAGGCCAAATTTCAAAATCCTCAATTGTAATCAATTAAATTGAAATTTGAAGAGCATTTGCACATCAGGTCACTGAATTCAACCACCTATAAATTTTGAGGTAAACATAGGCAAAAAGGTCAACATAGACCAAAAGGTCAACATAGGCCAAATTTCTAAATTCCTCACTTTTAATCCAATTAACTTGAAATTTGAAGAGCATTTGCAAATCAGGTCACTGAAATCAACCACCTACTAGTTTTGAGGTAAACATAGGCAAAAAGGTCGACTTTGGCTAAGAAGCCAATTTGGTCCAAATTTTCTAAAATCCTCAATTTTCATCCTATTGTCTTGAAATTTGAAGAGCATTTTCATGTCAGGTTGCTGAATTCAACTACCAATTAATTTTAAGGACACAAGTTCAACACAGGCCTAATTTCTAAAATTGATAGATTACGGCCAAAAACTAAATAATCACCAAATCTCCAAAAGTTGTGACAAAAACAGGTGGATGAGTTTGACTAGATGGCAATAACAAGCGGATTGGATATTGGTTCAGATTCAGCCCATCAGTGGGATACAAAACGTGAACTGTTCCACCTTGCAGAGAAATGTGTTTTGTCCGAGTACCATTTTACCTTATGCTGTTTTGCTGTTTTGTTTTGAAGTGTGGAAGCCCTTGTTTTCGACCACTTCAAGAGGAGCAATGTGGGAAGCAGAAGCACCAACACAGAGTGGGGAGTAATATTCCATGCAGCTCCGTATGAAAGTCCTGTGCACTGTGATGAGCTTGATGTGGCTCAATAATGTCTAATATCTCTACAGAGAATACCCATAAGGTGAATAGCCTTTGATACTAGATTGGTGATATGATACTCGCAAGAAAGGTTATGGCAGATAGTCAGGCTAGGATTTCCAGGGAAAGAAGTGGATTGAATGGTTTGATTGCCAATCCTTTCAAGACAATATGTGGAGTGTATGACTTGCCAGCATTGAATGTCATGGTCCAAGTAGCTCTCCAAAGACTTATTTGGACCACGTATGACCAAAAGGATGAAGTCTTTCACAAATGTTATTATCTTTTTACACAGGGTGGAGTCATCAGCAGCATGGTAAAGTTGGTTTACAAGAGAATCAGATCATTGATTTAGATAAAATAACACAGTCCCTAAACACTGCCAATCCATCCATTGGACCATACTCTGTACAGAGCATTGCTGCTGCCGAAGCAGTCTCCTTGGCAGTGGTCACAATCCTGGACGGGTCGCCACTCCGACACAGGATACCAGCAAGCTGGCACTCATTTTGCCGACCTCAGAAGGATGACAGGCAGAGTCAACCGCACTTGGAAATTAATTCAACAGGAGAGTGGGATTTAAACTCAGGATTCTAAGATCCCAAGCCCACCACCCTTACCATTAAGCCAACACCAGGCATACACTGCCAAATGGGGCCCTGAATACCACACCATGTATTGTTCTGTTCAATGCAATTTAAGGTCAAAGTACTTGAGTAAAATTTTCAGTTTGATCTCTCCATCTGATCTTTAGTTTCCCTCTTCTTCTTACAGGTTCTTATCGAGGATGCCAGTTAGTAATTCTTATTGTCTGTTAGTTTTCCATTCTTATTGCGACGTGTCCAGATCAATTCCACTTGAGTTTTTTTGATCGTGACCAAATGTCAAGCAATTTTTGTAAACTATAGTGTGAAAATAAACACCACAGGCAGGAATAAAATTTCGATTTAAAAAAGATTGATTATTTAAATAGACTGAAAAATGACAAAAATAATATTCAATGAAAAAAAAATGACCAAAGTGGGGAAAAAGAAGCCAAAGTGACACGTAGGGTTGCAGGCACAGCATAGTTTTCATGTGTCGACCTTACTAATAGAACTTCCAGACTTTACATTTGGGGAAATTCCAGAACAATTATTACATGAATAAGGAGTTGCCGTAAACAGACTCATATTGTGTGTATTTCCACCAAACTTAGAGAAGAATGTTCTTGCTGTGAAATGACGACCATCTGACGTTCCTGATCCTCGATCGCTTACTGCTTTTCCTTCATCTTGGGCCGACTCACACAGACAAAGATGAAACAAACACATTGGAACACTGATGTGGCTTTCAGCAACTTGTGTCGGATATCAGAAAGTAAATAGCATATGTGAATATAAAATACGTGTGTGTGTGTGTGTGTGTGTGTGTGTGAAATTATGCACTCAGACCAGGAATCAAACACGGTCCTCTGGTGAACCGAATCAGTGCTCTTATCCCCTGGTTCACCAGAAGACCTTGGTTTGATGCCTGGTCTGGGCACATAATTTTCGCATAATACATATGTTTGTTCATATATATGTATATTATATATATATGTCCATATATAATATGTATATATGCACACGCACACACACACACACACACACACACACACACACACACACACACACACACGTATTAATGTAAATGCCATTTCTCGGCAAGTCTGACAGGGTGAATTTCAGTGTACTGAGCGACTTGAACAAAAGTTCACTCAACTATTTCATGATGAAAGCATATGATACCGCTTTGAAAAGAGTTAGTAGTAAACTACAAAAGTACCAAACAAACAGCTATATTTAACTTGCTAGTTTAACCCCAAAGGATAAAAACTACTTGGACCCTGAAGGCAATGTGAAAATCAAGATAAAAATTTTTTACTTACACATTGCAATCTCTTAGAAATGTTTTTTTTAATTCTAAGACAAGCAACGCAACAAATACAGATCGAAGAGATTTCACTTTTTGTTCAAATTTTTGTTTTAGTTTTCGAGGAGAGAGAAAAAAAAAACAAAATTCAAATTGAATTGTTGTGAAAATTAATACGATGATCAACTCAGCATGCTCATTGCACTTATCATTGTTGACGAATCAAAGTAATCCATTTTTTTAAATTGGAAATAAATGCATTTCAAGACAACTACATTATCTGCCGACACAGTTTTCATTAACTTTTGTTTAGAGCGAGTCAAGATTGCCCACCGAGGAGAAATTTATTGTATTCTGGATGGGTCACGTGATCGCATTGAAGTTTATTGTTGGCAAATTATATTATTTAATTTTTTGATTATTTGACAAGATGGATCAGAAACTTGAAGACCTGTCATTAAAGTTAACCAACTGTGTCCTCAAGCTGTTCTACTTTCACCCCACAAAGCAGGAACTGCGTACGAGTTGGCGTCCGGAACACAGAAACGCAAAAAGGAATTTATGAGTCAAATGGAGAAAAATGTATTTTTATTTAAATAATGGAAACCTAAGTGGCCTCATCTGTCTCTCTTTCACACAAGGCCAAAGGTGGCATCGAGATTGTCAAACAAAAGACGTCAAACACGGACATTCATTCGCAGCTCCAAACGCGTACAATTCATCGTAATTATCGCAATATGTGTATGCTCGGAATTTAAAGGGATTTTTGTAATGAAGAGAAAAATCAACACCAAAATCATCATGTGGGAATCAACACCAGAATCATGTGTTTCAGAAATGACAGTCGGTGCAATGGGGCAGAATTGCGTGCTAAATATTTTCAATATTTTTCCTGGAAATTATGGCAAAAAAAAAAAAGTAGTTGGGTGTGAGAGTGGGCGACCAAATGCGTGTTGTGGCCAGAGCGGTCGAGGGTCCAGAGTTGCCACCACCCGTGCCCCTCCCCCACTTGCCCGCACCACCCTCATCTCTCCTCATCGTCCTGCGCAGGTGCACCGCACCACAAAACCCGTGCCACCGGACGGGCCTCTCAAATCGACTATCAATCAGTAAAAGCTCCCAATTTTTGCGCAACTGCATAACCCTCAAGACCCCACCGCTCTTTCCAGAAACTTACTGAAGTTTATTTGGCTGTCTACCCACTTTGTGGCCATTTCCGTGAGACTTGAAAAGCGAGAGTGACACCTTGATATTGAGATAGGAATCTCCGTGGTGCAGGAGCATCCTCGTGCTAGATCCGAAAAGGCTTCATTGTTCTTTAATCCTAGTCGGTGTGAGAATTAATTATTCATTATCTGATCGATAGAATTGTTCTACAAAATTGTACAATCAAATACTTGCCTCAAACTTTACTGATTGATACTGCGGTACCCTTGTTATAGTCAGGAATATTGCCATAGCAAGGGCACGATGCTTGGTATTGCTTCTCAAGTCAAAACGAAAATGAAAGAGATAAATCGATGATTAAAGTCAAAACGAAAATGAACATGACCATTTCAAACAAATGCTCCTAACATAACAAAGCCTCTTTGAAGGTCCAGCCATAATTCAATGACTATAGTTAGTTTGTACAACACTGTAGCCGATTCCTTTGGTCCAATCGCAAATCAACCATCTTTGCAAAGCTGGTAAAACATTTCCACAAAGAGCCCATTTGTATTTAATCAGCTGCTATTGTGCCGACTGCTTCAGGTTTAATATTAAAGAACTACGAGGCAGCAACGACACCAACAACAATTACCATCCTCATTGCCAAAACGATTAACGATGCATCATCAGGATGGCAGGCTCGAGTCAGGAGCCCAATGTGACGCGGATGAAGCACAGAGACCGAAAGTAAACTGTTCTAAACACCCCATGAACTGTACATTATAATTAAATGGGGAATTTGTTTTATCCAAAAATAAAGGAGAATGAGAAGAGTTTCAAATGTCAAACAAGGATTGGCTGCTGGAAATTTTGTTACATACCTCTTAAACTTCCAATTAACATTCAACTCGTGTCATGCACCCATTACAAACTTCCATTTCACACCGTTTTCAATGCGGGGTTGCGTTGTGGCTCCTACCTTTAAAATTGCCTCCAAGATGGCAAGATGTCATAAATAATGATGGGTGTGTTACTGGATTGATCTTGTGTCTTAAGCAAGAGACATTAAAGAAAGTTGAACAAAGAAGAGTTAATAAACAACATAAGAATGAAAAGTTCACTTTTGAACATTGATCTCAGGTCACGAGGGGACGGTACATCAATGGACAAAGAAACGCAGGACTCAGATATGGAAAATATCATACAGTGTACGATTCAAAAACTTAGATTTTGGACAAATCTTAGACACACAAGGCAAAGGGACTTGAACCTGCGACTCCATGAGAATCGAGAGCTGTGCTCAGATGGGAAAAATAAACACACCAATATTATTGTTATTCGTGTAGTTTTCTCTGACGTATCAAGTCCTTATGCTCGTTATTATGTAAAAAAAATTTTTATCTTCCATAGGCCTTACCAAATCAAAATAACACATAAAGTTACAGGTCAAGTTGTTTTATTGAAGGTTGAAGCAAACAGGTGTGAATGGACTAAAAGGACCATTTGAACTGTGTTTTCTGACTCGTATACCCATCCATTAAACTGTATGATCAATAGTATAGCAAATCTTATTAATTTATTGTACTTAGAAAGCATCAGCAAATGAAGATAATAGTTTATGGAGAATTAAAAGGACATTGCTATCAATAACCTCATGCTTGTAACATTTAGAGATGTTCACCCAATTTATGGAGGTCAAGCCTCATGGAAGAAATGGGCAAAAAAGTAGAGCTGGAAATGCACAGATCATGGAGCAGAGAGGAACATTTGGATGAGGGACACAGATGGGCAAAAATAGATGGGACGCACACACCGCAAGGCAGACAGACAGACTATAAAGCAGAATTAGGGTTGGGGAAATGGGAGTGAGGCACGGGGTGGATGAGGAGTAATGCAGATATACATGGTATGACAAATAAGGTAACTGTAGACATGAAAAAGTTACAGGTAGAACAAGAACGACATTTGGTGGAGTGCATACCTCCACCAAGCTGAACAATTTACGTTTTGTATCCCACTGATAGACCGGATCTGAATCTGGACCTGAACAAAAATCTAATCGGCTTGTTCTTGTCACCGAACCAACTCTTCCATCAAGTTTCATCCCAATCAGTCCATAACTTTTTAGAGATATCATGCTATGTATCATTTTTGGCCTTCTCTGTCAATGATGAAGAATCACTTTTAAAATTATACGATCCAGATCCGTATCTTCACCAAACTCTAATGTCTAACCAGTTTGGTCATGTCATATACCCAACCTGTCCACCAAATTTCATCTGAATCCATCCAGGTAACTTTTTGAGATAGCCTGCTCCCAGCAAACCAACAGACAGACAGACAAACAGGGTTGTAAACACAACACCGTCAACCTTCCTGTGCAGAGAAAATAATGGATGAAATCAACAGAATTTTGACTGAGGCCTGCGAACCGCTGTGGGAAGCAAGGAGAAGCTTATGTTTCAAGCGTAAGCCCTCTTTTGCTCCAAGAAGGGTTAATTCCCAATATATCAACCTACTTGCTTCGCACTTGTGGTTAGCATAATTCGATTCCTGTCGATCTCTCTCTGGTCCCACTCCCACCCCTCTTGTCTCATGCCCCCCTTGCTGTGCGTTGTGTTTTATCTCTCATACGAGCCTCCACAAGGTATACAAAAAAATTCTAAAGGGTAATTCTGAAGGATAATTCCAAAGGGTAATTATAAAGGGTGATTATAATGGGTAATTATAAAGGGTAATTCTAAAGGGTAATTCTAAAAGGTAATTCTGAAAGGTAATTCTAAAGGGTAATTCTAAAGGGTGATTATAATAGGTAATTCTAAAGGATAATTCTAAAGGGATATTCTAAAGGGAAATTCTAAAGGGTAATTCTAAAGGGATATTCTAAAGG
>CM068955.1:19419295-19440258 GCA_035128595.1 Eptatretus atami
GGTTTTCTAAAGGCTAAAAGGTAATTCTAAAGAGTAATTCTAAGGATATAAAGTATTCTAAAGGAATTCAAGGGTAATTCTAAAGGGTCTAAATATTCTAAAGGGATATTCTAAAGAATTCTAAAGGTAATTCTAAAGGGTAATTCTTAAAGGGTAATTTCTAAAAGGGTAATTCTAAAGGTAATTCTAAAGGGATATATTCTAAAGGGATTTCTCAAGGGTAATAACAAAGAGTAATTCTGAAGGGTAATTCTAAAGGGTAATTCTAAAGGGATATTCTGAAGGGATATTCTAAAAGGTAATTCTAAAGGGGTATTCTAAAGGGATATTCTAAAGGGTAATTCTAAAGGGTAATTCTAAAGGGTAATTCTTAAGGGATATTCTAAAGGGTAATTCTAAAGAGTAATTCTAAAGGGTATTTCAAAAGGATAATTCTAAAGGGATATTCTAAAATGTAATTCTAAAGGATATTCTAAAGGGTAATTCTAAAGGGTAATTCTAAAGAGTAATTCTAAAGGATAATTCTAAAGGGTAATTCTAAAGGGAAATTCTAAAGGATAATTCTGAAGGATAACTCTCAATGGTAATTCTAAAGGGAAACGCAAAGAATAATTCTAAAGGGAAATTCTAAAGGGAAATTCTAAAGAGTAATTCTAAGAGTAATTCTAAAGGGTATTTCAAAAGGATATTCTAAAGGGATATTCTAAAATGTAATTCTAAAGAGATATCTAAACGGTAATTCTAAAGGGTAATTCTCAATGGTAATTCTAAAGGGAAACTCAAAGGATAATTCTAAAGGGTATTGTAAAGGGAAATTCTAAAGGATAATTCTAAAGGATAATTCTAAAGGATAACTCTCAATGGTAATTCTAAAGGGAAACTCAAAGGATAATTCTAAAGGGAAATTCTAAAGAGTAATTCTAAAGGGTATTTCAAAAGGATAATTCTAAAGGGATATTCAAAAGAGTAATTCTAAAGGATAATTCTAAAGGGATATTCTAAAGGGTAATTCTAAAGAGTAATTCTAAAGGATAATTCTAAAGGGTAATTCTCAATGTAATTCTAAAGGGAAACTCAAAGGATAATTCTAAAGGGATATTCTAAAGGGAAATTCTAAAGGATAATTCTAAAGGATAACTCTCAATGGTAATTCTAAAGGGAAACTCAAAGGATATTCTAAAAGGGAAATTCTAAAGAGTAATTCTAAAGAGTAATTCTAAAGGGTATTTCAAAAGGATAATTCTAAAGGGTGATTCAAAGGGTAATTCTAAAGGTAATTCTAAAGGGTAATTCTAAAGGGTAATTCTAAAGGATAATTCTAAAGGGTAATTCTAAAGGGTAATTCTAAAGGGTAATTCTAAAGGGTAATTCTAAAGGGTAATTCTAAAGGGCAATTCTAAAGGATAATTCTAAAGGATAATTCTAAAATGGTAATTCTAAAGGGTAATTCTAAAGGTAATTCTAAAGGGTAATTCTAAAGGGTAATTCTAAAGGTAATTCTAAAGGGAATTCTAAAGGATAATTCTAAAGGGTAATTCTAAAGGGTAATTCTAAAGGGTAATTCTAAATGATAATTCTAAAGGATAATTCTAAAGATAATTCTAAAGGATAAGTTCTAAAGGGTAATTCTAAAGGGTAATTCTGAAAGATAATTCTAAAGGGAAATTCGAAAGGGTAAAGCTAAAGGGTAATTCTAAAGTGGAATTGTGAGGGTAAAGCTGAAGGGTAATTATAAAAATGGTGGTTCAAAAGGGTGTTGGAAAGGATAATTCCCAAGAGTAATTCCAAAGGATAATTCTAAAGGGTAATTCTGAAGGGTAAAGCTAAAGCGTAATTCCAGAGAAAGTTGGGTGTGACTGGGTAAAGTGGGTCCCAAAGTGATGGGTTTCGGACACAAGCTTTAGATGCAAACATCGAGTTTAGGCATTCAGTCTTTTCACGTGCGGTATCAGCAGTGTGGCAATTTGAGGTAAGGGAGGGATCGAGGTGAACATACACCAGAAATGGACTTCACTAGACGCCACCAGGATTTGGAGGAGGGAGATAGGTTTGAGAGTTCAGACTTGAGATTAGAAAGATGTTTTTTGGCTCTCCTGAGGGTAGACACACATTTGTCCGAGCTTTGTGGAAGGAACTGATGTTGCTTTCAATTGTATTTGCCTTCCATTAGGGCATTTGGCAAAGGCAAGCTGTTTCCGGACAACAGCCTCACCACAACTTTCAGTGTACATGGGCGGGAGGAAGGGACAACTGAAGATGAAAGGGACAAACTTGTTCAAGAGAGAAGCAATTTTGTTTGAAAGAAGTTCAGGATGAGTTGATATTGGAGAAAGTAGTGATGGGAGACCAGACTTGAAGTTTGATGGCTGCTTGGAGACCCTGCCAGTCAGCTTGAGTGAAATGCCAGACTTGACGGCGGTGAGGTGGTTCTCTAGTAACAGCCAGAGAGATTTTGCTTTGACAAGCACGTGGTCAGATGAATCGATTGGAGCGGAGGAAGAACAGCAGATATTTTCAGGGAAATTGTCAAAATCAGATCCAGAAGAGATGGAGGACCATTGGTTGAGATCCGGGTCGGGAAGTTGACCGATTGAGTCAGTCCCAATGAGTCGCAGAAAGCTTTTGCTGAAGTGCCATGGTAGGTGAGAGAGGTACCCACACCCAGTCAACTGGCATGATGACAATTTAAGTCACCACATGTGAGGAAGAGAGAGTTTGGATGAGAGGATAGAAGTTGGTCCATGTTTTCGGAAAGTGAGATGTAAATGGAGTCATCACTGTTTGGTGAACGGTACAGTAAACATATAAACATGAGGTGGGAGTGGAGGGGAAGCCAGAGCCAGAGATATTCCTGGAGTTGTGGGGGAGTGAGAGCAGTGCATGGAGAGTGAGGAATAGAGTTTTTGATGAAGAGAGGCAACTCCTCCACCAGGACGAGGCTCATGTCTGTCATACCGGAGGAGGGAGTAAGCAGGGAGAGATACGAGGGGGTCAGAGACATCTTGATGGAGGAAAGTTTGTGTTTGGCAGATTATGTCTAGTTTGTCAGTCGCAACCTGTATGGAAAGATCTGTCAAGTTTTGCAAAAGCCCCGTTATTTGAGGTCCACACTGTTATGAAGGGTCGTTCTAAAGAGTAATTTGATTTTTCTAAAGAGCAATTCTGAAGTCAGGGTCAGGTATGGGAGCATGCGCCAGACCAAGCATCGCTGCGTCCACTTTCCACTGGTACTCCAGGGGCCTCTGGCTAGCCATCCCCCACGCAGATGCCTGGCCCATCCCAATCTCCTTGAGGTGCTGATCGACCTGCTGCAACCACGAGGCCTGGTCGGCCCATTAGGGTCGTCTACCACGAGGCTCCCTCGCTGAGAGAATCTGGTGGCAGGATCAGCGTCAGGAAAATGAGCCACATGTCCATGCAGCCACAATTGAGCCACATGTCACTGAATTCAACGAGCCAATTATTTTTGACATGAACATGGACCAAAAGGTCAACATCGGCCCAAGGTCACCAGCTAAAGTGGGATTTCTAAAATCACCAATTTTCATCCGATTGACTTGAAATTTGAAGAGAAGTTTTATTTCAGGTCAATTATTTCAACAGCTGATTATTTTTAAGGTCAACATCAGCCAACAAGTCAACATAGGCACAAGGTCAACAACTAAAGAGGTGTTTCTAAAATCCTCATTTTTCATCTCATTGACTTGAAATTTGAAGAGGATTTGCATATCAGGTCACTGAATTCAACCACCATTATGTTTTAAAGTCAAAGTTGTTCTACGGATTTTGCAAGTATTGTGCTCCGCACAATGTCTTCTTATTTGTTATTTGGAAATTTTTTGTTTGTTGTTTTAACAAGAACGTTGATCACCTCCGTTTGGTACTTGGAAAAAACTTATTTAATGTTTTTGACAAGTATGTTGATCACCTCCGTGTGTGTGTGTGTGTGTGTGTGTGTGTGTGTTGTGTTGTGTGGTGTGTGTGTGTTGTGTGTGTGTGTGTGTGTGTGTGTGTGGTTTGTCTGTCCGCTTGCCTCCAGCAAAACCGTACAACCGTCGTTCTGAAATTTTTAGATTAATGTCACCCGCCTTGTGACGGAGCCAATGTGGTTTCGTAAAATTGAGTCAACCGAAAATATCTGCAGAGGCCAATAGGCCTATTTGAGCCAGATTTTCTAAAATCATCAAATTTCATCCGATTCATTTGAAATTTGAACAAGAATTGCATATCAGATCATTGGATTCAAACAAGGATTACTTTGAGGTTATCATCGGTCAAAAGGTCAACATAGGTCAACAAATAAGGTCAACCAAATATCCCAAAGTTTTTAAATTGTTTCTAAAATTACCAATTTTCATTTGATTGACTTGAAATTTGAAGATTGTTTGCACATCAGTTCGTTGCATTCAACCACCTCTTAATTTTGAGATCAACATTGGCCAAAAGGCCAATTTGGGCCAAATTTTCTAAAATCCTCAATTTTCATCCGATTGACTTGAAATTTGAACAAGATTTGCATGTCAGATCAGTGAATTCAATCACCTATTACATTTGGGGTCATTATAGGCCAAAAGGTTATTTCTGAAGGGTAATTCTAAAGGGTAATTTCCTCCGATTGACTTGAAATTTGAAGAGAAGTTTTATTTCAGGTCAATTATTTCAACTCAAGTCAAATAGGCGAAAAGGCCAATTTGGGCAAAATTTTCTGAAATCCTCAATTTTCATCCGATTGACTTGAAATTTGAATATTATTTGCACATTAGGTCGCTGATCCAACCACCTATTAATTCCGAGATCAGCATAGGCTAAAAGGCCAATTTGGGCCAAGTTAGGCCAAAATTTTAATTGTTTCTAAAATGCTCAATTTTCATCCGATTGACTTGAAATTTGAAGACCATTTGCACATGAGTTCACAGACTCAACCACCTATTACTTTTGAGGTCAACTTAGGCCAAAAGTCAACATCGATCAAATTTGAAAATCAATTTTAATCCCATAAACTTGAAATTTGAAGAGCATTTTCACGTCAGGTCACCAAATTGAACCATCTATTAATTTTGAGGTAATCGTCGGCCAAAAGGTCGACATAGGCCAATAGGCCAATTTGGACGAAATTTTCTAAAACCCTCAATTTTCATCCGATTGACTTGAAATTTGAAGAGCATTTTCACGTCAGCACCTTTCATAGGTGAATTCAAACACCTATAATTTTGAGCTAAACATAAGACAACATGACAACATAGACCAAAAGGTCAACATAGGCCAAAGGTCAACAACTTAGGTGAGATTCGAAATCCTCAGTTTCATCCAATTGACTTGATATTTGAAGATATATATTTCAAGTCATTGAATTCAACCAACTAATTATTTTAAGGTCAGCATAGACCAAAAAGTCAACATCGGCCCAAGGTCACCAGCTAAGGTGATATTTCTAAAATCACCAATTTTCATTCGATTGACATGAAATTTGAAGAGAAGTTATATTTCAGTTCACTGAATTCAACTAGCCAATTGTTTTTCAGGTCAACATGGAATAAACGGTCAACATAGTCCACAGGTCAACAACTTAGGTGGATTTCTAAATTCCTCAATTTCCATCCGATTCACTTGAAATTTGAAGAATATTTGCATATGATGTCGCTGAACTCAACCACCAATTAATTTGAGGCAACTTAGGCCAAAAGGTCAACATCGATCAAATTTTGAAAATCAATTTTAATCCCATAAACTTGAAATTTGAAGAGCATTTGCATATCTGGTCAACAAATTGAACCACCATTTAATTTGGGTAAATATAGGCCGAATTTCTAAAATCCTCAATTTTAATCCAATTAACTTGAAATTTGAAGAGCATTTGCATGTCAGGTCACTCAATTCAAACACCTATTAATTTTGAGGTAAACCTAGGTCAAAGATCAACAGAGACCAAAAGGTCAACAGAGGCCAAATTCTAAAAATCCTCAATTTAATCCAATTAACTTGAAATTTGAACGCCATTTGCATATGAGTTCGCTGAACTCAACGACCTCTTAATTTTGAGGTGACCATAGACCAAAAAGTCAACAGGCGAAATTTCTAAAATTCTCAATTTTAATCCAATTAACTTGAAATTTGAATCACATTTGCAAATCACGTCAAATAATTCAACCCTTCTACTAATTTTGAGGTGAACATCGGCCAAAAGGTCGACATCGGCCAACAGGCCAATTTGGGACAAATTTACTAAATCCTCCATTTCATTTGATTGAGATGAAATTTGAAGACCATTTGCACATGAGTTCGCAGAACTCAACCACCTGTTAATTTTGAGGTCAATAGACCAAAAGCTCAACATAGGCCAAATTTCGAAAATCCTCAATTTTCATCCGATTGACTTCAAATTTGAAGAGCATGCACATGAGTTGCTGAACTCAACGACCTCAAATTTTGAAGTCAACATAGACCAAAATGTCAACATAGGCCAAATTTCTAAAATCCTCAATTGTCATCCAATTAACTTGAAATTTTAAGAGCATTTGCACATCAGGTCACTGAATTCAACCACCTATTAATTTTGAGGTAAACAAAGGCCAAAAGGTCAATCTAGGCCAATCCCAATTTGGGCCAAGTTTTCTAAAATCTCCATTTTCATCCAATTGACTTGAAATTTGAAGAGAATTTCAATGTCAGGTGCTCAATTCAAACACCTATAAATTTTGAGGTAAATCTTGGCCAAAAGGTCAACTTATGCTGTTTTGAACGCCATTTACATATGAATTCGCTGAACTCAACGACCTCTTAATTTTGAGGTCACGATAGACCAAAAGGTCAACATAGCCGAATTTCTAAAATCCTCAATTTTAATCCTATTAACTTGAAATTTGAATGCCATTTGCATATGAGTTCGCTGAACTTAACGACCTCTTAATTTTGAGGTCACCATAGATCAATGGTCAACATAGGCCAAATTTCAAAATCCTCAATTGTAATCAATTAAATTGAAATTTGAAGAGCATTTGCACATCAGGTCACTGAATTCAACCACCTATAAATTTTGAGGTAAACATAGGCAAAAAGGTCAACATAGACCAAAAGGTCAACATAGGCCAAATTTCTAAATTCCTCACTTTTAATCCAATTAACTTGAAATTTGAAGAGCATTTGCAAATCAGGTCACTGAAATCAACCACCTACTAGTTTTGAGGTAAACATAGGCAAAAAGGTCGACTTTGGCTAAGAAGCCAATTTGGTCCAAATTTTCTAAAATCCTCAATTTTCATCCTATTGTCTTGAAATTTGAAGAGCATTTTCATGTCAGGTTGCTGAATTCAACTACCAATTAATTTTAAGGACACAAGTTCAACACAGGCCTAATTTCTAAAATTGATAGATTACGGCCAAAAACTAAATAATCACCAAATCTCCAAAAGTTGTGACAAAAACAGGTGGATGAGTTTGACTAGATGGCAATAACAAGCGGATTGGATATTGGTTCAGATTCAGCCCATCAGTGGGATACAAAACGTGAACTGTTCCACCTTGCAGAGAAATGTGTTTTGTCCGAGTACCATTTTACCTTATGCTGTTTTGCTGTTTTGTTTTGAAGTGTGGAAGCCCTTGTTTTCGACCACTTCAAGAGGAGCAATGTGGGAAGCAGAAGCACCAACACAGAGTGGGGAGTAATATTCCATGCAGCTCCGTATGAAAGTCCTGTGCACTGTGATGAGCTTGATGTGGCTCAATAATGTCTAATATCTCTACAGAGAATACCCATAAGGTGAATAGCCTTTGATACTAGATTGGTGATATGATACTCGCAAGAAAGGTTATGGCAGATAGTCAGGCTAGGATTTCCAGGGAAAGAAGTGGATTGAATGGTTTGATTGCCAATCCTTTCAAGACAAATGTGGAGTGTATGACTTGCCAGCATTGAATGTCATGGTCCAAGTAGCTCTCCAAAGACTTATTTGGACCACGTATGACCAAAAGGATGAAGTCTTTCACAAATGTTATTATCTTTTTACACAGGGTGGAGTCATCAGCAGCATGGTAAAGTTGGTTTACAAGAGAATCAGATCATTGATTTAGATAAAATAACACAGGTCCCTAAACACTGCCAATCCATCCATTGGACCATACTCTGTACAGAGCATTGCTGCTGCCGAAGCAGTCTCCTTGGCACGTGGTCACAATCCTGGACGGGTCGCCACTCCGACACAGGATACCAGCAAGCTGGCACTCATTTTGCCGACCTCAGAAGGATGACAGGCAGAGTCAACCGCACTTGGAAATTAATTCAACAGGAGAGTGGGATTTAAACTCAGGATTCTAAGATCCCAGCCCACCACCCTTACCATTAAGCCAACACCAGGCATACACTGCCAAATGGGGCCCTGAATACCACACCATGTATTGTTCTGTTCAATGCAATTTAAGGTCAAAGTACTTGAGTAAAATTTTCAGTTTGATCTCTCCATCTGATCTTTAGTTTCCTCTTCTTCTTACAGGTTCTTATCGAGGATGCCAGTTAGTAATTCTTATTGTCTGTTAGTTTTCCATTCTTATTGCGACGTGTCCAGATCAATTCCACTTGAGTTTTTTTGATCGTGACCAAATGTCAAGCAATTTTTGTAAACTATAGTGTGAAAATAAACACCACAGGCAGGAATAAAATTTCGATTTAAAAAAGATTGATTATTTAAATAGACTGAAAAATGACAAAAATAATATTCAATGAAAAAAAAATGACCAAAGTGGGGAAAAAGAAGCCAAAGTGACACGTAGGGTTGCAGGCACAGCATAGTTTTCATGTGTCGACCTTACTAATAGAACTTCCAGACTTTACATTTGGGGAAATTCCAGAACAATTATTACATGAATAAGGAGTTGCCGTAAACAGACTCATATTGTGTGTATTTCCACCAAACTTAGAGAAGAATGTTCTTGCTGTGAAATGACGACCATCTGACGTTCCTGATCCTCGATCGCTTACTGCTTTTCCTTCATCTTGGGCCGACTCACACAGACAAAGATGAAACAAACACATTGGAACACTGATGTGGCTTTCAGCAACTTGTGTCGGATATCAGAAAGTAAATAGCATATGTGAATATAAAATACGTGTGTGTGTGTGTGTGTGTGTGTGTGTGAAATTATGCACTCAGACCAGGAATCAAACACGGTCCTCTGGTGAACCGAATCAGTGCTCTTATCCCCTGGTTCACCAGAAGACCTTGGTTTGATGCCTGGTCTGGGCACATAATTTTCGCATAATACATATGTTTGTTCATATATATGTATATTATATATATATGTCCATATATAATATGTATATATGCACACGCACACACACACACACACACACACACACACACACACACACACACACACACGTATTAATGTAAATGCCATTTCTCGGCAAGTCTGACAGGGTGAATTTCAGTGTACTGAGCGACTTGAACAAAAGTTCACTCAACTATTTCATGATGAAAGCATATGATACCGCTTTGAAAAGAGTTAGTAGTAAACTACAAAAGTACCAAACAAACAGCTATATTTAACTTGCTAGTTTAACCCCAAAGGATAAAAACTACTTGGACCCTGAAGGCAATGTGAAAATCAAGATAAAAATTTTTTACTTACACATTGCAATCTCTTAGAAATGTTTTTTTTAATTCTAAGACAAGCAACGCAACAAATACAGATCGAAGAGATTTCACTTTTTGTTCAAATTTTTGTTTTAGTTTTCGAGGAGAGAGAAAAAAAAAACAAAATTCAAATTGAATTGTTGTGAAAATTAATACGATGATCAACTCAGCATGCTCATTGCACTTATCATTGTTGACGAATCAAAGTAATCCATTTTTTTAAATTGGAAATAAATGCATTTCAAGACAACTACATTATCTGCCGACACAGTTTTCATTAACTTTTGTTTAGAGCGAGTCAAGATTGCCCACCGAGGAGAAATTTATTGTATTCTGGATGGGTCACGTGATCGCATTGAAGTTTATTGTTGGCAAATTATATTATTTAATTTTTTGATTATTTGACAAGATGGATCAGAAACTTGAAGACCTGTCATTAAAGTTAACCAACTGTGTCCTCAAGCTGTTCTACTTTCACCCCACAAAGCAGGAACTGCGTACGAGTTGGCGTCCGGAACACAGAAACGCAAAAAGGAATTTATGAGTCAAATGGAGAAAAATGTATTTTTATTTAAATAATGGAAACCTAAGTGGCCTCATCTGTCTCTCTTTCACACAAGGCCAAAGGTGCATCGAGATTGTCAAACAAAAGACGTCAAACACGGACATTCATTCGCAGCTCCAAACGCGTACAATTCATCGTAATTATCGCAATATGTGTATGCTCGGAATTTAAAGGGATTTTTGTAATGAAGAGAAAAATCAACACCAAAATCATCATGTGGGAATCAACACCAGAATCATGTGTTTCAGAAATGACAGTCGGTGCAATGGGGCAGAATTGCGTGCTAAATATTTTCAATATTTTTCCTGGAAATTATGGCAAAAAAAAAAAAGTAGTTGGGTGTGAGAGTGGGCGACCAAATGCGTGTTGTGGCCAGAGCGGTCGAGGGTCCAGAGTTGCCACCACCCGTGCCCCTCCCCCACTTGCCCGCACCACCCTCATCTCTCCTCATCGTCCTGCGCAGGTGCACCGCACCACAAAACCCGTGCCACCGGACGGGCCTCTCAAATCGACTATCAATCAGTAAAAGCTCCCAATTTTTGCGCAACTGCATAACCCTCAAGACCCCACCGCTCTTTCCAGAAACTTACTGAAGTTTATTTGGCTGTCTACCCACTTTGTGGCCATTTCCGTGAGACTTGAAAAGCGAGAGTGACACCTTGATATTGAGATAGGAATCTCCGTGGTGCAGGAGCATCCTCGTGCTAGATCCGAAAAGGCTTCATTGTTCTTTAATCCTAGTCGGTGTGAGAATTAATTATTCATTATCTGATCGATAGAATTGTTCTACAAAATTGTACAATCAAATACTTGCCTCAAACTTTACTGATTGATACTGCGGTACCCTTGTTATAGTCAGGAATATTGCCATAGCAAGGGCACGATGCTTGGTATTGCTTCTCAAGTCAAAACGAAAATGAAAGAGATAAATCGATGATTAAAGTCAAAACGAAAATGAACATGACCATTTCAAACAAATGCTCCTAACATAACAAAGCCTCTTTGAAGGTCCAGCCATAATTCAATGACTATAGTTAGTTTGTACAACACTGTAGCCGATTCCTTTGGTCCAATCGCAAATCAACCATCTTTGCAAAGCTGGTAAAACATTTCCACAAAGAGCCCATTTGTATTTAATCAGCTGCTATTGTGCCGACTGCTTCAGGTTTAATATTAAAGAACTACGAGGCAGCAACGACACCAACAACAATTACCATCCTCATTGCCAAAACGATTAACGATGCATCATCAGGATGGCAGGCTCGAGTCAGGAGCCCAATGTGACGCGGATGAAGCACAGAGACCGAAAGTAAACTGTTCTAAACACCCCATGAACTGTACATTATAATTAAATGGGGAATTTGTTTTATCCAAAAATAAAGGAGAATGAGAAGAGTTTCAAATGTCAAACAAGGATTGGCTGCTGGAAATTTTGTTACATACCTCTTAAACTTCCAATTAACATTCAACTCGTGTCATGCACCCATTACAAACTTCCATTTCACACCGTTTTCAATGCGGGGTTGCGTTGTGGCTCCTACCTTTAAAATTGCCTCCAAGATGGCAAGATGTCATAAATAATGATGGGTGTGTTACTGGATTGATCTTGTGTCTTAAGCAAGAGACATTAAAGAAAGTTGAACAAAGAAGAGTTAATAAACAACATAAGAATGAAAAGTTCACTTTTGAACATTGATCTCAGGTCACGAGGGGACGGTACATCAATGGACAAAGAAACGCAGGACTCAGATATGGAAAATATCATACAGTGTACGATTCAAAAACTTAGATTTTGGACAAATCTTAGACACACAAGGCAAAGGGACTTGAACCTGCGACTCCATGAGAATCGAGAGCTGTGCTCAGATGGGAAAAATAAACACACCAATATTATTGTTATTCGTGTAGTTTTCTCTGACGTATCAAGTCCTTATGCTCGTTATTATGTAAAAAAAATTTTTATCTTCCATAGGCCTTACCAAATCAAAATAACACATAAAGTTACAGGTCAAGTTGTTTTATTGAAGGTTGAAGCAAACAGGTGTGAATGGACTAAAAGGACCATTTGAACTGTGTTTTCTGACTCGTATACCCATCCATTAAACTGTATGATCAATAGTATAGCAAATCTTATTAATTTATTGTACTTAGAAAGCATCAGCAAATGAAGATAATAGTTTATGGAGAATTAAAAGGACATTGCTATCAATAACCTCATGCTTGTAACATTTAGAGATGTTCACCCAATTTATGGAGGTCAAGCCTCATGGAAGAAATGGGCAAAAAAGTAGAGCTGGAAATGCACAGATCATGGAGCAGAGAGGAACATTTGGATGAGGGACACAGATGGGCAAAAATAGATGGGACGCACACACCAGCAAGGCAGACAGACAGACTATAAAGCAGAATTAGGGTTGGGGAAATGGGAGTGAGGCACGGGGTGGATGAGGAGTAATGCAGATATACATGGTATGACAAATAAGGTAACTGTAGACATGAAAAAGTTACAGGTAGAACAAGAACGACATTTGGTGGAGTGCATACCTCCACCAAGCTGAACAATTTACGTTTTGTATCCCACTGATAGACCGGATCTGAATCTGGACCTGAACAAAAATCTAATCGGCTTGTTCTTGTCACCGAACCAACTCTTCCATCAAGTTTCATCCCAATCAGTCCATAACTTTTTAGAGATATCATGCTATGTATCATTTTTGGCCTTCTCTGTCAATGATGAAGAATCACTTTTAAAATTATACGATCCAGATCCGTATCTTCACCAAACTCTAATGTCTAACCAGTTTGGTCATGTCATATACCCAACCTGTCCACCAAATTTCATCTGAATCCATCCAGGTAACTTTTTGAGATAGCCTGCTCCCAGCCAAACAACAGACAGACAGACAAACAGGGGTTGTAAACACAAACACCGTCAACCTTCCTGTGCAGAGAAAATAATGGATGAAATCAACAGAATTTTGACTGAGGCCTGCGAACCGCTGTGGGAAGCAAGGAGAAGCTTATGTTTCAAGCGTAAGCCCTCTTTTGCTCCAACGAAGGGTTAATTCCCAATATATCAACTCTACTTGCTTCGCACTTGTGGTTAGCATAATTCGATTCCTGTCGATCTCTCTCTGGTTCTAAAGGGATATTCTAAAGGGATTTTCTCAAGGGTAATAACAAAGAGTAATTCTGAAGGGTAATTCTAAAGGGTAATTCTAAAGGGATATTCTGAAGGGATATTCTAAAGGGTAATTCTAAAGGGGTATTCTAAAGGGATATTCTAAAGGGTAATTCTAAAGGGTAATTCTAAAGGGTAATTCTTAAGGGATATTCTAAAGGGTAATTCTAAAGAGTAATTCTAAAGGGTATTTCAAAAGGATAATTCTAAAGGGATATTCTAAAATGTAATTCTAAAGGGATATTCTAAAGGGTAATTCTAAAGGGTAATTCTAAAGAGTAATTCTAAAGGATAATTCTAAAGGGTAATTCTAAACAGCCTGACTATCTGCCATAACCTTTCTTGCGAGTATCATATCACCAATCTAGTATCAAAGGCTATTCACCTTATGGGTATTCTCTGTAGAGATATTAGACATTATTGAGCCACATCAAGCTCATCACAGTGCACAGGTTTCATACGGAGCTGCATGGAATATTACTCCCCACTCTGTGTTGGTGCTTCTGCTTCCCACATTGCTCTCTTGAAGTGGTCGAAAACAAGGGCTTCCACACTTCAAAACAAAACAGCAAAACAGCATAAGGTAAAATGGTACTCGGACAAAACACATTTCTCTGCAAGGTGGAACAGTTCACGTTTTGTATCCCACTGATGGGCTGAATCTGAACCAATATCCAATCCGCTTGTTATTGCCATCTAGTCAAACTCATCCACCTTGTTTTGTCACAACTTTTGGAGATTTGGTGATTATTTAGTTTTTGGCCGTATCTATCAATTTTAGAAATTAGGCCTGTGTTGACTTGTGTCCTTAAAATTAATTGGTAGTTGAATTCAGCAACCTGACATGAAAATGCTCTTCAAATTTCAAGACAATAGGATGAAAATTGAGGATTTTAGAAAATTTGGACCAAATTGGCTTCTTAGCCAAAGTCGACTTTTTGCCTATGTTTACCTCAAAACTAGTAGGTGGTTGATTTCAGTGACCTGATTTGCAAATGCTCTTCAAATTTCAAGTTAATTGGATTAAAAGTGAGGAATTTAGAAATTTGGCCTATGTTGACCTTTTGGTCTATGTTGACCTTTTTGCCTATGTTTACCTCAAAATTTATAGGTGGTTGAATTCAGTGACCTGATGTGCAAATGCTCTTCAAATTTCAATTTAATTGATTACAATTGAGGATTTTGAAATTTGGCCTATGTTGACCATTTGATCTATGGTGACCTCAAAATTAAGAGGTCGTTAAGTTCAGCGAACTCATATGCAAATGGCATTCAAATTTCAAGTTAATAGGATTAAAATTGAGGATTTTAGAAATTCGGCCTATGTTGACCTTTTGGTCTATCGTGACCTCAAAATTAAGAGGTCGTTGAGTTCAGCGAATTCATATGTTAAATGGCGTTCAAAACAGCATAAGTTGACCTTTTGGCCAAGATTTACCTCAAAATTTATAGGTGTTTGAATTGAGCCACCTGACATTGAAATTCTCTTCAAATTTCAAGTCAATTGATGAAATGGAGATTTTAGAAAACTTGGCCCAAATTGGGGATTGGCCTAGATTGACCTTTTGGCCTTTGTTTACCTCAAAATTAATAGGTGTTGAATTCAGTGACCTGATGTGCAAATGCTCTTAAAATTTCAAGTTAATTGGATGACAATTGAGGATTTTAGAAATTTGGCCTATGTTGACATTTTGGTCTATGTTGACTTCAAAATTTGAGGTCGTTGAGTTCAGCAACTCATGTGCAAATGCTCTTCAAATTTGAAGTCAATCGGATGAAAATTGAGGATTTTCGAAATTTGGCCTATGTTGAGCTTTTGGTCTATGTTGACCTCAAAATTAACAGGTGGTTGAGTTCTGCGAACTCATGTGCAAATGG
Organism: Eptatretus atami; assembly: GCA_035128595.1. Lineage (NCBI taxonomy): Eukaryota > Metazoa > Chordata > Myxini > Myxiniformes > Myxinidae > Eptatretus > Eptatretus atami. The sequence continues at coordinate 19,434,546 of CM068955.1, forward strand.
TCTTCAAATTTCATCTCAATCAAATGAAAATGGAGGATTTAGTAAATTTGTCCCAAATTGGCCTGTTGGCGATGTCGACCTTTTGGCCGATGTTCACCTCAAAATTAGTAGAAGGGTTGAATTATTTGACGTGATTTGCAAATGTGATTAAATTTCAAGTTAATTGGATTAAAATTGAGAATTTTAGAAATTTCGCCTGTTGACTTTTTGGTCTATGGTCACCTCAAAATTAAGAGGTCGTTGAGTTCAGCGAACTCATATGCAAATGGCGTTCAAATTTCAAGTTAATTGGATTAAAATTGAGGATTTTAGAAATTTGGCCTCTTGTTGACCTTTTGGTCTCTGTTGATCTTTTGACCTAGGTTTACCTCAAAATTAATAGGTGTTTGAATTGAGTGACCTGACATGCAAATGCTCTTCAAATTTCAAGTTAATTGGATTAAAATGAGGATTTTAGAAATTCGGCCTATATTTACCTCAAATTAAAATGGTGGTTCAATTTGTGACCAGATATGCAAATGCTCTTCAAATTTCAAGTTTATGGGATTAAAATTGATTTTCAAAATTTGATCGATGTTGACCTTTTGGCCTAAGTTGACCTCAAAATTAATTGGTGGTTGAGTTCAGCGACATCATATGCAAATATTCTTCAAATTTCAAGTGAATCGGATGGAAATTGAGGAATTTAGAAATCCCACCTAAGTTGTTGACCTGTGGACTATGTTGACCGTTTATTCCATGTTGACCTGAAAAACAATTGGCTAGTTGAATTCAGTGAACTGAAATATAACTTCTCTTCAAATTTCATGTCAATCGAATGAAAATTGGTGATTTTAGAAAATATCACCTTAGCTGGTGACTTGGGCCGATGTTGACCTTTTGGTCTATGCTGACCTTAAAATAATTAGTTGGTTGAATTCAATGACCTGAAATATATATCTTCAAATATCAAGTCAATTGGATGAAAACTGAGGATTTCGAAATCTCACCTAAGTTGTTGACCTTTGGCCTATGTTGACCTTTTGGTCTATGTTGTCATGTTGTCTTATGTTTAGCTCAAAATTATAGGTGTTTGAATTCACCTATGAAAGTGCTGACGTGAAAATGCTCTTCAAATTTCAAGTCAATCGGATGAAAATTGAGGGTTTTAGAAAATTTCGTCCAAATTGGCCTATTGGCCTATGTCGACCTTTTGGCCGACGATTACCTCAAAATTAATAGATGGTTCAATTTGGTGACCTGACGTGAAAATGCTCTTCAAATTTCAAGTTTATGGGATTAAAATTGATTTTCAAATTTGATCGATGTTGACATTTTGGCCTAAGTTGACCTCAAAAGTAATAGGTGGTTGAGTTCTGTGAACTCATGTGCAAATGGTCTTCAAATTTCAAGTCAATCGGATGAAAATTGAGCATTTTAGAAACAATTAAAATTTTGGCCTAACTTGGCCCAAATTGGCCTTTTAGCCTATGCTGATCTCGGAATTAATAGGTGGTGGATGCAGCGACCTAATGTGCAAATAATATTCAAATTTCAAGTCAATCGGATGAAAATTGAGGATTTCAGAAAATTTTGCCCAAATTGGCCTTTCGCCTATTTGACTTGAGTTGAAATAATTGACCTGAAATAAAACTTCTCTTCAAATTTCAAGTCAATCGGAGGAAATTACCCTTTAGAATTACCCTTCAGAAATAACCTTTTGGCCTATAATGACCCCAAATGTAATAGGTGATTGAATTCACTGATCTGACATGCAAATCTTGTTCAAATTTCAAGTCAATCGGATGAAAATTGAGGATTTTAGAAAATTTGGCCCAAATTGGCCTTTTGGCCAATGTTGATCTCAAAATTAAGAGGTGGTTGAATGCAACGAACTGATGTGCAAACAATCTTCAAATTTCAAGTCAATCAAATGAAAATTGGTAATTTTAGAAACAATTTAAAAACTTTGGGATATTTTGGTTGACCTTATTTGTTGACCTTATGTTGACCTTTTGACCGATGATAACCTCAAAGTAATCCTTGTTTGAATCCAATGATCTGATATGCAATTCTTGTTCAAATTTCAAATGAATCGGATGAAATTTGATGATTTTAGAAAATCTGGCTCAAATAGGCCTATTTGGCCTCTGCAGATATTTTCGGTTGACTCAATTTTACGAAACCACATTGGCTCCGTCACAAGGCGGGTGACATTAATCTAAAAATTTCAGAACGATCGGTTGTACGGTTTTGCTGGAGGCAAGCGGACAGACAAACCACACACACACACCACACACACACCACACAACACACACACACACACACACACACACACACACACACACACACACACACACACGGAGGTGATCAACATACTTTCAAAAACATTAAATAAGTTTTTTCCAAGTACCAAACGGAGGTGATCAACGTTCTTGTTAAAACAACAAAACAAAATTTCCAAATAACAAATAAGAAGACATTGTGCGGAGCACAATACTTGCAAATCCGTAGAACACTTTGACTTTAAAACATAATGGTGGTTGAATTCAGTGACCTGATATGCAAATCCTCTTCAAATTTCAAGTCAATGAGATGAAAAATGAGGATTTTAGAAACACCTCTTTAGTTGTTGACCTTGTGCCTATGTTGACTGTTGGCTGATGTTGACCTTAAAAATAATCAGCTGGTTGAAATAATTGACCTGAAATAAAACTTCTCTTCAAATTTCAAGTCAATCGGATGAAAATTGGTGATTTTAGAAATCCCACTTTAGCTGGTGACCTTGGGCCGATGTTGACCTTTTGGTCCATGTTCATGTCAAAAATAATTGGCTCGTTGAATTCAGTGACATGTGGCTCAATTGTGGCTGCATGGACATGTGGCTCATTTTCCTGACGCTGATCCTGCACCAGATTCTCTCAGCGAGGGAGCCTCGTGGTAGACGACCTAATGGGCCGACCACGTGGCCTCGTGGTTGCAGCAGGTCGATCAGCACCTCAAGGAGATTGGGATGGGCCAGGCATCTGCGTGGGGGATGGCTAGCCAGAGGCCCCTGGAGTACCAGTGGAAAGTGGGACGCAGCGATGCCTGGTCTGGCGCATGCTCCCATACCTGACCCTGACCTTCAGAATTGCTCTTTAGAACAAATCAAATTACTCTTTAGAACGACCCTTCATAACAGTGTGGACCTCAAATAGACGGGGCTTTTGCACAAACTTGACAGATCTTTCCATACAGGTTGCGACTGACAAACTAGACATAATCTGCCAAACACAAACTTTCCTCCATCAAGATGTCTCTGCCCCCTCGTATCTTCCCTGCTTACTCCCTCCTCCGGTATGACAGACATGAGCCTCGTCCTGGTGGAGGAGTTGCTCTCTTCATCAAAAACTCTATTCCTCACTCTCCATGCACTGCTCTCACTCCCCACAACTCCAGGAATATCTCTGGCTCTGGCTTCCCCTCCACTCCCACCTCATGTTTATATGTTTACTGTACCGTTCACCAAACAGTGATGACTCCATTTACATCTCACTTTCCGAAAACATGGACAACTTCTATCCTCTCATCCAAACTCTCTCTTCCTCACATGTGGTGACTTAAATTGTCATCATGCCAGTTGACTGGGTGTGGGTACCTCTCTCACCTACCATGGCATTCAGCAAAAGCTTTCTGCGACTCATTGGGACTGACTCAATCGGTCAACTTCCGACCCGGATCTCAACCAATGGTCCTCCATCTCTTCTGGATCTGATTTTGACAAATTTCCCTGAAAATATCTGCTGTTCTTCCTCCGCTCCAATCGATTCATCTGACCACGTGCTTGTCAAAGCAAACATCTCTGGCTGTTACTAGAGAACCACTCGCCGTCAAGTCTGGCATTTCACTCAAGCTGCTGCAGGGTCTTCCAAGCAGCCATCAAACTTCAATCTGGTATCTCACTTTCTCCAATATAACTCATCCTGAACTTCTTTCAAACAAAATTGCTCTCTCTCTTGAACAAGTTTGTCTTCTTGTCCTTCCTCCCGCCCATTGTACACTGAAAGTTGTGGTGAGGCTGTTGTCCGGAAACAGCTTGCCTTTGCCAAATGCCCTAATGGAAGGCAAATACAATTGAAAGCAACATCAGTTCCTTCCACAAAGCTCGGAACAAGTGTGTGTCTACCCTCAGGAGAGCCAAAAAAACATCTTTCTAATCTCAAGTCTGAACTCTCAAACCTATCTCCCTCCTCCAAATCCTGGTGGCGTCTAGTGAAGTCCATTTCTGGTGTATGTTCCACCTCGATCCCTCCCTTACCTCAAATTGCCACACTGCTGATACCGCACGTGAAAAGACTGAATGCCTAAACTCGATGTTTGCATCTAAAGCTTGTGTCCGAAACCCATCACTTTGTGGACCCACTTTACCCAGTCACACCCAACTTTCTCTGGAATTACGCTTTAGCTTTACCCTTCAGAATTACCCTTTAGAATTATCCTTTGGAATTACTCTTTGGAATTATCCTTTCCAACACCCTTTTGAACCACCATTTATAATTACCCTTCAGCTTTACCCTCACAATTCACTTTAGAATTACCCTTTAGCTTTACCCTTTCGAATTTCCCTTTAGAATTATCTTTCAGAATTACCCTTTAGAATTACCCTTTAGACTTTATCTTTAGAATTATCCTTAGAATTATCCTTTAGAATTATCATTTAGAATTACCCTTTAGAATTACCCTTTAGAATTACCCTTTAGAATTATCCTTTAGAAATTGCCCTTTAGAATTACCTTTAGAATTACCCTTTAGAATTACCTTTAGAATTACCCTTTAGAATTACCCTTAGAATTACCATTTAGAATATTCCTTTTAGAATTATCCTTTAGAATGCCCTTTAGATTACCCTTTAGAATTACCCTTTAGAATAAATACCCTTTAGAATTACCCTTTAGAATTACCCTTTAGAGAATTATCCTTTAGAATTACCCTTTAGAATTACCCTTTAGAATTACCCTTTAGAATTACCCTTTGGAATCACCCTTTAGAATTATCCTTTTGAAATACCCTTTAGAATTACTCTTTAGATTACTCTTAGAATTTCCCTTTAGAATTATCCTTTGAGTTTCCCTTTAGAATTACCATTGAGAGTTATCCTTTAGAATTATCCTTTAGAATTTCCTTTAGAATATCCCTTTAGAATTATCCTTTGAGTTTCCCTTTAGAATTACCATTGAGAATTACCCTTTAGAATTATCCTTTAGAATTACTCTTTAGAATTACCCTTTAGAATATCCCTTTAGAATTATCCTTTAGAATTACTCTTTTGAATATCCCTTTAGAATTATCCTTTTGAAATACCCTTTAGAATTACTCTTTAGAATTTCCCTTTAGAATTATCCTTTGAGTTTCCCTTTAGAATTACCATTGAGAGTTATCCTTTAGAATTATCCTTTAGAATTATCCTTTAGAATTTCCTTTACAATACCCTTTAGAATTATCCTTTGAGTTTCCCTTTAGAATTACCATTGAGAATTACCCTTTAGAATTACCGTTTAGAATATCTCTTTAGAATTACATTTTAGAATATCCCTTTAGAATTATCCTTTTGAATACCTTTAGAATTACTCTTAGAATTACTCTTTAGAATTTCCCTTTAGAATTTCCCTTTAGAATTATTCTTTGCGTTTCCCTTTAGAATTACCATTGAGAGTTATCCTTCAGAATTATCCTTTAGAATTTCCCTTTTAGG
>CM068955.1:19440511-19454208 GCA_035128595.1 Eptatretus atami
ATTCTTACCTATTCTTCATAAATACATCAAAATTAATAATCTTCCATGATCCTTTCGATCTATACACCTCCTTAACCACGTGTCTCTCTCCGCCCCTCTTCCTGACACGTTTCATCGACCCAAGCGCTTCACTCTGCGTTTACAGATCCAAATGCACCAAACACCTCCAACGATTTACTTCAACATTCCCTTTTCCGAATGTTACACAATCTTATTAAAATAAATAAAATTAACTTTTGACTATACACCTCCATAGCCACGTGCTTCTCCCGAAAACCACGTGATCTGTTTCCACCCTCTGCGTTTACCGATCCAAATTCCCCATTCACCTCATGATTTTTCTACCAACCTTTCCATGACCTAATCGATGAAAACTCTCTAAACAATAATAATAATAATAATAAAATAGTAATAACGATCTCTTATAATGCTTCATCTTCCTCTTCACACGTGTGGGACTCTTTACTGTATCATAATGCACTACTCTTCTGCTATTTAAACAGAATCTCTCAATTGACCTTTCATTCATACCTGCCTAAAATCCAAGCTTTCCAGCAGTTCTCTCTCTCATCGCTTTATTTCATCAATCAAGAAACGTCTTTAATCACCATTTTCTGACGAAAAATTAAAAAAAAATCAGTTTGCTTGACGTTCACTTTCCATCAGCATTCGTTTTTTCCAACTTGCAGTGCCAATCACCCCTCTCACCCTTCCTCCAAAGCAACCATCACACTCTCTCCTCCAAACCTCCCTCTCACTTCTCTCAAAAACTCCCCCTCACCTTCTCCCTCAACTCTCCCACTCACCTTCTTCCCACCATTCACCCCCCCCTCACCACACTTCTCAGCAGTTGCCCACCCACCTCTCATCACAAAGCTCCCCCTCCCCTGCCATCTCTCACCTCCATCATCACTACTCCACCTCCTCAAATCCTCAACTGCCTCTGCCCCACTCTCTTGCCCCCTCTCCCCCAGCACCACAGAGCCTTTCTCCCTCCTCATCCCGGCCCCCTCCCCAAACTATTCTGCAATCCCGCACACTCTTTTAACAACACTCCTGACCTCACCCCCCTCACTCCCGTGCCTACCCTCCCCCTCCCCTCCCATCCCCTGCACAAAAAGCCTCCTCCCCTCCCTCTTCTATTAACAGTGTGGCCTCAAATAGACGGGGCCTTTGCCAAACTTACAGATCTTTCCATACAGTTGCCACTGACAAACAGACATAATCTGCACAGAAACTTTCCTCCCTCAAGAGTCTCTGACCCCGTATCTCTCCCTGCTTACTCCCTCCTCCGGTATGACAGACCTGAACCTCGTCCTGGTGGAGAGTTGCTTCTTCATCAAAACTCTCTATTCCTCACTCCCATGCACTGCCCTCACCCCCCACACCCCAGGAATACTCTGGCTCGGCTTTCCCTCCACTCCACCTCATGTTTATATGTTACTGTACCACCCAAACAGTGATGACTCCATTACACTCACTTCCGAAAACATGGACCAACTTCCATCTTCTCATCCAAACTCTCTCTTCCTCAATGTGGTGACTTCAATTGTCATCATGCCAGTGTGGCTGGTGTTGGTACCTCTCTCACCTTCATGGCACTTCAGCAAAAGCCCTATGCAATCATTGGACTGACTCAATCAGTCAATTCCGACCCGGATCTCAACCAATGGCCTCCATCTCTTCTGGATCTGATTTTGACAAATTCCCTGAAAATATCTGCTGTTCTTCCTCCGCTCCAATTGTTCTTCTGACCACGTGCTTGTCAAAGGGACATCTCTCTGGCTGTATTAGAGAACCACCTCACGCCGTCGAGTCTGGCATTTCACTCAAGCCGACTGGCAGGGTCTCCAAGCAGCCATCAAACTTCCAGACTGGTCTCCCATCGCTACTCTCCAATATCAACTCATACTGCGAATTCTTTCAAAGAAACTTGCTCCTCTCATGCACAGATTATCCCCTCTCGTCTCAGTTGTCCTGCCCTTCCTCCGCCCTTGTTCATTGAAGCTTGTGGCGAGGCAGTTGTCCGAAACAACTTGCCTTTGCTTCATGGAAACAAACCAACTGAGGTAATCTCAGTTCCTTCCATAAAGCTGGAACAAGTGCGTATCTACCCTCAGGAGAGCCAAAAACAACATCTTTTTACTGAAGTCTGAACTCTCAAACCTCTCTCCTCCTCCAAATCCTGGTGGCATCTAATCAAATCTGTTTCTGGTGTATGTTCCCCCTCCATCCCCTCCCTTACTCAAATGCCGCACTGCAGATACCGCAGTGAAAAGGCTGAATGCCTAAACTAGGTGTTTGCATCGAAATCTTGTGTCCAAACCCAATCACTTTCTGCCTCACCTTACCCAGTCACACCCAACTGTCCCTGACTATGTATCCTTTTCTCCTGACAAGGTGGAGAGCTTGCTGTCAAACCTCGACTCAGATTCTGCAACTGGTCCAGACGGCATCAGCCGCGTGTCCGAAAAACCTGCTCCTTCTGCTCTTGCTCACCCTCTCTCTGTTATATTCACCTCTCATTTGCTCAAGGTCATCTGCCATCTGCGGGGAAATCAGCAAACATCACTGCCCTGCATAAAGAGGTGCAAAAACAGATCGCTGCAACTACAGACCAATCAGCCTTCTCCCAATCATCAGCAAGGTGATGGAATCCATCATCGCTTCAGACATTAAATCCTTCCTCTTCTCCAATGGCTTGATTTCGATCATCATTTGGTTTCAGACCAGGTCCTCAACCCTGGATATGCTGCTTCTGCTCTCTGAACAAAGGATGGAGGTCCTCAATGCCAGACATGAAATCAGATCCCTATCCCTAGACATATCACATGCTTTTGACACGGTCTGGCACCTGCCCTGCTCACCAAACTCTCTTTCCTATGGTATCCAAGGCCATTCTTCCACTTCCATGGCTCGCAGACTTCCTCTACTTTTGCAGTCATTGTGTGGCCCTAAATGGAGTTCTTTCGTCCGCTCTTCCTGCCCAGGCTGCATTATCCAAGGCAGCATTCTGGACCTGTTCTTTTCTGGTTTTCATCAATGATCTCTCCGACTCTCTGGAAAATCCTCTTTATCTCTTTGCTGATACTCCACCTCTGCCGTACCATCTGTCATCCCTCAGACCGGCAAGCAGCAGCTTCTTCACTCACTGCAGATCTGGATAACCTCACAAACTGGTCCAACACGTGGAACATGTTTTTCAATCGGTCAAATCTCGCGCTTCACTATGACCCTGAAAAAGGACCGTTTGGAACCCCCCCCCCCCCCCGCATCCACTTTCTCAACAATCCTTTGGAGGAATCCTTTCTTTCAAGATTCGGGGTGTCACTATCGGTCATGATCTTTTCTGGGAAAGCCCCACTTCCAACCTGGCCTCCAAAGCCAGTCACAGACTGGGAATCCTCCATCGTGAAAGTCCTTCTTGGCCCACCTGAGCTACTGACCACATACAAACTTTTGTTCACAGCCTGATGGAGTACTGTCTCCCCTCTGGACTGGTGCTCCTGCCTCCTACCTTTCTCGGCTTCACGCTGTGGTAACCAAGACATTTCAGATCATTGTCATCACTCGCGATGAGCTGAGTCTTTGGGCCTCTCACTCTCTCACCGCAGGCAGGTCGGTGGTCTTTTTGTCCCCTCTCCGGTCTCACCCCCCCCCCCCGCTCTGTTGCGATTTGTCCCACCATATTTCCACAGGCGTTCAAGGTCCGCCAACAACCCCCTTCTGGCAAACTACCAAAATCACGAATCACTGCTCACCTTAATCTTCATTCCTCTTTTTCGCACATTTGGAATAAACTCCCGAACTCTGTTCAATCCCATTCTTCCCTCCAGGCCATCAAAACAGCTGTTCACCACCACCTCTTATCGTTCCCATCCAAATCCTCGATCTTTACTACTCCCGTTAATCCACCCCAAAACCACCTCCTTCAAATTCCCTGCTTTCCTTCCCGAAAGTCCCTGCAATGTCCATCTTGTATACCCCATTTACCCCGCCCTACCCTCTCCCTTCTACAGATCTCCTAATGTCTCTGTTCCCCACTGTTTGGTCCTTCCCACTCCCACCCCTCTTGTCTCATGCCCCCTTGCTGTGCGTTGTGTTTTATCTCTCATACGAGCCTCCACAAGGTATACAAAAAAATTCTAAAGGGTAATTCTGAAGGATAATTCCAAAGGGTAATTATAAAGGGTGATTATAATGGGTAATTATAAAGGGTAATTCTAAAGGGTAATTCTAAAAGGTAATTCTGAAAGGTAATTCTAAAGGGTAATTCTAAAGGGTGATTATAATAGGTAATTCTAAGGATAATTCTAAAGGGATATTCTAAAGGAAATTCTAAAGGGTAATTCTAAAGGGATTCTAAAGGGTTTCTAAAGGGTAATTCTAAAGAGTAATTCTAAAGGTAATTCTAAAGGGTAATTCTAAAGGGTAATTCTAAAGGGATATTCTAAAGGGTAATTCTAAAGGTAATTCTTAAGGATATTCTAAAGAGGTAATTCTAAAGGTAATTCTAAAGGGATATTTCTAAAGGGATTTCTCAAGGGTAATAACAAAGAGTAATTCTGAAGGGTAATTCTAAAGGGTAATTCTAAAGGATATTCTGAAGGATATTCTAAAAGGGTAATTCTAAAGGTATTCTAAAGGGATATTCTAAAGGGTAATTCTAAAGGGTAATTCTAAAGGGTAATTCTTAAGGGATATTCTAAAGGGTAATTCTAAAGAGTAATTCTAAAGGGTATTTCAAAAGGATAATTCTAAAGGGATATTCTAAAATGTAATTCTAAAGGGATATTCTAAAGGGTAATTCTAAAGGGTAATTCTAAAGAGTAATTCTAAAGGATAATTCTAAAGGGTAATTCTAAAGGGAAATTCTAAAGGATAATTCTGAAGGATAACTCTCAATGGTAATTCTAAAGGGAAACGCAAAGAATAATTCTAAAGGGAAATTCTAAAGGGAAATTCTAAAGAGTAATTCTAAGAGTAATTCTAAAGGGTATTTCAAAAGGATATTCTAAAGGATATTCTAAAATGTAATTCTAAAGAGATATCTAAACGGTAATTCTAAAGGGTAATTCTAATGGTAATTCTAAAGGGAAACTCAAAGGATAATTCTAAAGGGTATTGTAAAGGAAATTCTAAAGGATAATCTAAAGGATAATTCTAAAGGATAACTCTCAATGGTAATTCTAAAGGGAAACTCAAAGGATAATTCTAAAGGGAAATTCTAAAGAGTAATTCTAAAGGGTATTTCAAAAGGATAATTCTAAAGGGATATTCAAAGAGTAATTCTAAAGGATAATTCTAAAGGGATATTCTAAAGGGTAATTCTAAAGAGTAATTCTAAAGGATAATTCTAAAGGGTAATTCTCAATGTAATTCTAAAGGGAAACTCAAAGGATAATTCTAAAGGGTATTCTAAAGGGAAATTCTAAAGGATAATTCTAAAGGATAACTCTCAATGGTAATTCTAAAGGGAAACTCAAAGGATAATTCTAAAGGGAAATTCTAAAGAGTAATTCTAAAGAGTAATTCTAAAGGGTATTTCAAAAGGATAATTCTAAAGGGTGATTCAAAGGGTAATTCTAAAGGGTAATTCTAAAGGGTAATTCTAAAGGGTAATTCTAAAGGATAATTCTAAAGGGTAATTCTAAAGGGTAATTCTAAAGGGTAATTCTAAAGGGTAATTCTAAAGGGTAATTCTAAAGGGCAATTCTAAAGGATAATTCTAAAGGATAATTCTAAAATGGTAATTCTAAAGGGTAATTCTAAAGGTAATTCTAAAGGGTAATTCTAAAGGGTAATTCTAAAGGTAATTCTAAAGGGCAATTCTAAAAGGATAATTCTAAAGGGTAATTCTAAAGGGTAATTCTAAAGGGTAATTCTAAATGATAATTCTAAAGGATAATTCTAAAGATAATTCTAAAGGATAAAGTTCTAAAGGGTAATTCTAAAGGGTAATTCTGAAAGATAATTCTAAAGGGAAATTCGAAAGGGTAAAGCTAAAGGGTAATTCTAAAGTGGAATTGTGAGGGTAAAGCTGAAGGGTAATTATAAATGGTGGTTCAAAAGGGTGGTTGGAAAGGATAATTCCCAAGAGTAATTCCAAAGGATAATTCTAAAGGGTAATTCTGAAGGGTAAAGCTAAAGCGTAATTCCAGAGAAAGTTGGGTGTGACTGGGTAAAGTGGGTCCACAAAGTGATGGGTTTCGGACACAAGCTTTAGATGCAAACATCGAGTTTAGGCATTCAGTCTTTTCACGTGCGGTATCAGCAGTGTGGCAATTTGAGGTAAGGGAGGGGATCGAGGTGGAACATACACCAGAAATGGACTTCACTAGACGCCACCAGGATTTGGAGGAGGGAGATAGGTTTGAGAGTTCAGACTTGAGATTAGAAAGATGTTTTTTGGCTCTCCTGAGGGTAGACACACATTTGTTCCGAGCTTTGTGGAAGGAACTGATGTTGCTTTCAATTGTATTTGCCTTCCATTAGGGCATTTGGCAAAGGCAAGCTGTTTCCGGACAACAGCCTCACCACAACTTTCAGTGTACAATGGGCGGGAGGAAGGGACAACTGAAGATGAAATGGGACAAACTTGTTCAAGAGAGAGAGCAATTTTGTTTGAAAGAAGTTCAGGATGAGTTGATATTGGAGAAAGTAGTGATGGGAGACCAGACTTGAAGTTTGATGGCTGCTTGGAGACCCTGCCAGTCAGCTTGAGTGAAATGCCAGACTCGACGGCGGTGAGGTGGTTCTCTAATAACAGCCAGAGAGATGTTTGCTTTGACAAGCACGTGGTCAGATGAATCGATTGGAGCGGAGGAAGAACAGCAGATATTTTCAGGGAAATCTGTCAAAATCAGATCCAGAAGAGATGGAGGACCATTGGTTGAGATCCGGGTCGGGAAGTTGACCGATTGAGTCAGTCCCAATGAGTCGCAGAAAGCTTTTGCTGAAGTGCCATGGTAGGTGAGAGAGGTACCCACACCCAGTCAACTGGCATGATGACAATTTAAGTCACCACATGTGAGGAAGAGAGAGTTTGGATGAGAGGATAGAAGTTGGTCCATGTTTTCGGAAAGTGAGATGTAAATGGAGTCATCACTGTTTGGTGAACGGTACAGTAAACATATAAACATGAGGTGGGAGTGGAGGGGAAGCCAGAGCCAGAGATATTCCTGGAGTTGTGGGGGAGTGAGAGCAGTGCATGGAGAGTGAGGAATAGAGTTTTTGATGAAGAGAGCAACTCCTCCACCAGGATGAGGCTCATGTCTGTCATACCGGAGGAGGGAGTAAGCAGGGAGAGATACGAGGGGGTCAGAGACATCTTGATGGAGGAAAGTTTGTGTTTGGCAGATTATGTCTAGTTTGTCAGTCGCAACCTGTATGGAAAGATCTGTCAAGTTTGTGCAAAAGCCCCGTCTATTTGAGGTCCACACTGTTATGAAGGGTCGTTCTAAAGAGTAATTTGATTGTTCTAAAGAGCAATTCTGAAGGTCAGGGTCAGGTATGGGAGCATGCGCCAGACCAGGCATCGCTGCGTCCACTTTCCACTGGTACTCCAGGGGCCTCTGGCTAGCCATCCCCCACGCAGATGCCTGGCCCATCCCAATCTCCTTGAGGTGCTGATCGACCTGCTGCAACCACGAGGCACGTGGTCGGCCCATTAGGGTCGTCTACCCACGAGGCTCCCTCGCTGAGAGAATCTGGTGGCAGGATCAGCGTCAGGAAAATGAGCCACATGTCCATGCAGCCACAATTGAGCCACATGTCACTGAATTCAACGAGCCAATTATTTTTGACATGAACATGGACCAAAAGGTCAACATCGGCCCAAGGTCACCAGCTAAAGTGGGATTTCTAAAATCACCAATTTTCATCCGATTGACTTGAAATTTGAAGAGAAGTTTTATTTCAGGTCAATTATTTCAACCAGCTGATTATTTTTAAGGTCAACATCAGCCAACAAGTCAACATAGGCACAAGGTCAACAACTAAAGAGGTGTTTCTAAAATCCTCATTTTTCATCTCATTGACTTGAAATTTGAAGAGGATTTGCATATCAGGTCACTGAATTCAACCACCCATTATGTTTTAAAGTCAAAGTTGTTCTACGGATTTTGCAAGTATTGTGCTCCGCACAATGTCTTCTTATTTGTTATTTGGAAATTTTTTGTTTTGTTGTTTTAACAAGAACGTTGATCACCTCCGTTTGGTACTTGGAAAAAAACTTATTTAATGTTTTTGACAAGTATGTTGATCACCTCCGTGTGTGTGTGTGTGTGTGTGTGTGTGTGTGTGTGTGTGTGTGTGTGTGTGTGTGTGTGTGTGTGTGTGTGTGTGTGTGGTTTGTCTGTCCGCTTGCCTCCAGCAAAACCGTACAACCGATCGTTCTGAAATTTTTAGATTAATGTCACCCGCCTTGTGACGGAGCCAATGTGGTTTCGTAAAATTGAGTCAACCGAAAATATCTGCAGAGGCCAATAGGCCTATTTGAGCCAGATTTTCTAAAATCATCAAATTTCATCCGATTCATTTGAAATTTGAACAAGAATTGCATATCAGATCATTGGATTCAAACAAGGATTACTTTTGAGGTTATCATCGGTCAAAAGGTCAACATAAGGTCAACAAAATAAGGTCAACCCAAAATATCCCAAAGTTTTTAAATTGTTTCTAAAATTACCAATTTTCATTTGATTGACTTGAAATTTGAAGATTGTTTGCACATCAGTTCGTTGCATTCAACCACCTCTTAATTTTGAGATCAACATTGGCCAAAAGGCCAATTTGGGCCAAATTTTCTAAAATCCTCAATTTTCATCCGATTGACTTGAAATTTGAACAAGATTTGCATGTCAGATCAGTGAATTCAATCACCTATTACATTTGGGGTCATTATAGGCCAAAAGGTTATTTCTGAAGGGTAATTCTAAAGGGTAATTTCCTCCGATTGACTTGAAATTTGAAGAGAAGTTTTATTTCAGGTCAATTATTTCAACTCAAGTCAAATAGGCGAAAAGGCCAATTTGGGCAAAATTTTCTGAAATCCTCAATTTTCATCCGATTGACTTGAAATTTGAATATTATTTGCACATTAGGTCGCTGCATCCAACCACCTATTAATTCCGAGATCAGCATAGGCTAAAAGGCCAATTTGGGCCAAGTTAGGCCAAAATTTTTAATTGTTTCTAAAATGCTCAATTTTCATCCGATTGACTTGAAATTTGAAGACCATTTGCACATGAGTTCACAGAACTCAACCACCTATTACTTTTGAGGTCAACTTAGGCCAAAATGTCAACATCGATCAAATTTTGAAAATCAATTTTAATCCCATAAACTTGAAATTTGAAGAGCATTTTCACGTCAGGTCACCAAATTGAACCATCTATTAATTTTGAGGTAATCGTCGGCCAAAAGGTCGACATAGGCCAATAGGCCAATTTGGACGAAATTTTCTAAAACCCTCAATTTTCATCCGATTGACTTGAAATTTGAAGAGCATTTTCACGTCAGCACCTATTCAATAGGTGAATTCAAACACCTATTAATTTTGAGCTAAACATAAGACAACATGACAACATAGACCAAAAGGTCAACATAGGCCAAAGGTCAACAACTTAGGTGAGATTTCGAAAATCCTCAGTTTTCATCCAATTGACTTGATATTTGAAGATATATATTTCAGGTCATTGAATTCAACCAACTAATTATTTTAAGGTCAGCATAGACCAAAAGGTCAACATCGGCCCAAGGTCACCAGCTAAGGTGATATTTCTAAAATCACCAATTTTCATTCGATTGACATGAAATTTGAAGAGAAGTTATATTTCAGTTCACTGAATTCAACTAGCCAATTGTTTTTCAGGTCAACATGGAATAAACGGTCAACATAGTCCACAGGTCAACAACTTAGGTGGGATTTCTAAATTCCTCAATTTCCATCCGATTCACTTGAAATTTGAAGAATATTTGCATATGATGTCGCTGAACTCAACCACCAATTAATTTTGAGGTCAACTTAGGCCAAAAGGTCAACATCGATCAAATTTTGAAAATCAATTTTAATCCCATAAACTTGAAATTTGAAGAGCATTTGCATATCTGGTCAACAAATTGAACCACCATTTAATTTTGAGGTAAATATAGGCCGAATTTCTAAAATCCTCAATTTTAATCCAATTAACTTGAAATTTGAAGAGCATTTGCATGTCAGGTCACTCAATTCAAACACCTATTAATTTTGAGGTAAACCTAGGTCAAAAGATCAACAGAGACCAAAAGGTCAACAGAGGCCAAATTTCTAAAATCCTCAATTTTAATCCAATTAACTTGAAATTTGAACGCCATTTGCATATGAGTTCGCTGAACTCAACGACCTCTTAATTTTGAGGTGACCATAGACCAAAAAGTCAACAGGCGAAATTTCTAAAATTCTCAATTTTAATCCAATTAACTTGAAATTTGAATCACATTTGCAAATCACGTCAAATAATTCAACCCTTCTACTAATTTTGAGGTGAACATCGGCCAAAAGGTCGACATCGGCCAACAGGCCAATTTGGGACAAATTTACTAAATCCTCCATTTTCATTTGATTGAGATGAAATTTGAAGACCATTTGCACATGAGTTCGCAGAACTCAACCACCTGTTAATTTTGAGGTCAACATAGACCAAAAGCTCAACATAGGCCAAATTTCGAAAATCCTCAATTTTCATCCGATTGACTTCAAATTTGAAGAGCATTTGCACATGAGTTTGCTGAACTCAACGACCTCAAAATTTTGAAGTCAACATAGACCAAAATGTCAACATAGGCCAAATTTCTAAAATCCTCAATTGTCATCCAATTAACTTGAAATTTTAAGAGCATTTGCACATCAGGTCACTGAATTCAACCACCTATTAATTTTGAGGTAAACAAAGGCCAAAAGGTCAATCTAGGCCAATCCCCAATTTGGGCCAAGTTTTCTAAAATCTCCAATTTTCATCCAATTGACTTGAAATTTGAAGAGAATTTCAATGTCAGGTGGCTCAATTCAAACACCTATAAATTTTGAGGTAAATCTTGGCCAAAAGGTCAACTTATGCTGTTTTGAACGCCATTTACATATGAATTCGCTGAACTCAACGACCTCTTAATTTTGAGGTCACGATAGACCAAAAGGTCAACATAGGCCGAATTTCTAAAATCCTCAATTTTAATCCTATTAACTTGAAATTTGAATGCCATTTGCATATGAGTTCGCTGAACTTAACGACCTCTTAATTTTGAGGTCACCATAGATCAATGGTCAACATAGGCCAAATTTCAAAAATCCTCAATTGTAATCCAATTAAATTGAAATTTGAAGAGCATTTGCACATCAGGTCACTGAATTCAACCACCTATAAATTTTGAGGTAAACATAGGCAAAAAGGTCAACATAGACCAAAAGGTCAACATAGGCCAAATTTCTAAATTCCTCACTTTTAATCCAATTAACTTGAAATTTGAAGAGCATTTGCAAATCAGGTCACTGAAATCAACCACCTACTAGTTTTGAGGTAAACATAGGCAAAAAGGTCGACTTTGGCTAAGAAGCCAATTTGGTCCAAATTTTCTAAAATCCTCAATTTTCATCCTATTGTCTTGAAATTTGAAGAGCATTTTCATGTCAGGTTGCTGAATTCAACTACCAATTAATTTTAAGGACACAAGTTCAACACAGGCCTAATTTCTAAAATTGATAGATACGGCCAAAAACTAAATAAATCACCAAATCTCCAAAAGTTGTGACAAAACAAGGTGGATGAGTTTGACTAGATGGCAATAACAAGCGGATTGGATATTGGTTCAGATTCAGCCCATCAGTGGGATACAAAACGTGAACTGTTCCACCTTGCAGAGAAATGTGTTTTGTCCGAGTACCATTTTACCTTATGCTGTTTTGCTGTTTTGTTTTGAAGTGTGGAAGCCCTTGTTTTCGACCACTTCAAGAGGAGCAATGTGGGAAGCAGAAGCACCAACACAGAGTGGGGAGTAATATTCCATGCAGCTCCGTATGAAAGTCCTGTGCACTGTGATGAGCTTGATGTGGCTCAATAATGTCTAATATCTCTACAGAGAATACCCATAAGGTGAATAGCCTTTGATACTAGATTGGTGATATGATACTCGCAAGAAAGGTTATGGCAGATAGTCAGGCTGAGGATTTCCAGGGAAAGAAGTGGATTGAATGGTTTGATTGCCAATCCTTTCAGAGACAATATGTGGAGTGTATGACTTGCCAGCATTGAATGTCATGGTCCAAGTAGCTCTCCAAAGACTTATTTGGACCACGTATGACCAAAAGGATGAAGTCTTTCACAAATGTTATGTATCTTTTTACACAGGGTGGAGTCATCAGCAGCATGGTAAAGTTGGTTTACAAGAGAATCAGATCATTGATTTAGATAAAATAACACAGGTCCCTAAGACACTGCCAAATCCATCCATTGGGACCATACTCTGTACAGAGCATTGCTGCTGCCGAAGCAGTCTCCTTGGCTAGTGGTCACAATCCTGGACGGGTCGCCACTCCGACACAGGATACCAGCAAGCTGGCACTCATTTTGCCGACCTCAGAAGGATGACAGGCAGAGTCAACCGCACTTGGAATTAATTCAACAGGAGAGTGGGATTTAAACTCAGGATTCTAAGATCCCAAGCCCACCACCCTTACCATTAAGCCAACACCAGGCATACACTGCCAAATGGGGCCCTGAATACCACACCATGTATTGTTCTGTTCAATGCAATTTAAGGTCAAAGTACTTGAGTAAAATTTTCAGTTTGATCTCTCCATCTGATCTTTAGTTTCCCTCTTCTTCTTACAGGTTCTTATCGAGGATGCCAGTTAGTAATTCTTATTGTCTGTTAGTTTTCCATTCTTATTGCGACGTGTCCAGATCAATTCCACTTGAGTTTTTTTGATCGTGACCAAATGTCAAGCAATTTTTGTAAACTATAGTGTGAAAATAAACACCACAGGCAGGAATAAAATTTCGATTTAAAAAAGATTGATTATTTAAATAGACTGAAAAATGACAAAAATAAATATTCAATGAAAAAAAATGACCAAAGTGGGGAAAAAGAAGCCAAAGTGACACGTAGGGGTTGCAGGCACAGCATAGTTTTCATGTGTCGACCTTACTAATAGAACTTCCAGACTTTACATTTGGGGGAAATTCCAGAACAATTATTACATGAATAAAGGAGTTGCCGTAAACAGACTCATATTGTGTGTATTTCCACCAAACTTAGAGAAGAATGTTCTTGCTGTGAAATGACGACCATCTGACGTTCCTGATCCTCGATCGCTTACTGCTTTTCCTTCATCTTGGGCCGACTCACACAAGACAAAGATGAAACAAACACATTGGAACACTGATGTGGCTTTCAGCAACTTGTGTCGGATATCAGAAAGTAAATAGCATATGTGAATATAAAATACGTGTGTGTGTGTGTGTGTGTGTGTGTGTGAAATTATGCACTCAGACCAGGAATCAAACACAGGTCCTCTGGTGAACCGAATCAGTGCTCTTATCCCCTGGTTCACCAGAAGACCTTGGTTTGATGCCTGGTCTGGGCACATAATTTTCGCATATATACATATGTTTGTTCATATATATGTATATATATATATGTCCATATATAATATGTATATA
>CM068955.1:19472413-19488614 GCA_035128595.1 Eptatretus atami
CATGCGCCACAATTGAGCCACATGGTCACTGAATTCAACGAGCCAATTATTTTTGGACATGAAACATGGACCAAAAGGTCAACATCGGCCCAAGTCACCAGCTAAAGTTGGGATTTCTAAAATCACCAAATTTTCATCCGATTGACTTGAAATTGAAGAGAAAGTTTTATTTCAGGTCAATATTTCAACCAGCTGATTATTTTTTAGGTCAACATCAGCAACAAGTTCAACATAGGCACAATGGTCAAACAAACTAAAGAGGTGTTTTTCTAAATCCTCATTTTTCATCTTCATTTGACTGAAATTGAAGAGGATTTCATACAGGTCACTGAATTCAACCACCCATTATTTTTAGTCAAAGTGTTCTACGGATTTTGCAAGTATTGTCTCCGCACATGTCTTCTTATTTGTTATTGGAAATTTTTTTGTTTTGTTGTTTTAAACAAGGGAACGTGATCACCTCCGTTTGGTTACTTGGAAAAAAAAAAACTTATTTAATGTTTTTGACAAGTATGTTGATCACCTCCGTGTGTGTGGTGTGTGTGTGTGTGTGTGTGTGTGTGTGTGTGTGTGTGTGTGTGTGTGTGTGTGTGTGTGTGTGTGTGTGTTGGTTTGTCTGTCCGCTTGCCTCCCAGCAAAACGTACAACCGATCGTTCGAAATTTTAGATTAATTTGTCACCCGCCTCCTTTGGACGGAGCCAATGTTGGTTCGTAAAATTGACGTTCAACCGAAAATATCTGCAGAGGCCAATAGGCCTATTTGAAGCCAGATTTTCTAAAATCATTCAAATTTCATCCAGATTCATTTGAAATTTGAACAAGAATTGCATATCAGATCATTGGATTCAAACAAGGATTACTTTAGAGGTTATCAGTCGCGTCAAGAAGGTTCAACATTAGGTCAACAAAATAAGGTCAACCCAAATATCCCAAAGTTTAAATTAAAAAACTGTTTCTAAAAATTACCAATTTTCATTTGATTGACTTTGGAAATTTGAAGATTGTTTTGCACATCAGTCGTTGCATTCAACCACCTCTTAATTTGAGAATCAACATTGGCTGCCAAAAGGCCAATTTGGGCCAAATTTCTAAATCCTCAATTTTCATTCCGATTGACTTGAAATTTTGAACAAGATTTGCATGTCAGATCAGTGAATTTTCAATTCACCTATTACATTTGGGCGTCATTATAGGCAAAAGTTATTTCTGAAGGTAAATTCTAAAGGGTAATTTCCTCCGATTGACTTGAAATTTGAAGAGAAGTTTATTTCGGTCAATTTATTTCTACTCAAGTTTCAAATAGCGAAAAGGTCCAAATTTGGGCAAATTTCTGAAATCCTCAATTTTCATCGATTGACTTGAAATTTTGAATATTATTTTGCACATTAGGTCGCTGCATCCAACCACCTATTAATTTCGAGATCAGCATAGGCTAAAAGGCAATTTGGCGCCAAGTTTAGGCCAAAATTTTTTAATTGTTTTCTTAAAATGTCTCAATTTTCATCCGATTGACTTGAAATTGAAGACCATTTGCACATGAGTTCACATAACTCAACCACCTATTACTTTTGAGGTCAACTTAGGCCAAAATTGTCAACATCGATCAAATTTTGAAAATCAATTTTAATCCCATAAACTTGAATTGAAAGGGAGCATTTTCCACGTCAGGTCACCAAATTGAAACCATCTATTAATTTTGAGGTAATCGTCGGCCAAAAATGGTCGAACATAGGCCAATAGGCCAATTTGGACGGAATTTTAATAAAACCCTCAAAAATTTTTCATCCGATTGACTTTGAAATTTGAGAGCATTTTCAACGTCAGCACCTATTAATAGGTTGAATTCAAAACCACCTATTAATTTTTGGCTAAACATTAAGACAACATGCAACATAGACCAAAAGGTTCAACATAGGCCAAAAAGCGCAACAACTTAGTGAGATTTCGAAAATCCTCAGTTTTCACCAATTGACTTGATATTGAAGATATATATTTCAGGTCATTTGAATTCACCAACTAATTATTTTAAGGTCAGCATTGACCAAAAGGTCAACATCGGCCCAGGTTCACCAGCTAAAATGGTGATATTTCTAAAATCCACCCCAATTTTTATTCGATTGACATGAAATTTGAAGAAGAAGTTATATTTTCAGTTCACTGAATTCACTAGCAATTTGGGGTTTTTTTCAGGTCAAACATGGAATAAACGGTCAACATAGTCCACAGGTCAACAACTTAGGTGGGATTCTTAAATTCCTTCAATTCCATTCCGATTCACTGTGAAATTTGAAGAATATTTTCATATGATGTCGGCTGAACTCAACCACCAATTAATTTTGAGGTCAACTTTAGGCAAAAGGTCAAACATCGATCAAATTTTTGAAATCAATTTTAATCCAAAACTTGAAATTTGAAAGAGCATTTGCATATGCTTGGTCAACAAATTGAACCACCATTTTAATTTTTGAGGTAAAATTATAGGCCGATTTCTAAAATCCTCAATTTAATTCCAATTAACTTGAAAATTTGAAGAGCATTTGCATGTCAGGTCACTCAATTCAAACACCTATTAATTTGAGGTAAACCTAGGTCAAAAGATCACAGAGACCAAAAAAGTCAAACAGATGCCAAATTCTAAATGCCTCAATTTTAATCCAATTAACTTGAATTTGAACGCCATTTGCATATGAGTTCGCCTGAAACCTCAACGACCTCTTAATTTTGATGGTGACCTAACCAAAAAAGTCAACAGGCGAAAATTTCTTAAAATTTCAATTTTAATCCAATTAACTTGAAATTTGAATCACATTTGCAAATCACGTCAAATAATTCAACCTTCTACTATTTTGACGGTGAACATCGCCAAAAGTCGACATCGGCCAACGGCCAATTTGGGACAAATTTACTAAATCCTCATTTCATTTGATTGAGATGAAATTTGAAGACCATTTGCACATGAGTTCGCAAGGGAACTTCAACCAACCTGTTATTTGAGGTCAACATAGACCAAAAAGCTCAACATAGGCCAAATTTTCGAAAATCCTCAATTTTCATCCGATTGACTTTAATAGAGCATTTTGCACATGAGTTTGCTGAACTCAACGACCTTCAAAATTTTGAAGTCAAAACATTAGACCAAAAATGTCAACATAGCCAAATTTCTAAAATCCTCAGTTGTATCCAATTAACTTGAAATTTTAAGAGCATTTGCACACAGGTCCACTGATTCAAACCACCTATTAATTTTTGAGGTAAACAAAGCCAAAAGGTCAATCTAGGCCAATCCCCAATTTTGGGCAAGTTTTCTAAAAATCTCCAATATTTCAATCCAATTGACTTGAAATTTGAAGAGAAGAATTTCATGTCAGGTGCTCAATTCAAACACCTATAAATTTTAGGAAATCTTCGGCCAAAAGTTCACTTATGCTGTTTGAACGCCATTTACATTTATGAATTCGCTGAACTCAACGACCTCTTTAATTTGAGTCACGATAGGACAAAAGGTCAACTAGCCGAAATTCTAAAATCCTCAATTTTAATCCTATTAACTGAAAATTTGAATGCCATTTGCATATGAGTTCGCTGAACTTAACGACCTCTTAATTTTTGAGGGTCACCATAAGATCCAATTGGTTCCAACATAGGCCAAATTTCAAAAATTCCTCAATGGGTAATCCAATTAATTGAAATTTGAAAAGAGCATTTGCACATCAGGTCACTGAATTCAACCACCTATAAATTTTGAGGTAAACATAGGCAAAAAGGTTCAACATAGACCAAAAGGTCAACATAGGCCAACATTTCTAAAATTCCTCACTTTTAATCCATTAACTTGAATTTGAGAGCATTTGCAAATCAGGTCAAACTTGAAATCAACCACCTACTAGTTTTGAGGTAAACATAGGCAAAAAGGTCGACTTTGGCTAAGAAGCCCAATTTTGGTTCCAAATTTTCTAAAATTTCCCAATTTTCATCCTATTGTCTTGAAATTTGAGAGCATTTTCATGTCAGGTGCTGAATTTCAACTACCAATTAAATTTAAGGACACAAGTTCAAACACAGGCCTAATTTCTAAAAATTGATAGATACGGCCAAAAAACTAAATAAATCACCAAATCTCCAAAAGTTGTGACAAAACAAGGGTGGGATGAGTTTGACTAGATGGCAATTAACAAGCGATTGGATATTGGTTTCAGATTTCAGCCCATCAGTGGGGATACAAAACGTGAACTTGTTCCACCTTGCAGAGAAATGTTGTTTTGTCGAGTACCATTTACCCTTATGCTGTTTTTGCTGTTTTGTTTTGAAGTGTGGAAGCCCTTGTTCGGACCACTTCCAAGAGGAGCAATGTGGGAAACAGAAGCACCAACACAGTGGGGAGTAATATCCATGCAGCTCCGTATGAAAGTTCCTGTGCACTGTGTGAGCTTGATGTGGCTCAATAATGTCTAATATCTCTACAGGAGAATACCCATAAGGTTGATAAGCCTTTGATAACTAGATTGGTGATATGATTACTCGCAGAAAGGTTATGGCAGATAGTCAGGCTGAGGATTTCCAGGGAAAGAATTGTGGATTGAATGGTTTGATTGCAATCCTTTCAGAGACAATATGTGGAGTGTATGACTTGCCAGCATTGAATGTCATGGTCCTAGTAGCTCTCCAAAAGACTTATTTGGACCACGTTATGACCAAAAGGATGAAGTTCTTTCACAAATGTTATGTATCTTTTTACACAGGGTGGAGTCATCAGCGCATTGGTAAAGTTTGGTCTACATAGAGAATTCAGATCATTGATTTAGATAAAATAACACAGTTCCCTTAAGACACTGGCCAAATCCATCCATTGGGACCATACTCTGTACAGAGCATTTGCTTTGCTGGCCGAAGCAAGTCTCCTTGGCTAGTGTGTCACAATCCTGGGACGGGTCGCCACTCCGACACAGATTTACCAGCAAAGCTGCCCACTCATTTTGCCGACCTCAGGAAGGATGACAGGCAGAGTCAACCGTACTTGGAATTAATTCAACAGAGAGTGGGATTTAAACTCAGGATTACTAAGATCCCAAGCCCACCCACCCTTACATTAAGCCACACCAGGCATACATGCCCAAATGGGGCCCTGAATACCACACCATTGTATTGTTCTGTTCATGCAATTTAAGTCAAAAGTACTTGAGTAAAATTATTCAGTTTGATCTCTTCCATCTGATCTTAGTTTTCCCTCTTCTTCTTTACAGGTTCTTATCGAGGATGCCAGTTAGTAATTCTTATTGTCTGTTAGTTTTCCATTCTTTATTGCGGACGTGTCCAGAATCAATTCCACTTGAGTTTTTGATCGTTGACCAAATGTCAAAGCAATTTTTTGTAAACTATAGTGTTTTGAAAATAAACACCACAGGCAGGAATAAATTTTCGATTTAAAAAAAGATTGATTATTTAAATAGACTGAAAAATGAACAAAAATAAATATTTCAATGAAAAAAAATGGACCAAAGTGGGGGAAAAAGAAGCCAAAGTGACACGTAGGGGTTGCAGAGCCACAGCATAGTTTTTCATGTGTCGACCTTACTAATTAGAATTTCAGGACTTTTACATTTGGGAAATTCCAGAACAATTATTACATGAATAAGGAGTTGCCGTAAAACAGACTCATATGTGTGTATTTTCCACCAATTAGAGAAGAATTTCTTGCATGTGAAATTGACGACCATCTGACGTTCCTGATCCTCGATCGCTTACTGCCTTTCCTCATCTTGGGCGACTCACACAAGACAAAGATGAAACAAACACATTGGAACACTGATGTGCGCTTTCAGCAACTTGTGTCGGATATCAGAAAGTAAATAGCATATGTGAATATAAAATACGTGTGTGTGTGTGTGTGTGTGTGTGTGTGAATTATGCACTCAAGACCAGGAATCAAACACAGGTTCCTCTGGTGAACCGAATCAGTGCTCTTATCCCCTGGTTCACCAGCGAAGACCTTGGTTTGATGCCTGGTCTTGGGCACATAATTTTCGCATATATACATATGTTGTTCATATATATGTTATATAAATATATATATGTCCATATATGAATATGTATATATGCGACACGCACACACCACACACCACCACACACACACACACACACACACAACACACACACACACACACACACGTATTAATTGTAAATTGCCATTTCTCGGCAAGTCTGACAGAGGTGAATTTCAGTTTACTGACGACTTGAAACAAAAGTTCACTCAATATTTCATGATGAAAGCATATGATACCGCTTTTGAAAAGAGTTAGTTAGTAAACTACAAAAGTACCAAAACAAACAGCTATATTTAAACTGCTAGTTTAACACCAAAGGATAAAAACTACTTGGACCCTGAAGCAATTGAAAATCAAGATAAAAATTTTGTTTACTACACATTGGCAATTTCTTAGAAATGTTTTTTTTTTAATTCTAAGACAAGCAACGCAACAAATACAGATCGAAGAGATTTTCACTTTTTGTTCAAATTTTTGTTAGTTTTCGAGGAGAGAGAAAAAAAAAACAAAATTCAAATTGAATTGTTGTAATTAATACGATGATCACTCAGCATGCCTTCATTGCACTGATCATGTTTGACGATATCAAAGTAAAGTAATCCATTTTTTAAAATGGAAATAAATGCAATTTCAAGAAACTACATTATCTGCCGACACAGGTTTTCATTAACTTTTGTTAGAGCGAGTAAGATTGCCCACGAGGAGAATTTTATTGTATTCTGGATGGGTCACGTTGATCGCATTGAAGTTTATTGTTGGCAAATATATTATTTAATTTTTTGATTATTTGACAAGATGGATCAGAAACTTGAAGACCTGTCATTAAGTTAACCAACTGTGTCCTCAAAGCTGTTCTTACTTTCACCCCACAAAGCAGGAAACTGCGTACGAGTGGCGTCGAACCACAGAAACGCCAAAAAAGGAATTTATGAGTCAAATGGGAGAAAAATGTATTTTTCCATTTTTAAAATTTTTTTTTTTATCAATTCTATTTTTTTTCATACCTTCTTTCAATTTTTAATTTTAATTATAAATCTACTACTCTCTTTTATTTAATAATGGAACCTAAGTGCGCCTCATCTGTCTCTCTTGTCACACAAGGCCAAAAAAGGTGCATCGAGTATGTCAAAACAAAAGACGTCAAACACGGACATTCATTCGCAGCTCCAAACAGCGTACATTCATCGTAATTATCGCAATATGTGTATTGCTCGGAATTTAAAGGGATTTGTTGTTTGTAATGAAGAGAAAAATCAACACCAAAATCATCATGTTGGGAATCAAACACCAGAATCATGTGTTTCAGAAATGACAGTTCGCGGTGCAATGGGGCAGAATTGCGTGGCTAAATATTTTCAATATTTTTTTCCTCGGAAATTATGGCCAAAAAAAAAAAAAGTAGTTGGGTGTGAGAGGGGGCCGACCAAATGCGTGTTGTGGCCAGAGCGGTCGAGGGTCCAAGAGTTGCCACCACCCGTCCCCTCCCCCCACTTGCCCGGCACCACCCTCATCTCTCCTCATCGTCCTGCGCAGGTGCACCCACCACAAAACCCGATTGCCACCGGACGCGCTCTCTAATCGACATATCAATCAGTTAACAAGCTCCCAATTTTGGGCCAACTGCATAACCCTCAAGGAACCCCACCGCTCTTTCAGGAAACTTACTTTGAAAGTTTATGGCTGTCTACCCACTTTGTGGCCATTCCCGTGAGACTGAAAATAAGGAGAGTGACACCTTGATATTGAGATAGGAATTCTTCCGTGGTGCAGGAGCATCCTCGTGCTTAGATCCCCGAAAAGGCTTCATTGTTCTTTAATCCTAGTCGGTGTGAGAATTAATTATTCATTACTCTTGTCGATAGAATTGTTCTATCAAAATTTGTTACAATCAAATACTTGCCTCAAACTTTTACTGATTGATTACTGCGCGTACCTTGTTATAAGTCAGCGAATATTGCCATAGCAAGGCACGATGCTTGCGTATTGCTTCTCAAGTCAAAACGAAAATGAAAGAAGATTAAATCGATGATTAAAGTCAAAACGAAAATGAACATGAACATTTCCAAAACAAATGCTCCATAAACATAACAAAGCCTCTTTGAGGTCCAGCCAGTAATTCAATGACTATAGTTAGTTCTGCTACAACACTGTACCGATTCTTTGGTCCAATCGCAAATCAACCATTCTTTTTGCAAAGCTGGTAAAACATTTCCCACAAAGGAGCCCATTTGTATTAATCAGCTTGCTATTGTGCCGACTGCTTCAGGTTTAAATTAAAGAACTACGAGGCAGCAACGACCACCAACAACATATTACCATCCTCATTGGCCAAAAACGTATTAACGATGCCATCACAGGATGGCAGGCTCGATTCAGGAGCCCAAGTGAACGACGATGAAGCACAGAGCACCGAATAAACTGTTTCTAAACACCCCCATGAACTGTACATGATAATTAATATGGCGGAATTTGTTTTATCCAAAAAATTAAAGGAGAAATGAGAGAGTTTCAAATGTCAAACAAGATTGGCTGCTTGGAAATTTTGTTACATACCTCTTAAACTTCCAATTAACATTTCAACTCGTGTCATGCACCCATTACCAAACTTACCATTTCACAACCGTTCAATGCCGGGGGTGCGTGTGGCTCCTACCTTTTTAAAATGCCTCCAAGATGGGCAGATTGTCATAAATAATGATGGGTGTGTTACTGGATTGACTTGTGTCTTAAGCAAGAGACATTTAAAGAAAGGAACAAGAGAGTTAATAAACAACATAAAGAATGAAAAGTTCAACTTTTGACATTGATTCTCAGGTTCACGAAGGGGAACGGTACATCAATGGACAAGAAACGCAGGACTCAGACATTTGGAAATATCAACAGTGTACGATTTCAAAACTAGATTTTGGACAAATCTAGGACCACAAGGCAAAGGAACTTGAACCTGCGACTTCCATTTGAGAATCGAGAGCTGTGCTCAGATGGGAAAAAATAACACACCAAATATTATTGTTATTCGGTGTTAGTTTTCTTCTGACGTATCAAGTCCTTATGCTCGTTTATTATTGTAAAAAAAATTTTATCTTCCATAGGCCTTACCAATCAAAATAAACACATAAAGTTACAGGGTCAAGTTGTTTTATTGAAGGTGTTTGAAGCAAACAGGTGTGAATGGACTTAAAGGACCATCTTGAACTGTGTTTTTCTGACTCGGTATACCCAGCATTAAACTGTAATGATCCAAATAGTATAAGCAAATCTTATTAAATTTATTGTACTTAGAAGCATCAGCAAATGAGATAATAGTTTATGGAGAATTAAAGGGAACATTGCTATCAATAAACCTCATGCTTGTAACATTTAGAGATGTCACCCAATTTAGGGAGCGTTCAAGCCTTCATGAAGAAATGGGCAAACAAAGGTAGAGCTGGAAATGCACAGATCATGGAGCAGAGAGGAACATTTTGGAATGAGGGACACAGTATGGGCAAAAAATAGATGGCACGACACCAGCAAGGCAGACAGACCCAGACTATAAAGGCAGAATTAGCGGTTGGGAAATAGGGAGTGAGGCCACGGGTGGATGAGGAGTAATGCAGATATACATGGGTATGACAGAATAGTAACTGTAGACATGAAAAGTTTACAGATTAGAACAAGAACGACATTGGTGGAGTGCATACCTCACAAGACTGAACAATTTACGTTTTGTATCCCACTGATAGACCGGATCTGAATCTGGACCTGAACAAAAATCTAATCGGCTTGTTCTTTGTCACCCGAACCAAACTCTTCATCAAGTTTTCATCCAATCAGGTCCATAACTTTTAGAGATATCATGCTATGTTTATCATTTGGCCTTCTTCTGTCAATGATGAAGAATTCACTTTTAAAATTATACGGATCCAGATCCGTATCTTCACCAAACTTAATGTCTAACCAGTTTGCGTTCATGTCATATTACCCAACTTTCCACCAAATTTCATCTGAATCCATCCAGGTAACTTTTGAGGATAGCCTGCTCCCAGCCAAACCAACAGACAGACAGACAAACAGGGGTGTAAACACAAACCACCGTCAACCTTCGGTGCAGAGAAAATAATGGATGAAATCAACAGGAATTGATGAGGCCTGCGAAACCGCTGTGGGAAAGCAAGGAGAAGCTTATGTTTCAAGCGTATAACCCTCTTTTGCTCCAACGAAGGGTTAATTCCCAATTATATCAACCTCTACTTGCTTCGCACTTGTGGTTAGCATAATCGATCCTTGTTCTGTTGATTCCCATCCAAAGTTAACAGATGGACAGACAGGAAAGGGATGCTTTTAGCTAATCGTGAGATTAAATTTGAATTTTGAACCAATTACTTACAGTTGAACATACAGAAACGTTTTTGCACGATACATTGGTACAAATATAATACATGACACTAAAGTACAAACATATCACACAATTACTACAAATGAGCAAATGGAATCGCTGGGTAAGTCATGCCAACTACCACCCAAACTGAACGTTCATATGGAGTGGCATTCTCTTTTCTCGAACTGAAGATGGTTATTGACAAAAAGTAGCAATTTTTTTGCTGTTAATAAAGATGATCCTCCTTGGTGACACAAGTTCTTGCCGAGGAAATATTCTGCTATCCGGAATCTCCTTGCTCGCTTGGGCGTTTAGAGACATTTCAATTGGCAGGTGCATTTCCCATTGCTTCGCTAGAGCCAAATAGCAATTTCAGAGTATCCACTTAGTGGGAAGTACAGATTAGTGAGCAAGAGAGCGAATTGAGGACTTGGAAGACCTCTTGGAAGGAAGGGCACAATACGAGTTGCTTGGTGTTCACATAAACCATGAAAGAATGTAACTATGAATCTAGCTTGTATATACTGAACTCTCCTTGTGGATATATCATGCCCTGCCAGAGTAGCTTGAGTACATCATCTTTCATGGAAAGGCAAAGTCAGCAGCTCATGCAAATGTTGGGGTCCGACTTGGAAACGGACTGGCATTATGCCTTTAAGTGATCAAACAGATTCTGCTTCTTTCCTCCAGCTTTTACAAAAATTTTACTGTTTTAAGCTGTTCAATAGATAAATAATTCTAAGGTCCATGTTTGTCCTTTGGCGGTTAAAACTAATTAATCTGCCTAATTTCCATTCATCGTGCATGTCCTTCCTGATAACATTATTTTAAATTAATGATGTAAGTATATCTAAAGCACATCATGGAACCTCTAACAGACAAAGATTACAGTAATAAAACAAAGGATTATATAATAAACTTCCAGTAACCCTCTCTTGGTTAAACTTCCAAAAATCCAGTCTGACTGCATACCTCAATTCCTTTTTTCTGCTTTTTTCAATCTGCAGGAAAATCACCTTTCAGGATGTCGTGTTTCTGTCACAGTCTTCTCTCCAGGTGTTTCCAGGGAATAATGAACCACCATTTCTTCATAATCATCCCCCCAATTTTGTCCATTGATCTTTTATTACCCCCATTTAACCTTTCCTAATTCAAGCATTCTTCCTTGCTAGTTTCAGTGTTTCCTCCCCTCCCTTTCCTATCTCCTCTTTCCTGTTCATTACTTCCTGATGTTTGCTTCCACTGCTTAGTGGAGCAAACTATCTTGCTCTTTCAATGAGCCAGAACTCATGCAAAGGAAACATAAATAAGTATATATCAAAGGACCCGGGAAATGGATCCAACAGGTTTTCAAGAAAAAAGTGCTGAGACTTGGTCTATCATACGGTATTTGTCCAGTTTTCAACATTTGTGAGACAGGAAAGGGGAAAAGCAAGTTACAAAACATTATTGTGGTTGTCCAGAAATGCTTGGAATGAAAAAAGGCTGGAGTAACCAAAGTAAATAAATCCACTAAAATAGTAGAATGGTACTCAGTTGAGAGCATTACCTCCTCCAGGCTGTGAGAGTTTACGCGTTTGTATCCACTGATTGGGTGAATCTGCATTCAGACCTGAACAACCTCTCCAAGTTTGTGAAAGAATCCCTTAAAAATTTTTAAATAATTATTCGTATCCAGATTCCGCTTCTACATCTTCACCAAAATTAAAGAAACCCTTCCTTGTTCACCTTCCTAACCTTCTTCACCAAATTTTCGTCCAAATTCCGTCTGCCAACTTTTGAGATAATCATTCCTTATATCGTTTTGGCCCATCTCTCAGATGGTGAATAATCACTTAAACAAGGACAAATGTTCAAGAGCCGCCGTCCTAAAGGTTTTGTCTATCACCAGAAGAAGAGGAAGAAGAAAGAGAAGAAGAAGAACAAGAACAATGCGGAGCTCTCTTTAGAAGCCAGTGTTTCGCACGCGACGTGGCTAAAAATTCAAGTACCCGGATCCAGATCAATCTTCACCAAAAATCGAAAATAATCATCCTTGTCACAAACCCAACCTGTCCAGCAGGTTTCGTCTGCAATCAGTCCATAACTTTTTGAGATTATCTGTGAAAGCGGAGTCTTGACAACGCTGGGAGAAGGACTCAACCACATTTGAATGGGGCATATATTTGTGCACGCGTGAAGCAAGACAAAATGGAGAGAAATCATTCAGTTAAAAAAAATTAAAAAAAAGAGTACATTTTCTTATTTACAAGGTATAACAAGAATCCTCATCTCTTCAGACATCAGACAGTTTCCAGAAGGATGCAGGGACAAGTAAGAAACGTATTACTGGTAATGGAATTAAACTAGTGATTACGTTTGCTTCGCGCCGACTCGTGAATACAGATGCAAATCACATTGAAGAGAGAAAGGGACGTAAACAGAGCAGGATGCAGGATGTATAACATCCTACCTCTATTAATAAGGGCAATTTTCTGTATGTATGCGTGTGTTGTTGTCTGAAAAATCTTTTAGAAAAAAAAACAGGGTTGTCCGATCTCACTAAATTTTGGCAAATTGTTGTTGGTACTACCCAGGTCAGGTCATGGGCACAAAACCCCCTCTCCCCCAGGGAATGGGGGGGGGGGGGGAGACAACTTAAATTTTTTGCCTCTACATGTACCACCAATTCAAGTGGTTTACTGACCCCTGCTGAAGATAGGGGGAGATAATGTCAACAATATAGAAATATATTTTGCCTCTCTTCCCTCACTATACCTTCCAAACCCTTCCTCCTCCCTTCCCCACCCTGCCTGCCCCATGCTGCTCCCGAAAGGAGCAGGTGTACGTGTCCTATCTCCTCTTTTCCTGTTCATTACTTCCCTTGATGTTTGCGTGACAATATCTGCTTGCTCTTCCCTGACAATATCTGCTGCTCTCCTCCGCTCCAATCGGTTCTTCCTGACCACGTTCCTTGTCAAAGGGACATCTCTCTGGCTATATTCAGAGAACCACCTCCGCACGTCAAGTCTGGCATTTCACTCAAGCCGACTGGCAGAGGTCTCCAAGCAGCCCTCAAATATAGATTGGTCTCCCATCGCTACTTTCTCCAACATCAACTCATCCTGGGAACTTCTTTCAAAGAAACATACTCTCCCTCATGCGCAGATTATCCCCTCTCGTCCTTCAGTTGCTCCCTACCCTTCCTCCCGCCCTTGGTTCACACTGAAGCTTGTGGTGCAGGGCAGTTGTTCACTGAAAACAACTTGCTTTGCCTCATGGATAAGGCAACCCAACGAGGGCAATCTTCAGTTCCTTCCATAAACTCTGCACAAGTGTTGTATCTACCCTTCAGGAGAGCCAGAAAACAACATCTTTCTAATCTCAAGTCTTTAACTCTCAAACCTCTCTCCCTCCTCAAAATCCTGGTGGCATTCTAATCAATCTTATTTTCTGGTGTATTTCCCCCTCCATCCCCCTCCCTTTACCTCAAATGGCCGCATACTTGCAGATACCGCACTTGAAAAAGCTGAATGCCTTAAACTGCGGTGTTGCAGCTAAATCTTTGTGTCCAAAATTCCGTCACTTTTCTCTACCCACCTTACCAATCGCACCCAACTGTTCCCTTGGGACTCTGTGTCCTTTTCTCCTGACAAGGTGGAGAGCTTGCTTCAAACTCGACTCAGACTCTGGCAACCGGTCCAGGGGACGGCATCAGCCCACGTGTCCTCAAAGCCTGCTTCTCTGCTTCTTGCTCACCCTCTCTCTGGTCTATTCACAACTCTCATTTGCCTCAAGGTCATCTGCCACTGCTTGAAAATCAGCAAACATCATGCCCTGCATAAAAAAGGTGCAAAAAAACAGATCCCTGCAAACTACAGACCAATCAGCCTTCTCCCAATTATCAGCACGGTTATGGGAATCCATCATCTCTTCAGACATTAAATCCTTTCCTCTTTCTCAATGGCTTCATTTCCGAATCATCAATTTTGGTTCAGACCAGGTCACTTCTACCCTGGATATGCTGCTTCTGCCTCTCCAACAATGGATGGAGGTCCTCAAATGCAGACAGGGAAAACCGAGCCGTATTCCCTGGCACATATTCACGTGCTTTTGACACGGTCTGGCAACCCTGCCCTGCTCACCAAACTCTCTTTCCCATGGTATCCAAGGCCATCTCCACTTCATGGCTCGCAGACTTCTCTCCGTCGCAGTTCAACGTAGTGGCCCTAAAATGGATGTTCTTTCATCCCCTCTTCCGTCCAGGCTGGAGTTCCTTCGGTAGCGTTCTGGGCCCTGTTTTTCTGGTTTTCATCAATGATCTCTCCGACTCCTGGAAAATCCTCTATATCTCTTTGCTGATGACTCCACCTCTGCCGTACCATGGTCATCCCTCAGGACCGGCAAGGCCAGCAGCTTCTTCGCTCACTCAGATCTGGAAAAAATCACAAAACTGGTCCAACACGTGGAAACATTGTCTCCCTTCAATCCGGGACAAAATCTCACACTCTCACTATGTCTCTCGAAAGGACCGTTTTGAAAACTCCCCATCCATTTTCTCAAGCAATCCTCTGGAAGAAGTCCTTTCTTTCAAGCTTCTGCGTCTCACTATCTACCATGACCTTTCCTGGGAAAAGCCACCATTTCAAACCTCGCCCTCAACAAAGCAGTCGCCAACTGGGAATCCTCCGTCGTGCAAAAAGTCCTTCCTCGGCCCACCTGAGGCTCCTGACCACTTACAAAGCTTTTGCTCCACAGCCTTGATGGAGCTACTGCATCTCCCTCTGGGCTGGTCCTCCTGCTCTCCCACCTTTCTCGGCTTCACACTTTAGAAACCATGCATTCGGATCATTTGGGCATCTCCCGCAATTGAGGCTGAGTCTTTGCGCCTCTCACTCAATCCACCGGCAGGTTGGTCGGTGGTCTTTCTGTCTTTTCTACCGACTCTCCTCTCCCAGCCTTGCCCCCCCTGCCTCCTCTGCAATTTGTCCCCACCACTATTTCCACAGGGCGCTTAGGTCCGCTAAAAAAAAACCCCAACCCCCTTCTGGTAAAACTACCAAAATCACGAATCACTGCTCACCTTCACTCTTTATTCCTTTTTTCCCCGCCTTTGCGAATAAACTCCCTCACTCTATTCATTCCCATTTCTTCCCTCCAGTCTTCAAAACTGCTGTTCACCACCACCTTCTTATCATCCCCCATTTCAAATCTCGATCTTTTCTACCCCCGATAATCCACCGAAGCGCACCTCCTTCAAAATTCCCTGCTTTCCCTCCTTGAAAGGTCCCTGTAATGGTCCATCTTCTATTCCCCATGTTCTACCGTCCCATCCCTCTCCCTTCCACAAGATCTCCTTATGTCTCTGTTTCCCCCTGTTTTGTCCTTCCCAATCCCTCCCCTCTGTGTCATGCCCCCCTTGCTGTGCGTTGTGTGTTTTAGCTCTCACACGAGCCTCGACAAGGCTAATATACAAAAAAAAAAAAGGTGTTTCTCGTAAAGAGGATTTTAAAAAAAACAAAATATCAGGAAAATATCAGGAAAATGAAAATGTCTTTGTGTCCAAAAAAAAAAAGTTTACAATGAGCACGTAATGTACCGAGAGTGGTGTTACGGCAATGAAATTGGTGAAAAAGAAATGAGAATGAAGAACCAATGAATGAGGCAAAAGGTAAATTACAGGTGCCAATCAAAAGAGTGAAATGGAATCTGGTTGGACCCACAACAAGAAGAGATAGGAAAGCAGAATTAAAATAGAGATTACAGGATGTAAGGGGTAATTTTGGAGCGTGTCATACAGGAGAAGGATCTGGGGGTGGT
>CM068955.1:19488639-19508769 GCA_035128595.1 Eptatretus atami
CATGCGCCACAATTGAGCCACATGGTCACTGAATTCAACGAGCCAATTATTTTTGGACATGAAACATGGACCAAAAGGTCAACATCGGCCCAAGTCACCAGCTAAAGTTGGGATTTCTAAAATCACCAAATTTTCATCCGATTGACTTGAAATTGAAGAGAAAGTTTTATTTCAGGTCAATATTTCAACCAGCTGATTATTTTTTAGGTCAACATCAGCAACAAGTTCAACATAGGCACAATGGTCAAACAAACTAAAGAGGTGTTTTTCTAAATCCTCATTTTTCATCTTCATTTGACTGAAATTGAAGAGGATTTCATACAGGTCACTGAATTCAACCACCCATTATTTTTAGTCAAAGTGTTCTACGGATTTTGCAAGTATTGTCTCCGCACATGTCTTCTTATTTGTTATTGGAAATTTTTTTGTTTTGTTGTTTTAAACAAGGGAACGTGATCACCTCCGTTTGGTTACTTGGAAAAAAAAAAACTTATTTAATGTTTTTGACAAGTATGTTGATCACCTCCGTGTGTGTGGTGTGTGTGTGTGTGTGTGTGTGTGTGTGTGTGTGTGTGTGTGTGTGTGTGTGTGTGTGTGTGTGTGTGTGTTGGTTTGTCTGTCCGCTTGCCTCCCAGCAAAACGTACAACCGATCGTTCGAAATTTTAGATTAATTTGTCACCCGCCTCCTTTGGACGGAGCCAATGTTGGTTCGTAAAATTGACGTTCAACCGAAAATATCTGCAGAGGCCAATAGGCCTATTTGAAGCCAGATTTTCTAAAATCATTCAAATTTCATCCAGATTCATTTGAAATTTGAACAAGAATTGCATATCAGATCATTGGATTCAAACAAGGATTACTTTAGAGGTTATCAGTCGCGTCAAGAAGGTTCAACATTAGGTCAACAAAATAAGGTCAACCCAAATATCCCAAAGTTTAAATTAAAAAACTGTTTCTAAAAATTACCAATTTTCATTTGATTGACTTTGGAAATTTGAAGATTGTTTTGCACATCAGTCGTTGCATTCAACCACCTCTTAATTTGAGAATCAACATTGGCTGCCAAAAGGCCAATTTGGGCCAAATTTCTAAATCCTCAATTTTCATTCCGATTGACTTGAAATTTTGAACAAGATTTGCATGTCAGATCAGTGAATTTTCAATTCACCTATTACATTTGGGCGTCATTATAGGCAAAAGTTATTTCTGAAGGTAAATTCTAAAGGGTAATTTCCTCCGATTGACTTGAAATTTGAAGAGAAGTTTATTTCGGTCAATTTATTTCTACTCAAGTTTCAAATAGCGAAAAGGTCCAAATTTGGGCAAATTTCTGAAATCCTCAATTTTCATCGATTGACTTGAAATTTTGAATATTATTTTGCACATTAGGTCGCTGCATCCAACCACCTATTAATTTCGAGATCAGCATAGGCTAAAAGGCAATTTGGCGCCAAGTTTAGGCCAAAATTTTTTAATTGTTTTCTTAAAATGTCTCAATTTTCATCCGATTGACTTGAAATTGAAGACCATTTGCACATGAGTTCACATAACTCAACCACCTATTACTTTTGAGGTCAACTTAGGCCAAAATTGTCAACATCGATCAAATTTTGAAAATCAATTTTAATCCCATAAACTTGAATTGAAAGGGAGCATTTTCCACGTCAGGTCACCAAATTGAAACCATCTATTAATTTTGAGGTAATCGTCGGCCAAAAATGGTCGAACATAGGCCAATAGGCCAATTTGGACGGAATTTTAATAAAACCCTCAAAAATTTTTCATCCGATTGACTTTGAAATTTGAGAGCATTTTCAACGTCAGCACCTATTAATAGGTTGAATTCAAAACCACCTATTAATTTTTGGCTAAACATTAAGACAACATGCAACATAGACCAAAAGGTTCAACATAGGCCAAAAAGCGCAACAACTTAGTGAGATTTCGAAAATCCTCAGTTTTCACCAATTGACTTGATATTGAAGATATATATTTCAGGTCATTTGAATTCACCAACTAATTATTTTAAGGTCAGCATTGACCAAAAGGTCAACATCGGCCCAGGTTCACCAGCTAAAATGGTGATATTTCTAAAATCCACCCCAATTTTTATTCGATTGACATGAAATTTGAAGAAGAAGTTATATTTTCAGTTCACTGAATTCACTAGCAATTTGGGGTTTTTTTCAGGTCAAACATGGAATAAACGGTCAACATAGTCCACAGGTCAACAACTTAGGTGGGATTCTTAAATTCCTTCAATTCCATTCCGATTCACTGTGAAATTTGAAGAATATTTTCATATGATGTCGGCTGAACTCAACCACCAATTAATTTTGAGGTCAACTTTAGGCAAAAGGTCAAACATCGATCAAATTTTTGAAATCAATTTTAATCCAAAACTTGAAATTTGAAAGAGCATTTGCATATGCTTGGTCAACAAATTGAACCACCATTTTAATTTTTGAGGTAAAATTATAGGCCGATTTCTAAAATCCTCAATTTAATTCCAATTAACTTGAAAATTTGAAGAGCATTTGCATGTCAGGTCACTCAATTCAAACACCTATTAATTTGAGGTAAACCTAGGTCAAAAGATCACAGAGACCAAAAAAGTCAAACAGATGCCAAATTCTAAATGCCTCAATTTTAATCCAATTAACTTGAATTTGAACGCCATTTGCATATGAGTTCGCCTGAAACCTCAACGACCTCTTAATTTTGATGGTGACCTAACCAAAAAAGTCAACAGGCGAAAATTTCTTAAAATTTCAATTTTAATCCAATTAACTTGAAATTTGAATCACATTTGCAAATCACGTCAAATAATTCAACCTTCTACTATTTTGACGGTGAACATCGCCAAAAGTCGACATCGGCCAACGGCCAATTTGGGACAAATTTACTAAATCCTCATTTCATTTGATTGAGATGAAATTTGAAGACCATTTGCACATGAGTTCGCAAGGGAACTTCAACCAACCTGTTATTTGAGGTCAACATAGACCAAAAAGCTCAACATAGGCCAAATTTTCGAAAATCCTCAATTTTCATCCGATTGACTTTAATAGAGCATTTTGCACATGAGTTTGCTGAACTCAACGACCTTCAAAATTTTGAAGTCAAAACATTAGACCAAAAATGTCAACATAGCCAAATTTCTAAAATCCTCAGTTGTATCCAATTAACTTGAAATTTTAAGAGCATTTGCACACAGGTCCACTGATTCAAACCACCTATTAATTTTTGAGGTAAACAAAGCCAAAAGGTCAATCTAGGCCAATCCCCAATTTTGGGCAAGTTTTCTAAAAATCTCCAATATTTCAATCCAATTGACTTGAAATTTGAAGAGAAGAATTTCATGTCAGGTGCTCAATTCAAACACCTATAAATTTTAGGAAATCTTCGGCCAAAAGTTCACTTATGCTGTTTGAACGCCATTTACATTTATGAATTCGCTGAACTCAACGACCTCTTTAATTTGAGTCACGATAGGACAAAAGGTCAACTAGCCGAAATTCTAAAATCCTCAATTTTAATCCTATTAACTGAAAATTTGAATGCCATTTGCATATGAGTTCGCTGAACTTAACGACCTCTTAATTTTTGAGGGTCACCATAAGATCCAATTGGTTCCAACATAGGCCAAATTTCAAAAATTCCTCAATGGGTAATCCAATTAATTGAAATTTGAAAAGAGCATTTGCACATCAGGTCACTGAATTCAACCACCTATAAATTTTGAGGTAAACATAGGCAAAAAGGTTCAACATAGACCAAAAGGTCAACATAGGCCAACATTTCTAAAATTCCTCACTTTTAATCCATTAACTTGAATTTGAGAGCATTTGCAAATCAGGTCAAACTTGAAATCAACCACCTACTAGTTTTGAGGTAAACATAGGCAAAAAGGTCGACTTTGGCTAAGAAGCCCAATTTTGGTTCCAAATTTTCTAAAATTTCCCAATTTTCATCCTATTGTCTTGAAATTTGAGAGCATTTTCATGTCAGGTGCTGAATTTCAACTACCAATTAAATTTAAGGACACAAGTTCAAACACAGGCCTAATTTCTAAAAATTGATAGATACGGCCAAAAAACTAAATAAATCACCAAATCTCCAAAAGTTGTGACAAAACAAGGGTGGGATGAGTTTGACTAGATGGCAATTAACAAGCGATTGGATATTGGTTTCAGATTTCAGCCCATCAGTGGGGATACAAAACGTGAACTTGTTCCACCTTGCAGAGAAATGTTGTTTTGTCGAGTACCATTTACCCTTATGCTGTTTTTGCTGTTTTGTTTTGAAGTGTGGAAGCCCTTGTTCGGACCACTTCCAAGAGGAGCAATGTGGGAAACAGAAGCACCAACACAGTGGGGAGTAATATCCA
The DNA here is from genome assembly GCA_035128595.1 of Eptatretus atami. Lineage (NCBI taxonomy): Eukaryota > Metazoa > Chordata > Myxini > Myxiniformes > Myxinidae > Eptatretus > Eptatretus atami. The sequence continues at coordinate 19,493,031 of CM068955.1, forward strand.
TGCAGCTCCGTATGAAAGTTCCTGTGCACTGTGTGAGCTTGATGTGGCTCAATAATGTCTAATATCTCTACAGGAGAATACCCATAAGGTTGATAAGCCTTTGATAACTAGATTGGTGATATGATTACTCGCAGAAAGGTTATGGCAGATAGTCAGGCTGAGGATTTCCAGGGAAAGAATTGTGGATTGAATGGTTTGATTGCAATCCTTTCAGAGACAATATGTGGAGTGTATGACTTGCCAGCATTGAATGTCATGGTCCTAGTAGCTCTCCAAAAGACTTATTTGGACCACGTTATGACCAAAAGGATGAAGTTCTTTCACAAATGTTATGTATCTTTTTACACAGGGTGGAGTCATCAGCGCATTGGTAAAGTTTGGTCTACATAGAGAATTCAGATCATTGATTTAGATAAAATAACACAGTTCCCTTAAGACACTGGCCAAATCCATCCATTGGGACCATACTCTGTACAGAGCATTTGCTTTGCTGGCCGAAGCAAGTCTCCTTGGCTAGTGTGTCACAATCCTGGGACGGGTCGCCACTCCGACACAGATTTACCAGCAAAGCTGCCCACTCATTTTGCCGACCTCAGGAAGGATGACAGGCAGAGTCAACCGTACTTGGAATTAATTCAACAGAGAGTGGGATTTAAACTCAGGATTACTAAGATCCCAAGCCCACCCACCCTTACATTAAGCCACACCAGGCATACATGCCCAAATGGGGCCCTGAATACCACACCATTGTATTGTTCTGTTCATGCAATTTAAGTCAAAAGTACTTGAGTAAAATTATTCAGTTTGATCTCTTCCATCTGATCTTAGTTTTCCCTCTTCTTCTTTACAGGTTCTTATCGAGGATGCCAGTTAGTAATTCTTATTGTCTGTTAGTTTTCCATTCTTTATTGCGGACGTGTCCAGAATCAATTCCACTTGAGTTTTTGATCGTTGACCAAATGTCAAAGCAATTTTTTGTAAACTATAGTGTTTTGAAAATAAACACCACAGGCAGGAATAAATTTTCGATTTAAAAAAAGATTGATTATTTAAATAGACTGAAAAATGAACAAAAATAAATATTTCAATGAAAAAAAATGGACCAAAGTGGGGGAAAAAGAAGCCAAAGTGACACGTAGGGGTTGCAGAGCCACAGCATAGTTTTTCATGTGTCGACCTTACTAATTAGAATTTCAGGACTTTTACATTTGGGAAATTCCAGAACAATTATTACATGAATAAGGAGTTGCCGTAAAACAGACTCATATGTGTGTATTTTCCACCAATTAGAGAAGAATTTCTTGCATGTGAAATTGACGACCATCTGACGTTCCTGATCCTCGATCGCTTACTGCCTTTCCTCATCTTGGGCGACTCACACAAGACAAAGATGAAACAAACACATTGGAACACTGATGTGCGCTTTCAGCAACTTGTGTCGGATATCAGAAAGTAAATAGCATATGTGAATATAAAATACGTGTGTGTGTGTGTGTGTGTGTGTGTGTGAATTATGCACTCAAGACCAGGAATCAAACACAGGTTCCTCTGGTGAACCGAATCAGTGCTCTTATCCCCTGGTTCACCAGCGAAGACCTTGGTTTGATGCCTGGTCTTGGGCACATAATTTTCGCATATATACATATGTTGTTCATATATATGTTATATAAATATATATATGTCCATATATGAATATGTATATATGCGACACGCACACACCACACACCACCACACACACACACACACACACACAACACACACACACACACACACACGTATTAATTGTAAATTGCCATTTCTCGGCAAGTCTGACAGAGGTGAATTTCAGTTTACTGACGACTTGAAACAAAAGTTCACTCAATATTTCATGATGAAAGCATATGATACCGCTTTTGAAAAGAGTTAGTTAGTAAACTACAAAAGTACCAAAACAAACAGCTATATTTAAACTGCTAGTTTAACACCAAAGGATAAAAACTACTTGGACCCTGAAGCAATTGAAAATCAAGATAAAAATTTTGTTTACTACACATTGGCAATTTCTTAGAAATGTTTTTTTTTTAATTCTAAGACAAGCAACGCAACAAATACAGATCGAAGAGATTTTCACTTTTTGTTCAAATTTTTGTTAGTTTTCGAGGAGAGAGAAAAAAAAAACAAAATTCAAATTGAATTGTTGTAATTAATACGATGATCACTCAGCATGCCTTCATTGCACTGATCATGTTTGACGATATCAAAGTAAAGTAATCCATTTTTTAAAATGGAAATAAATGCAATTTCAAGAAACTACATTATCTGCCGACACAGGTTTTCATTAACTTTTGTTAGAGCGAGTAAGATTGCCCACGAGGAGAATTTTATTGTATTCTGGATGGGTCACGTTGATCGCATTGAAGTTTATTGTTGGCAAATATATTATTTAATTTTTTGATTATTTGACAAGATGGATCAGAAACTTGAAGACCTGTCATTAAGTTAACCAACTGTGTCCTCAAAGCTGTTCTTACTTTCACCCCACAAAGCAGGAAACTGCGTACGAGTGGCGTCGAACCACAGAAACGCCAAAAAAGGAATTTATGAGTCAAATGGGAGAAAAATGTATTTTTCCATTTTTAAAATTTTTTTTTTTATCAATTCTATTTTTTTTCATACCTTCTTTCAATTTTTAATTTTAATTATAAATCTACTACTCTCTTTTATTTAATAATGGAACCTAAGTGCGCCTCATCTGTCTCTCTTGTCACACAAGGCCAAAAAAGGTGCATCGAGTATGTCAAAACAAAAGACGTCAAACACGGACATTCATTCGCAGCTCCAAACAGCGTACATTCATCGTAATTATCGCAATATGTGTATTGCTCGGAATTTAAAGGGATTTGTTGTTTGTAATGAAGAGAAAAATCAACACCAAAATCATCATGTTGGGAATCAAACACCAGAATCATGTGTTTCAGAAATGACAGTTCGCGGTGCAATGGGGCAGAATTGCGTGGCTAAATATTTTCAATATTTTTTTCCTCGGAAATTATGGCCAAAAAAAAAAAAAGTAGTTGGGTGTGAGAGGGGGCCGACCAAATGCGTGTTGTGGCCAGAGCGGTCGAGGGTCCAAGAGTTGCCACCACCCGTCCCCTCCCCCCACTTGCCCGGCACCACCCTCATCTCTCCTCATCGTCCTGCGCAGGTGCACCCACCACAAAACCCGATTGCCACCGGACGCGCTCTCTAATCGACATATCAATCAGTTAACAAGCTCCCAATTTTGGGCCAACTGCATAACCCTCAAGGAACCCCACCGCTCTTTCAGGAAACTTACTTTGAAAGTTTATGGCTGTCTACCCACTTTGTGGCCATTCCCGTGAGACTGAAAATAAGGAGAGTGACACCTTGATATTGAGATAGGAATTCTTCCGTGGTGCAGGAGCATCCTCGTGCTTAGATCCCCGAAAAGGCTTCATTGTTCTTTAATCCTAGTCGGTGTGAGAATTAATTATTCATTACTCTTGTCGATAGAATTGTTCTATCAAAATTTGTTACAATCAAATACTTGCCTCAAACTTTTACTGATTGATTACTGCGCGTACCTTGTTATAAGTCAGCGAATATTGCCATAGCAAGGCACGATGCTTGCGTATTGCTTCTCAAGTCAAAACGAAAATGAAAGAAGATTAAATCGATGATTAAAGTCAAAACGAAAATGAACATGAACATTTCCAAAACAAATGCTCCATAAACATAACAAAGCCTCTTTGAGGTCCAGCCAGTAATTCAATGACTATAGTTAGTTCTGCTACAACACTGTACCGATTCTTTGGTCCAATCGCAAATCAACCATTCTTTTTGCAAAGCTGGTAAAACATTTCCCACAAAGGAGCCCATTTGTATTAATCAGCTTGCTATTGTGCCGACTGCTTCAGGTTTAAATTAAAGAACTACGAGGCAGCAACGACCACCAACAACATATTACCATCCTCATTGGCCAAAAACGTATTAACGATGCCATCACAGGATGGCAGGCTCGATTCAGGAGCCCAAGTGAACGACGATGAAGCACAGAGCACCGAATAAACTGTTTCTAAACACCCCCATGAACTGTACATGATAATTAATATGGCGGAATTTGTTTTATCCAAAAAATTAAAGGAGAAATGAGAGAGTTTCAAATGTCAAACAAGATTGGCTGCTTGGAAATTTTGTTACATACCTCTTAAACTTCCAATTAACATTTCAACTCGTGTCATGCACCCATTACCAAACTTACCATTTCACAACCGTTCAATGCCGGGGGTGCGTGTGGCTCCTACCTTTTTAAAATGCCTCCAAGATGGGCAGATTGTCATAAATAATGATGGGTGTGTTACTGGATTGACTTGTGTCTTAAGCAAGAGACATTTAAAGAAAGGAACAAGAGAGTTAATAAACAACATAAAGAATGAAAAGTTCAACTTTTGACATTGATTCTCAGGTTCACGAAGGGGAACGGTACATCAATGGACAAGAAACGCAGGACTCAGACATTTGGAAATATCAACAGTGTACGATTTCAAAACTAGATTTTGGACAAATCTAGGACCACAAGGCAAAGGAACTTGAACCTGCGACTTCCATTTGAGAATCGAGAGCTGTGCTCAGATGGGAAAAAATAACACACCAAATATTATTGTTATTCGGTGTTAGTTTTCTTCTGACGTATCAAGTCCTTATGCTCGTTTATTATTGTAAAAAAAATTTTATCTTCCATAGGCCTTACCAATCAAAATAAACACATAAAGTTACAGGGTCAAGTTGTTTTATTGAAGGTGTTTGAAGCAAACAGGTGTGAATGGACTTAAAGGACCATCTTGAACTGTGTTTTTCTGACTCGGTATACCCAGCATTAAACTGTAATGATCCAAATAGTATAAGCAAATCTTATTAAATTTATTGTACTTAGAAGCATCAGCAAATGAGATAATAGTTTATGGAGAATTAAAGGGAACATTGCTATCAATAAACCTCATGCTTGTAACATTTAGAGATGTCACCCAATTTAGGGAGCGTTCAAGCCTTCATGAAGAAATGGGCAAACAAAGGTAGAGCTGGAAATGCACAGATCATGGAGCAGAGAGGAACATTTTGGAATGAGGGACACAGTATGGGCAAAAAATAGATGGCACGACACCAGCAAGGCAGACAGACCCAGACTATAAAGGCAGAATTAGCGGTTGGGAAATAGGGAGTGAGGCCACGGGTGGATGAGGAGTAATGCAGATATACATGGGTATGACAGAATAGTAACTGTAGACATGAAAAGTTTACAGATTAGAACAAGAACGACATTGGTGGAGTGCATACCTCACAAGACTGAACAATTTACGTTTTGTATCCCACTGATAGACCGGATCTGAATCTGGACCTGAACAAAAATCTAATCGGCTTGTTCTTTGTCACCCGAACCAAACTCTTCATCAAGTTTTCATCCAATCAGGTCCATAACTTTTAGAGATATCATGCTATGTTTATCATTTGGCCTTCTTCTGTCAATGATGAAGAATTCACTTTTAAAATTATACGGATCCAGATCCGTATCTTCACCAAACTTAATGTCTAACCAGTTTGCGTTCATGTCATATTACCCAACTTTCCACCAAATTTCATCTGAATCCATCCAGGTAACTTTTGAGGATAGCCTGCTCCCAGCCAAACCAACAGACAGACAGACAAACAGGGGTGTAAACACAAACCACCGTCAACCTTCGGTGCAGAGAAAATAATGGATGAAATCAACAGGAATTGATGAGGCCTGCGAAACCGCTGTGGGAAAGCAAGGAGAAGCTTATGTTTCAAGCGTATAACCCTCTTTTGCTCCAACGAAGGGTTAATTCCCAATTATATCAACCTCTACTTGCTTCGCACTTGTGGTTAGCATAATCGATCCTTGTTCTGTTGATTCCCATCCAAAGTTAACAGATGGACAGACAGGAAAGGGATGCTTTTAGCTAATCGTGAGATTAAATTTGAATTTTGAACCAATTACTTACAGTTGAACATACAGAAACGTTTTTGCACGATACATTGGTACAAATATAATACATGACACTAAAGTACAAACATATCACACAATTACTACAAATGAGCAAATGGAATCGCTGGGTAAGTCATGCCAACTACCACCCAAACTGAACGTTCATATGGAGTGGCATTCTCTTTTCTCGAACTGAAGATGGTTATTGACAAAAAGTAGCAATTTTTTTGCTGTTAATAAAGATGATCCTCCTTGGTGACACAAGTTCTTGCCGAGGAAATATTCTGCTATCCGGAATCTCCTTGCTCGCTTGGGCGTTTAGAGACATTTCAATTGGCAGGTGCATTTCCCATTGCTTCGCTAGAGCCAAATAGCAATTTCAGAGTATCCACTTAGTGGGAAGTACAGATTAGTGAGCAAGAGAGCGAATTGAGGACTTGGAAGACCTCTTGGAAGGAAGGGCACAATACGAGTTGCTTGGTGTTCACATAAACCATGAAAGAATGTAACTATGAATCTAGCTTGTATATACTGAACTCTCCTTGTGGATATATCATGCCCTGCCAGAGTAGCTTGAGTACATCATCTTTCATGGAAAGGCAAAGTCAGCAGCTCATGCAAATGTTGGGGTCCGACTTGGAAACGGACTGGCATTATGCCTTTAAGTGATCAAACAGATTCTGCTTCTTTCCTCCAGCTTTTACAAAAATTTTACTGTTTTAAGCTGTTCAATAGATAAATAATTCTAAGGTCCATGTTTGTCCTTTGGCGGTTAAAACTAATTAATCTGCCTAATTTCCATTCATCGTGCATGTCCTTCCTGATAACATTATTTTAAATTAATGATGTAAGTATATCTAAAGCACATCATGGAACCTCTAACAGACAAAGATTACAGTAATAAAACAAAGGATTATATAATAAACTTCCAGTAACCCTCTCTTGGTTAAACTTCCAAAAATCCAGTCTGACTGCATACCTCAATTCCTTTTTTCTGCTTTTTTCAATCTGCAGGAAAATCACCTTTCAGGATGTCGTGTTTCTGTCACAGTCTTCTCTCCAGGTGTTTCCAGGGAATAATGAACCACCATTTCTTCATAATCATCCCCCCAATTTTGTCCATTGATCTTTTATTACCCCCATTTAACCTTTCCTAATTCAAGCATTCTTCCTTGCTAGTTTCAGTGTTTCCTCCCCTCCCTTTCCTATCTCCTCTTTCCTGTTCATTACTTCCTGATGTTTGCTTCCACTGCTTAGTGGAGCAAACTATCTTGCTCTTTCAATGAGCCAGAACTCATGCAAAGGAAACATAAATAAGTATATATCAAAGGACCCGGGAAATGGATCCAACAGGTTTTCAAGAAAAAAGTGCTGAGACTTGGTCTATCATACGGTATTTGTCCAGTTTTCAACATTTGTGAGACAGGAAAGGGGAAAAGCAAGTTACAAAACATTATTGTGGTTGTCCAGAAATGCTTGGAATGAAAAAAGGCTGGAGTAACCAAAGTAAATAAATCCACTAAAATAGTAGAATGGTACTCAGTTGAGAGCATTACCTCCTCCAGGCTGTGAGAGTTTACGCGTTTGTATCCACTGATTGGGTGAATCTGCATTCAGACCTGAACAACCTCTCCAAGTTTGTGAAAGAATCCCTTAAAAATTTTTAAATAATTATTCGTATCCAGATTCCGCTTCTACATCTTCACCAAAATTAAAGAAACCCTTCCTTGTTCACCTTCCTAACCTTCTTCACCAAATTTTCGTCCAAATTCCGTCTGCCAACTTTTGAGATAATCATTCCTTATATCGTTTTGGCCCATCTCTCAGATGGTGAATAATCACTTAAACAAGGACAAATGTTCAAGAGCCGCCGTCCTAAAGGTTTTGTCTATCACCAGAAGAAGAGGAAGAAGAAAGAGAAGAAGAAGAACAAGAACAATGCGGAGCTCTCTTTAGAAGCCAGTGTTTCGCACGCGACGTGGCTAAAAATTCAAGTACCCGGATCCAGATCAATCTTCACCAAAAATCGAAAATAATCATCCTTGTCACAAACCCAACCTGTCCAGCAGGTTTCGTCTGCAATCAGTCCATAACTTTTTGAGATTATCTGTGAAAGCGGAGTCTTGACAACGCTGGGAGAAGGACTCAACCACATTTGAATGGGGCATATATTTGTGCACGCGTGAAGCAAGACAAAATGGAGAGAAATCATTCAGTTAAAAAAAATTAAAAAAAAGAGTACATTTTCTTATTTACAAGGTATAACAAGAATCCTCATCTCTTCAGACATCAGACAGTTTCCAGAAGGATGCAGGGACAAGTAAGAAACGTATTACTGGTAATGGAATTAAACTAGTGATTACGTTTGCTTCGCGCCGACTCGTGAATACAGATGCAAATCACATTGAAGAGAGAAAGGGACGTAAACAGAGCAGGATGCAGGATGTATAACATCCTACCTCTATTAATAAGGGCAATTTTCTGTATGTATGCGTGTGTTGTTGTCTGAAAAATCTTTTAGAAAAAAAAACAGGGTTGTCCGATCTCACTAAATTTTGGCAAATTGTTGTTGGTACTACCCAGGTCAGGTCATGGGCACAAAACCCCCTCTCCCCCAGGGAATGGGGGGGGGGGGGGAGACAACTTAAATTTTTTGCCTCTACATGTACCACCAATTCAAGTGGTTTACTGACCCCTGCTGAAGATAGGGGGAGATAATGTCAACAATATAGAAATATATTTTGCCTCTCTTCCCTCACTATACCTTCCAAACCCTTCCTCCTCCCTTCCCCACCCTGCCTGCCCCATGCTGCTCCCGAAAGGAGCAGGTGTACGTGTCCTATCTCCTCTTTTCCTGTTCATTACTTCCCTTGATGTTTGCGTGACAATATCTGCTTGCTCTTCCCTGACAATATCTGCTGCTCTCCTCCGCTCCAATCGGTTCTTCCTGACCACGTTCCTTGTCAAAGGGACATCTCTCTGGCTATATTCAGAGAACCACCTCCGCACGTCAAGTCTGGCATTTCACTCAAGCCGACTGGCAGAGGTCTCCAAGCAGCCCTCAAATATAGATTGGTCTCCCATCGCTACTTTCTCCAACATCAACTCATCCTGGGAACTTCTTTCAAAGAAACATACTCTCCCTCATGCGCAGATTATCCCCTCTCGTCCTTCAGTTGCTCCCTACCCTTCCTCCCGCCCTTGGTTCACACTGAAGCTTGTGGTGCAGGGCAGTTGTTCACTGAAAACAACTTGCTTTGCCTCATGGATAAGGCAACCCAACGAGGGCAATCTTCAGTTCCTTCCATAAACTCTGCACAAGTGTTGTATCTACCCTTCAGGAGAGCCAGAAAACAACATCTTTCTAATCTCAAGTCTTTAACTCTCAAACCTCTCTCCCTCCTCAAAATCCTGGTGGCATTCTAATCAATCTTATTTTCTGGTGTATTTCCCCCTCCATCCCCCTCCCTTTACCTCAAATGGCCGCATACTTGCAGATACCGCACTTGAAAAAGCTGAATGCCTTAAACTGCGGTGTTGCAGCTAAATCTTTGTGTCCAAAATTCCGTCACTTTTCTCTACCCACCTTACCAATCGCACCCAACTGTTCCCTTGGGACTCTGTGTCCTTTTCTCCTGACAAGGTGGAGAGCTTGCTTCAAACTCGACTCAGACTCTGGCAACCGGTCCAGGGGACGGCATCAGCCCACGTGTCCTCAAAGCCTGCTTCTCTGCTTCTTGCTCACCCTCTCTCGGTCTATTCACTACTCTCATTTGCCTCAAGGTCATCTGCCACTTCTTGAAAATCAGCAAACATCATCGCCTCTGCAATAAACAAAAGGTGCAAAAAACAGATCCCTGCAAACTCAGACCAATCAGCCTTCTAACCAATATCAGCAAGGTTATGGATTCCATCATATGCTTCAGACATTAAATCCTTTCCTCTTTCTCAATGGCTTCATTTCCGAATCATCAATTTTGGTTCAGACCAGGTCACTTCTACCCTGGATATGCTGCTTCTGCCTCTCCAACAATGGATGGAGGTCCTCAAATGCAGACAGGGAAAACCGAGCCGTATTCCCTGGCACATATTCACGTGCTTTTGACACGGTCTGGCAACCCTGCCCTGCTCACCAAACTCTCTTTCCCATGGTATCCAAGGCCATCTCCACTTCATGGCTCGCAGACTTCTCTCCGTCGCAGTTCAACGTAGTGGCCCTAAAATGGATGTTCTTTCATCCCCTCTTCCGTCCAGGCTGGAGTTCCTTCGGTAGCGTTCTGGGCCCTGTTTTTCTGGTTTTCATCAATGATCTCTCCGACTCCTGGAAAATCCTCTATATCTCTTTGCTGATGACTCCACCTCTGCCGTACCATGGTCATCCCTCAGGACCGGCAAGGCCAGCAGCTTCTTCGCTCACTCAGATCTGGAAAAAATCACAAAACTGGTCCAACACGTGGAAACATTGTCTCCCTTCAATCCGGGACAAAATCTCACACTCTCACTATGTCTCTCGAAAGGACCGTTTTGAAAACTCCCCATCCATTTTCTCAAGCAATCCTCTGGAAGAAGTCCTTTCTTTCAAGCTTCTGCGTCTCACTATCTACCATGACCTTTCCTGGGAAAAGCCACCATTTCAAACCTCGCCCTCAACAAAGCAGTCGCCAACTGGGAATCCTCCGTCGTGCAAAAAGTCCTTCCTCGGCCCACCTGAGGCTCCTGACCACTTACAAAGCTTTTGCTCCACAGCCTTGATGGAGCTACTGCATCTCCCTCTGGGCTGGTCCTCCTGCTCTCCCACCTTTCTCGGCTTCACACTTTAGAAACCATGCATTCGGATCATTTGGGCATCTCCCGCAATTGAGGCTGAGTCTTTGCGCCTCTCACTCAATCCACCGGCAGGTTGGTCGGTGGTCTTTCTGTCTTTTCTACCGACTCTCCTCTCCCAGCCTTGCCCCCCCTGCCTCCTCTGCAATTTGTCCCCACCACTATTTCCACAGGGCGCTTAGGTCCGCTAAAAAAAAACCCCAACCCCCTTCTGGTAAAACTACCAAAATCACGAATCACTGCTCACCTTCACTCTTTATTCCTTTTTTCCCCGCCTTTGCGAATAAACTCCCTCACTCTATTCATTCCCATTTCTTCCCTCCAGTCTTCAAAACTGCTGTTCACCACCACCTTCTTATCATCCCCCATTTCAAATCTCGATCTTTTCTACCCCCGATAATCCACCGAAGCGCACCTCCTTCAAAATTCCCTGCTTTCCCTCCTTGAAAGGTCCCTGTAATGGTCCATCTTCTATTCCCCATGTTCTACCGTCCCATCCCTCTCCCTTCCACAAGATCTCCTTATGTCTCTGTTTCCCCCTGTTTTGTCCTTCCCAATCCCTCCCCTCTGTGTCATGCCCCCCTTGCTGTGCGTTGTGTGTTTTAGCTCTCACACGAGCCTCGACAAGGCTAATATACAAAAAAAAAAAAGGTGTTTCTCGTAAAGAGGATTTTAAAAAAAACAAAATATCAGGAAAATAGAAAATGTCTTTGTGTCCAAAAAAAAAAAGTTTACAATGAGCACGTAAATGTACCGAGAGTGGTGTACGCAATATGAAATTGGTGAAAAAAGAAATGAGAATGAAAACCAATGAATGAGGCAAAAGGTAAATTACAGGTGCCAATCAAAAGAAGTTGAAATGGAATCTGGTTGGACCCACACAAGAAGAGATAGGAAAGCAGAATTAAAATAGAGATTTACAGGTATGTAAGGGGTAATTTTGGAGCTTGTCAACAGGGCAGAAGGATCTGGGGTGTAATAGATACGCGAGCTAAGCAGGCAGCCACAGCACAGTGCCAGGCAGCTATTAGTAAAACAAATAGGGTTTTAGGTTGAATTCGGAGGGGATCAATTATTAAAATTCAAAAGAGGTGTGTTAACATTGTATAGGAATTTAGTGAGCCGGCCCACATCTGAGGAATATTGTTTGTAGTTTTGGTCACCACAGTCCAGAAGGACATAGATGCCAGATGCCATAGAGAGGGTTCAGCGCAGGGCAACTAGATTGATTCCGGGCCGAGCTCGACTCAGCTATGAGGAGCAGCTGAAGGAGACAGGGCTTCATACACTAGAAAGGAGGCGGTTACGAGGAGATATGATCGAGATGTTTAAGATAATGAAAGGTAGAGATAAAATAAGTGCAGATTGATTATTCAACATAGTAGACGGTGATAGGACCAGGGGCCGTAGCTTGAGAGTAAAGAAGAGGAAAGTTAAGATGGTGGCAGGGAGGGGACTTTTACCCAGAGTAGTTAATGCATGGAATGGCCTCCCTGGAAAGTTAGTGGCAGCAGAAAAAGTCGATAAATTAACTAGCTTCATTTAGCTATATGATTTAATCTATTCACTGCTTGACTTCGCACCTTGTCCCCCAGAGGGACTGCCTATCCGTAGCGTCTGCCAGATTTGTATCCATATTTTCGGAGGTTTCGTGAGGTGCTCTGCAGGGAATCAAAGCTAATCTTGTAAAAAACAGAAGTTTTAAAATAAAGTTATAACGTTTGCCCGGACCCTGAACCGATGTACTACCTGCCATGTGCACAGAGGAGCAGGCAAAATGGAGCATTTTATGCAATGTTTATTTCACGATCGATTGAACTTTGCGATGTCTCCAGGATTATTCTGCATTAAGCTGGAACTCTTTGTGGATGAAGTCATTTTATTTCATTCATTCCTTTTATTTCTTTAACCGCTACATGCGTGTTGAAGATAGGCTTTAAAGTTAAAGGGATCCTTTATGGAATGCAGCAACAGCCTGACCAATCATTCCTTATCAACCATTTAATTGGAGTGCTTGCATGAGTGCTTAAGCCACTTGCCGAGTGCCCATTATCGACAGCGACACACGCTACGTCGTTCTGAGCGAATCGTTCACTCTCTGCGGACACTATTGCCGTGCCATGTCATTCAGAGCGAGTGGTTCATGCTCCGTCACTCTGCGCGAGTGGTTTGTCCTCTGTCTCCCTGAGCGAGTGGTTCGTGCTCAATCACCCTGAGCGAGTGGTTCGTGCTCCATCACCCTGAGCGAGTGGTTCGTGCTCCATCACCCTGAGCGAGTGGTTCCGTGCTTCCATCACCTGAAGCGAAGTGGTTCGTGCTACATCCCTGAGCGACGTGGTGATGCTCCCATCACCCCTGGCGACGTGGTTCCGTGCGTCCTCTAACGAGCGATGGTTCGTGCTCCATCCACCACTGAGCGAGTGGTTAGTGCTCCATCACCTAAGCGAGTGGTTCGCTGCCTCATCCACCCTGAGCGAGTGGTCTCAGTGTCTACTGAGGAGATGTGAGTTCGCTCCCTCACCTGACGAGTGAGTCAGTGCTCCGTCACCCTGTGCGAGTTGTTGTGAAAACATACCTGATTTTCGACCGCATTCTGCCATATTGAATGTGTTTTCTAAATTACCGAAGCAAATTTTTTCTACCGTTATACGGCGAGCTAGTTTATATAAGAAAGATGTTTGTGAACATATGTCACTTGAAAACATCTGGAGAAGATTGGCAAACGTTTTTCGAGTGAAAAAGCTATAAAGTTTTGGGTTGATATATTGTAAAAGTACTGTAGTTGGTAATCACACTGATTCCAACCTGTCGATTCCAGAAAATGCCGGATCAGCCAACACGTGTGTGTGTGTGTGTGTGTGTGTGTGTGTGTGTGTGTGTGTGGGTGTGTGTGTGTTGTTCGTAAAGCATACATATTCTTATCAGCTAATCCCCCTCTCTCTCTCTCATTGTCCACCTTGCTCCACCCCCCCACCTCCCCAATGCAGTGCAGTAACCCTCCTCACACTCCTTTCTCCTCTCTCTCTCTCTCTCTCTCTCTCTCTCTGGACATATACAGACGGTGGTTATGTCTGGATGTTGCTTGGCTCCGGACGTGTCCAGGCAGGGTTTGTCTCTGGACGTGGCCTGGAGGTGTTTATGTCTGAATGGGAGTTTGTCTCCAGACGTGTCTGAGCAGTGTTTGTCTCCGGCCAGCTTGGCTCCGGACACGTGTGGGCAGTGTTTATCTCTGGACAGCTTGGCTCCAGATGCATCTGCATTGTACTTATGTCTGGGCGGGAGTTTGTCTACGGACTTGTCCGGACAGGAGTTTGTCTCCAGGCTGTATTTATAGTATGACTGGTAGAAAATGGATTTCAGACATTATATTGTTTCCATCTTCACTGTTATTCTATGCAGAATCATTTTGATGAGACGGTATGAATTGTAACTGAAGCTGCACCGCACGTCCGCCTTCCATTCCTCTCACACTCTCAACTCACACTGTCTTCCCTTCCTCCATTCACTCTGACCTCGTCTTCCTCTCTCTCTCCCACCCGCTCTCCCCTCATCCCCATACTTTTATCTCCTCCCCCTTTAGTATTACCGTCAGCTGAAGCAACAGGTGGTATATGCTAGTCTATAATATAAAGGAGCTCCGTCTTGGACATGCTACATCCGTCTGTCCTGTCTGTATCTTCATCCTGACTGTGACCGTCGGGCCGTCAACAATGATATATAGGGATACTGCTAATCAAGCCCAATCTGCAACAGCATTAATATAATGATGAGTAAGTTGAGGAGAGATGGGACCAGTTTCAAACAGTATGATATAGATGACAAGATGAGGACAGATGGGCCGGTTAAACAGTATGATATAGATGAGCTAAGATGAGGACAGATGGGCCGGTTTCAAACAGTATGATATAGATGAGTAAGAATGAGGACAGATGGCGCGTTTCAAACAGTATGATAGTTGAGATAAGTGAGAGACAGATGGGTAGTTTCAAACATATGATATAGGATGAGAAGATGATGGACAGAGGAGGGCTAGTTCAAACAGTATGATATCGTGAGTAAGATGAGGACAGACTGGGCCGGTTTCAAATAGTATTATATCGATGAGTAAGTTCAGGACAGATGGCCGGTTTCATACAGTATACATATAATATGAGTAAGATGAGACAGATGGGCGCGTTCAAACAGTATAATGTAGTTGAGTAAAGCGAGGATATGATGGGCCGGTTCAAACAGTTAATGTAGTTGAGTAAAGTGGATAAGATGGGCCAGTTCAGACAGTATGACATAGTTTGAATAATGAGGAAAGATGGGCCGGTTTTCAACAGTATCATGTAGTTGAGTAAAGTAGGACAGACGGCCGTTTCAAACAGTATAAATTGTAGTTGAGTAAAGTGAGGATAGATGGGCAGTTTCAGACAGTAAGAATAGTTGATTAAGGAGGATAGATGGCCGGTTTCAAACAGTATCATTAGTAGTAAAGTGAGGATAGTGGGCCGTTCAGACGTAGATATAGTTAGAGTAAAGTGACGGATAGATCGGCCAGTTTCAGACAGTAATGACAATAGTGAATAAGATGAGAACGTGGGCCGGTTTCAAACAGTGATTAGTAGTTAGTAAAGATGAGGATAGATGGCCTGGTTTCAGACAGTATGATAAAGTTTGAGTAGGTGAGATAGTGGCGGTTTCAACGTATATATATATGAGTTAAGGTGAGGTAGATGGCGCGGTTTCAGACAGGTATGAAATATAAGTTAGATAAGATGAGGAACAAGATTGCACCGTTTTGCATACAGTGTCATGTAGTTGAGTAAGGTGAGGAAGCTGAGGACTTTTCAAAACAGTGTAAAATGTAGTTGAGTAAAGGTGAGACGATAGATGGCGGTTTCAGACAGTATGATAATAGTTGAATAA
>CM068955.1:19508794-19519878 GCA_035128595.1 Eptatretus atami
ATGATTGACGTGTCACTACCTGCCATGTGCACAGAGGAGCAGGCAAAATGGCAGCATTTTATGCAATGTTTATTTCAACGAATCGATTGAACTTTGCGATGTCTCCCAGGATTATATCTGCATATAAGCTGGAACTCTTGTGGATGAAGTCATTTTATTTCATTCATTCCTTTTATTCTTTAACGCTACTCGCGTGATGAAGATAGGCTTCTCAGTTAGGGATCCTTTATGCGAATGCAGGCAAAGCTGACAATCATTCCTTAATCAAACACATATAATTGGCGTGACTTGCACATGGTGCTTAAAGCCACTTGCCGAAGTGACCCACATTGATGACAGCTCGACACACGCTACGTACGTCTGAGCGAAGCGCTTCACCTCTCTGGCGGACACCTATTGCCCGTTGCATGTCTTCAGAGCGGTGGTTTATGCTCCGTCACTCACTGCGCGAGTGGTTTTGTCCTCTGTCTCCCTGAGCGAGGTGGTTCGATGACTACAATCACCTGGCGAGTCGGTTCGGTGCCATCACGCTGAGCGGTGGTATCGTGCTCCATCACCTGAGCGAATGGTTTCGTGGCCATCACCCTGAGCGAGTGGTTCCGTGCTTCCATCACCTGAAGCGAAGTGGTTCGTGCTACATCCCTGAGCGACGTGGTGATGCTCCCATCACCCCTGGCGACGTGGTTCCGTGCGTCCTCTAACGAGCGATGGTTCGTGCTCCATCCACCACTGAGCGAAGTGCGTTGTGCTCCATCACCTAGAGCGAGTGGTTCGTGCCTCATCACCTGAGCGAGTGGTCTCAGTGTCTACTGAGGAGATGTGAGTTCGCTCCCTCACCTGACGAGTGAGTCAGTGCTCCGTCACCCTGTGCGAGTTGTTGTGAAAACATACCTGATTTTCGACCGCATTCTGCCATATTGAATGTGTTTTCTAAATTACCGAAGCAAATTTTTTCTACCGTTATACGGCGAGCTAGTTTATATAAGAAAGATGTTTGTGAACATATGTCACTTGAAAACATCTGGAGAAGATTGGCAAACGTTTTTCGAGTGAAAAAGCTATAAAGTTTTGGGTTGATATATTGTAAAGTACTGTAGTTGGTAATCACACTGATTCCAACCTGTCGATTCCAGAAAATGCCGGATCAGCCAACACGTGTGTGTGTGTGTGTGTGTGTGTGTGTGTGTGTGTGTGTGTGGTGTGTGTGTGTGTTGTGTCTGTAAAGCATACATATTCTTTCAGCTAATCCCCCTCCTCTCTCTCATTGTCCACCTTGCTCCACCCCCCCCCTCCCCAATGCAGTGCAGTAACCCTCCTCACATCTCCTCTCTCTCTCTCTCTCTCTCTCTCTCTCTGGACATTCAGACGTGGTTAGTCTGGATGTTGCTTGGCTCCGGACGTGTCCAGGCAGTTGTCTCTGGACGTGCCTGGAGGTGTGTTGTCTGAATGGGAGTTTGTCTCAGACGTGTCTGAGCAGTGTTGTCTCCGGCCAGCTTGGCTCGGACACGTGTGGGCAGGTTTATCTCTGACAGCTTGGCTCCAGATGCATCTGCATTGTACTATGTCTGGCGGGGTTGTCTACGACTTGTCGGCAAGGAGTTTGTCTCCAGGCTGTTTATGTATAATGACGGTAGAAAATGGATTTCAGACATTTATTGTTTCCATCTTCTGTTATTCTATGCAGAATCATTTTGATGAGACGGTATGAATTGTAACTGAAGCTGCACGCACGTCCGCCTTCCATTCTCACACTCTCACTCACACTGTCTTCCTTCCTCACCCTCTCACTCCTCTCGCTCCTCTTCTCTCCCCACCCGCTCTCCCCTCCCCCAACTTTTTTCTCCCTCCCCCTTTAGTATTACCGTCAGTGAAGCAACAGGTGGTATATGCTAGTCTATAATATAAAGGAGCTCCTGTCTTGGCAATGCTTACATCCGTCTGTCCTGTCTGTATCTTCATCCTGACTGTGACCGTCGGGCCGTTCAACAATGTATAGGGATACTGTAATACAAGCCCAATCTGCAACAGCAATTAATTGAAGTAAGTTGAGGACAGATGGCCAGTTTCAAACAGTATGATATATAGATGAGCAAGATGAGGACAGAGGGACCGGTTCAAACAGTATGATATAGATGAGTAAGATGAGGACAGATGGGCCGGTTTCAACAGTATGTATAGATGAGAGTGAGGACAGATGGGCCGGTTTCAAACAGTATGATATAGTGAGTAAGATGGGAAGATGGGCCGGTTTCAAACGATTGTTAGGATGTAGTAGATGAAGAGACAGATGGGCTAGTCTCAAACAGATGATATAGATGGAGATGAGGACAGATGGGCTAGTTTCAAACAGTCATGCTATCGTTGCAAGTCAAGATGAGGCAGACTGGGCCGGTTTTCACAATAGTTATATATCGATGCAAAAGCTAAGTTCGGACAGTGGGGCCGAGTTTCATACAGTATATATAATTGAGTGAGTAAGATGAGGACAGATGGGCCGGTTTCAAACAGTATGATATAGATGAGTAAGATGAGGACAGATGGGCTAGTTTCAAACAGTATGATATCGTTGAGTAAGATGAGGACAGATGGGCCGGTTTCAAATAGTATTATATCGATGAGTAAGTTCAGGACAGATGGGCCGGTTTCATACAGTATAATATAATTGAGTAAGATGAGGACAGATGGGCCGGTTTCAAACAGTATAATGTAGTTGAGTAAAGCGAGGATAGATGGGCCGGTTTCAAACAGTATAATGTAGTTGAGTAAAGTGAGGATAGATGGGCCAGTTTCAGACAGTAATGAATCATAGTTGAATAAGATAGACAGAGTGGGCCCGTTTCAAACAGTATCATGTAGTTGAGTAAAGTGAGGACGACGGCCGGTTTCAAACAGTATAATGTAGTTGAGTAAAGTGAGGATAGATGGGCCAGTTTCAGAGCAGTAATGACATAGTTGAGTAAGGTGAGATAGATGGGCCGGTTTCAAACAGTATATGTAGTTGAGTAAAGTGAGGATAGATGGCCGGTTTCAGACAGTTATGATATGTTGAGTAAAGTGAGGATAGATGGCCAGTTTCAGACAGTATGAATAGTTGAATAAGATGAGGACAGATGGCCGGGTTTCCAAACAGTATTATGTAGTTGAGTAAAGTGAGGATAGATGGGCCGGTTTCAGACAGTATGATATAGTTGAGTAAGGTGAGGATAAGATGGGCGCGGTTTCAGACAGTATGAATAGTTGAGTAAGGTGAGGATAGATGGGCCGGTTTCAGACAGTATGATATAGTTGAATAAGATGAGGACAGATGGGCGCGTTTCAAACAGTGTAATGTAGTTGAGTAAGGTGAGATAGATGGGACCGGTTTCAAACAGTGTAATGTAGTTGAGTAAGGGTGAGGATAAATGGGCCGGTTTCAGACAGTAATATATAGTTGATAAGATGGAGGAAGATGGGCGGTTTCAAACAGTATTGATATAGTTTGAGTAAGGTGAGGATAGATGGGCGGTTTCAGACAGTATGATATAGTTGAATAAGAGAGGACAGATGGCCGGTTTAAACATTATCAAATGTAGTTGAGTAAGGTGAGGATAGATGGGCCGGTTTCAGACAGTATGATATAGTTAATAGATGGAGACAGATGGGCACGGTTTCAAACAGTGTAAACTGTAGTTTGAAGTAAGGTGAAGATAGATGGGCCGGTTCAAACATTATAATGTAGTGAGATAAGGTGAGGATAGATGGGCCGGTTTCAAACGTATAATGTGGTTGAGTAAGGTGAGATAGATGGGCCGGTTTCAAACAGTATAATGTGGTTTGAGTAAGGTGAGGATAGATGGGCCGGTTTCAAACAGTATAATGGTAGTTGAGTAAGGTGAGGATAGATGGGCCGGTTTCAAACAGTATATGTGGTTGAGTAAGGTGGAGGACAGATGGGCCAGTTTCAACAGTATAATGTGGTTGATTAAGGTGAGGAGAGATGGGCCGGTTTCAGACAGTATGATAATAGTTGATATAAGATGAGGACAGATGGGCCGGTTTCAAACAGTGTAATGTAGTTGAGTAAGGTGAGGATAGATGGGCGGTTTAAACAGTATAATGTAGTTGAGTAAGGTGGGATAGATGGGCCGGTTTCAAACGTATAAATGTGGTTGATGTAAGGTGAGGATAGATGGGCCGTTTCAAACAGTGTAATGTGGTTGAGTAAGGTGAGGATAGATGGGCCGGTTTCACAAGTATAATGTGGTTGGTAAGGTGAGGATAGATGGGCCAGTTTCAAACAGTATGATATAATTGAATAAGATGAGGACAGATGGGCCAATTTCAAACAGTATAATGTGGTTGAGTAAGGTGAGGAGAGATGGGCCGGTTTCAAACAGAATGATAGGCGATTGACAGACAAACAGACAGACAGAACAACAACAACAAGACGTCGTGCCGAACACGATACTTGCAAAATCCATAAAACAAATTTGACCTCAAAAATAATTGGTGGTTGAATTCAATGACCAAATATGCAAATCCTCTTCAAATTTCAACTGAATTGGATGAAAATTGACAATTATTTTAAAATTCGGCCTATGTTGACCTTTTGGTCGATGTGAACCTTAAAAATAATTCGTGGTTGAATTCAGTGACCTGATATGAAAATCCTCTTCAAATTTCAAGTCAATGGGATGAAAATTGAGGATTTTAGAAATACCACCATCGTTGTTGACCTTGGGCCTAAGTTGACCTTTTGGTCGATATTGACCTCAAAAATAATTGGCTGGTTGAATTAATTGACCTGAGATCCTCTTCAAATTCAAATAATAAATCCTCTTCAAATTTCAAGTCAATCGGATGAAAATTGAGGATTTAAAAAAATGACACCTGAGTTGTTGACCTTTGGCCTATGATGACCTTTTGACATCAAAAAAAACAATAGGCTTCTTCCTTATGGCAAACTCTACCATGTGGAGAAGTTTTGTGAAGATCATTTTAAAATTGTGACCTGTAGGCGATAAACAGACAGATCGACACAGACAGACAGACAGACAGACAGACAGACGGACAGGTCAAAGTTGTGAGGCCTGCTGACCTGTGCCGTTTCATGCAATGGCGACGCATCATTTTAGTGGGGTGGAGTCAGGACGTCTGAACATTGACCCATTTAAAATATGTGATATGTTCTAAGTTTTAAAAAGGGCATAAACCCTGTGAAAAATGGATGAAATGCCCTGAAACTCGAACTTGTTTTGTACCTTATCTTAATGAAGCCATCTTCTAAGTTTCCATTGAACATGTAAAAGGATATGGGGAAAAAAAGATCTGAAAAAAAAAAAACAGGTGGGACGGACAGACGGACAACGTTGCGTCCCCTCTGGTGAAACAGAGAGGGGACTAATTCATAGAAGTGACAAAACAAATTTGCTTTGGTAATTCCACAACAAAGCACAAAGGAATCAGAAAGAAATCTTAACCACGGGTAAAATAATTTGCAATGCTCGATGGGTTGATGTCAATTTCTGTGAATGTTAACACATCATTGAAGTGTAAACCCCCCTTTTCAAACACAACCCACTCGTACATTTCAAGATCAACGTTTACAATTCAATGAATCTGTATTTTAAAATAAATAAATAAATAAATAAATATATATATATACTGATTGACTAATGGCTTCATCAGCAGGTTGTTTTTTTTTTTGTGAATAAATGAAAAATACCTTCGACCACATATTTGCATTTGTAATTCTCCGACGAGTGATTTCATAAATCGTGAGCAACATTGCAAATGGATAATTGCAGTGGGAAATGGGTACGATGGCATGAATGGTGACCTACTGCACCACCACCACCACCAACAACAATGATCAATCAATCAATCAATCAATCAATGAGGTCGAGAATTTCGTACAACTACATCAAACAGTGTGTAAACATTATGCAAAAAAGAACTCGAACAAAAATTTGCCATGCTTCTGTCATGAGATTAGATGAGAATCTCATTGGATAATGTGACTAATGCACAGGAGATTGTTCAGGGGAAATTACATCGTTCTTCAAAACATCACAAACTGGACCTGAAAGATTAAATACTCTGACAATGTCTTGTATCCGATCATTTATCAGTTCAGCAAGAAAAGTGTGATCAGACCCGTCCGTCTGATCAAAATCTCCGTTACAGCTCAACCTCCATAGATCCCCCAGGTGTAGCCATTGCAGTCGAGGAAGGCTGCTAAGAAAGTCAACTATGGCTGTGACTACAACTACTGCACTACTTTATTGTTCTTTGTGTCATTTATCCTCCTCACCCTGTCAGGTACTTAAGGCTGCCGAGGTAGTTTCATTTGCTGGGTTAGGTGGGGTACAATCCGGGATGGGTCGCCACTCCCATGCAAGATACTAGATTGGCTCACTCCCAGTATCTGGTACTCATTGTGCCAACCTCAGAAGGAAGACCGGCTGAGTCGTTCCACCTGGTGTTATTTTGGCACAGATGGGATGTAAATTCTGGACCTTAAGATCCTAAGCCAACCACCTTAACCACTATGCCACCACAAAGCCATTGCTACCAAATTATAATGGCCCAATTATTTCCCACCTTCATGTTCTGTCGGCCGGGGGAAAGTTTTTGGCCCGTATTCCAGGAATTGGCCGACCAAGCCTGATATTTGACGGGATCTGATTAAGGGAATGATTTGTAACTTGTTCCAGGGTGTCGGCGATAACTCGCCTCCTGTTCACGAAATATACGATGGGATCGTTAATGTTCACCAAATAATGCTAGCAGATGAGACACCCGGCTTAACAACCATCCGATGGACGGCACACCGTGCGATGCAATGCCCTGTGTATGAAGCACCGATCTGACCATCAAGTTTATGGTGCGGTCGGGAATCGAACCCAGGCTAAGCAGCTTAAAGGGAACCTCTGCAGCATCTTGTCGGACAAGGCTGATAATTATTAATTATAATTAATTAAAGTAACGTGGTCAAAACTGATCATATACGGATAGTGGAATTAGGCCAACGTACCAGCACAAAGGTCTAGTTTTGTGATACATACCATGTGATCTGTAATGTTCTCATGTAAGTGCAAGCATACAGGGCAGCCAGCTTTAAAAAAAAACAACCCGGTAATTCACAACACCTTGCTCTCTGAAGACACTGCACCAGCACACTAGCTTGGTGTTGGCGAGGCGGTTAGGGTGGTGGCTTGGGATCCTATGGTCTTGAGTTCGAGCCCCATTTTCCACTGAATTAACACCAGGGGGTTGACTCAGCCTGTCATCCTTCTGAGATCAGCGAAATGAGCACCAGTATACTGGTAATAGGGGCACTGCATCAGCGGCATAGCTGCGCCCCGAACCAATGATGCTACCATCAGCCAAAAAGGCAGCACACAATGGGGAACCAGTCCACTAGTTCGAGTGGAATCCAAATTAATTGAGAACCAAACCTAATACAGTGTGAGGCAACTTGGAGGTGAGCGCATTAAGCCATCCTCCATCCTGCTGGCCAGACATTAATTCCATGGTGAAAATGAAAGGTTGACACAGTGAGGAGTTTGCACATCGATTCAGGGAAGGATGGCACAATGTCGGGTGGTGAAGATGAAATCAAATCAAATCATCCTTTATCTATCACCGATCATGGATAAACGATCGCAAGGGGCTCAACGGAATTGAAAGAAAAACAATTTATTTTTTTAAAAAAATTCATATATTTAATAGAAACCAGAAACAGTAAAATAAACTCTCTGCCATGAAAAGAAAAATCAACAACAACATGTGATTGTTGTTGATGGAGTTATATTTTCTTATGTGACATCATGGAACACGGATGAGGCGCAGCAAACCTCCGACAGAGATAAATGCTGAATGATTTCACGTCCATTTCTTTGTGACCTAATCACATAATGCTGCGTTGTGGCGAATGTTTTAACATAGAGATCCGAGGTGGAAGTAACAATCTCAATACCAGCTGTATGTTCACTTCCTGCAGCAATCACTGCATTGTACCGTAGCCACATTGACCGTATGGGGACTCCAATCCGAGCATTAGGAATGACATGCCACACCCGAATCAGCTTCCGTTTCAGGTTGGCGAGGGTCTGTGGCTGTCTTGATAAGGTTCGAATGTGACAATCAATGATATCCCAGAGATGTTCAATTGGATTTAAATCTGGTGAGGGTGGCAGGCCAGGGAGTCGTGATATTAAAGTTGTGATTTACAAGAATGTTCCTTGTTCGAATGGCCCTGTAAGCAGAAGCGTTAGCGTTCATACAGATTATTCCTGGACCCTGTTGCTTAAGGGAAGGCAACACCTGCTGCTGTAAGATATCATTAATGTATCGATCTGCCATCAGATTACCATGGACAAGGATCAAGTTGGTGCGAAAGATTTCAGAAATACCACCCCACATCATGGCACTTCCACATACAAAATTTGTGGCTGAGTTGACAGACTAGGGCATATCGCTCATTGCGTATTCTATGGACCCGTACACGGCCATCATACCTTTCAAGGAGAAACCAGGATTTGTCACTGAACATAACACTTGCCCATTGCCTCCATGTCCATTGGACGTGCCTATTTGACCACTGCAAGTGTGCATGGATGAGTCAGGTGCAAGTCTTAGACGTTGAACAGAATGATGAGCACGGATCCCTGCATCACTGAGATGCCTCAAAACGGTGCTGACGCTCATCCCGTGAGATCCAGGGAGTGTGTGTTCAGTACTCTGGGCAGTTTGAAACCGATTGTGTAGATGGGTTGTGTGAATATATCGCTCCTGAGCAGAAGTCATTATCACGGGACATCCACTTCTTGACGTGTCTCTTTTTGATCCAGTAGCTTAACAACATTTTCTGAACTCATAAACGGTTCCTCTTCTCATGTTAAAGAATCTTGCAACATGGCTAATGGAAGACCCTCCTTGAAGGTGTCCAATGATTCCTCTCGTTTTCTGTTTTGATTTTGCTCAGAATGCCTCGTGTCCCCTCTAAAAACCTAAGGGCGCATGAGTTGCACGTGCTGAGCGATTATATAGTATGAAGCAAGTACTTTACCTGGAAACTTACATTCAGGTGTTCTGCACATCCCTCGTGCTAAAAAGGCACTTGGAATAAATGCTGAAACAGTCCTTCAACAATTACATTATCAATTCTACATGTTCGATTTTTTTATGGTGGAGTTGGAGTATGAAATAAAAGAGAGAAGAAAATAATGTTAAAATCACAGAAGGTGGTTTACCAAAATGCTTGTGCAAAAAGATGTCCTTAAGGGAGGTTTTAAAATTAGAGTAGGGAATGAAATACGACAATATCTTAATTGTTAGGATAACAAGGAGTTTGATGACAATTTAATTACTGTAAAGAGGAGCAAACTGGGGAATAAAGAAGGGGAAGGGGGATCCTGATGGAACATCTGGCCCTGATGGAACCTTTTCCAGTCCTGATGGAACATCTCCTGGTCCTGATGGAACATCTTTTCATCCTGATGGAATCTCTTCTAGTCCTGATGGAACATATCCTCATCCTGATGGAACATCTTCCAGTCCTGATGGAACATCTTCCAGTCCTGATGGAACCTCTTGTAGTCCTGATGGAACAACTCCTGGTCCTGATGGAACATCTCCTCATTCTGATGGAATCTCTTCTAGTCCTGATGGAACATCTTCCAGTCCTGATGGAACTCTTCTAGTCCTGATGGAACATTCCTAGCTCTGATGAACATATCCTAGTCCTGATGGAACATATCCTGTCCTGATGGAACATCTTCCAGTCCTGAGGACATCTTCTCACCTGATGGACATCTCCTCATCTGATTGAACTCTTCTAGTCCTGAGGACATCTCCAGTCTTGATCGCACCTTTCAGTCCTGATGGAACCTCTTCTTGCTTGAGGAACATATCCTGGTCCTGATGGAACATCTTCTCATCCTGAGAACATCTCCTCACCTGATTGAACCTCTTCTAGTCCTGAAGGCAACATCTTAGACATCTCGAGTAGAACCTCGTCTGTCCGATGGAACATCTCCTGGTCCTGATGGAACATCTCCTGGTGCGTTTTTTTATACAAGGCTACATCTTGCCTTACGCCTCCTATCCTCCTCTGCCTTTGTCCTCCTCAAGCCACCAAGGTCACACATGCTCCTCAAGAAACCCTACCCTGCTCACCTTCCCAAAGTTCAGACTAGTCGCTCCCCTCCATTCATTCGTCCCATTATTCCCCTCATTGTGGAACTGTCTCGCTGTGTCTATCGTCTCATCCTCCTCTCATCAGTCTTTCAAATACAGCGCCTGTCAGTCCAGGTTCCCTCAGCGAAGGAGCCTCATGAGTAAAGGAGGCCAACAGGCCGACCACGTGCCTCGTGGTTGCAGCAGGTTGATCGTCATCTCAAGAAGATGGGGATGGGCCAGGCATCTGCCTGGGGGATGGCCAGACAGAGGCCCCGGGAGTATCGGCGAAAGTGGACGCAGCAATGTGCTGCTCCGGCACATAGTCCCATACCTGGCCTGGCCTGGCCTGTCAGTACCTCATGCGTACACCCATGCACACCACACCAATGATTTATTCTACACATGCCGATTCCTTCCCATTCTGTTCCTCTTCAGTCCATTGTTACTCGTGTTGTATATTATTCCTCCTTTCCTCCTTGTATATGTTCACCTCCCCACTCCCCACCTCCATACCCTTGAGTAGTTTATGAGCCTGCTGTTCATTGTCGTTTACCTACTTCATGAACCGAGATGCTTGAAAAAAAAAAATAGAGTCCACCAACCTGCCACCTGATGGAATATTCCGATTTCCAAAACTTCATTCCATAAGTGAACTTCCTTTTACAAAGGTTCATACTTTTACAATGACAACACTCTATCTTCTACATCGACAAACATAAAAACACAACCGACCTCGTAAATCTTATGCATAACCTGTAGTGGAATTTTTTTCCTCTCCTTGGAATACTCCATCATTTTCATCTACAGTACATCCTTCTATTTTAAGCCCTCTACCATCGATAAAAATAACAGTGATGTTTGGGTATGAATGTGGAATAATATTTTAGCACTGTGCGCTCTATCATCCAGATCAAATGAAA
>CM068955.1:19538995-19564362 GCA_035128595.1 Eptatretus atami
TGGATATTATTAGCACATATTAATATGTAATAGAAAAAATAAAACTTTCTCAATTTCCTTATTTATTTTAAACACTTCAAGGTAACTATGATATTAAATTTACTTTCACAGAAATTTTATAGTATTTATCTATTTTGCACACTTCTAACTTCCCATAAATGTTTGTTGGGGAATAGCACCACAAGAGTGAAAATAACCCAAACCTTAGCACAGCATTGTTTCTGCAGAAGAAGAGATCATGAGCGCTTCAACATACATGAAGTAGTGCCAAATAATAATTTCCAGACCACGAGGTTGTGGCTGTTGCTTTTCAGGTTTACGAATTTCATGCCGCAGACAGTGAGGGGCTTCTTCGGCTGCGGCAAGGTTACAGCCTTGAAGTGAATTCTGAAGTCAAGTGATTTGACGTAATAGGAAGGCCATGCAGCAACCTGGTGTGGAAGAAGAACTAACCTGATGAGCTATTCGCCCCACTTGAGTTGGGCACAATCAGGATACTTCACAATGACACGGTGAGTGAACGTTCAAGATATACAAAAACACTGCTTCCATCTAATTTTGGGTAGGAGTAAAATAAAAGAAGTGCTCACCTGTCACAACTACACACACACACACACACACACACACACACACACACACACACACTACCCACGCACTACCTGATGATGCACACTTGCCGGTTTTCGACGAAAGCGGACATGAAGTTGAGGAAACAGAAGCCAATGACCTAATCGAGCGCAAGCTTAATGGGTGGAATGGCTTCCTCCTGCATCCACGTTTGTTGTGTATCCTTGAATATCATGTTTGCACTCTTCTGAGAAAAGACATTGATGCAGATGAAGAATGTGTTTGGTTCAGTTAAGAATCCTCACTTTTTCAGTTTTGCAATTTAAATTATATATTTCAAGATTTGCATCTGTAGAATTGTTATTTTATATCTAGTAATTTTGCACTTTTCCTGTTTCTATTACTATTTTTTATCCACGTGATTATTTTAAATTTATGGATTGTTTCAATACCAATGTAACCCTGCTTCAAAAAATAAAATCAGCCTTATAGTTTTTGAGACAGTGATATTTCTTTGTTTAACTGCTATATGGCAGCCATATTCAAAGATGGCGACCAAACGCCAAAATTGAAAAATCATGCTAGTTGGCACTGAAAGCCATCCACAGCACTACAGCTCATCATCATCATCATCATCAACAACCATGCTGTGTCCAGAGCATTCTGCCAAGACAGTTTCATGGTTCGGATTACAGTCCTGGATGGGTCGCCACTGCGACGCAGGTTGCCAATGCCTTCTGCAATTTCATGTGAAAGACTTAATCTGTTAATTTCCCAACCTGGATCTCCGCTCACTGTACCTCCTACATCCTAACCAGGTAATGATCAATTTTCCATCAAACATTTCTTCTTCCTCCTCTACTCTGCTTGGCTGCTCCAACAATATTCTTGAAAAAGTACCAATCTGTACAGGTGTCGTTGAACAGCTTCCACAACACTGCAGAGGCTGGTTATTGGGTCGCTGAAATAGGTGACCCTTATTGTCAGTAATTCTGTCAGTTTGTTTGGATTTTTGTTTGGATGCTTGTTCGTTTGTCATCAGCATAATTGGTAGTAAACGTGGGCGGATTTTTACCAAACTCGGGTGGTAGGTACAGCTTATGACCTCGTGCTTTGGAAATTGTGATGGTTGCTAGGGATGCTTTGGTTCCCTAGCAACAACCGAAAATCTTCAAAATCGGTACCGTTCACGCGAAATCAATTCCGAAAGCCATTATCCAACGTAGGGTTATCAAATTTGGCACGAATGATCTACAGGTGATGCTCTATAAAACATATTCCAGTTTTTGTGATATATGGAATACTTTACCCGCAGCGCACCCTACAATTAGGGTATGCGCGAAAATTGGTGAAAATTAAAGGCCCGAGCGACCAGGTGAGTGCATCGATACGAATGAAACTTTGCAGGTTCATGGTACTCAATGAGTACTACAACTTTGCCTCAGGACATATTGACCGATTTCACTTAGGTCAGGGTTCAAAGGTCAATTAGTGCAAAAATCGATATATGCGAGAGCTGGAGGTGCCTTCGCGCCAAATGCTACTCCTCCTAGGGTTATGGTCGGATCGTCATGAAAATTCACACTAATCGTCTGGAATACATTGTGCACAAATGATCGAGCTGGATTTTCGATTTAGATCTTTGTTCACCCACAGCACCCCTCGAACTTTGGGGATTTCCGATTTCAAACCGCATTTTCGGTACTTTTCATTCAAATAGATACCGAGTAGTTATCAGTAGATGGAACTGGATGAGATTTGATATGCATAATCTTAAGGTGATTCCCTATCTGCTATATTGACTCCATTTTGCTCTATATCTTATAGTTTCCATGCTCGGCGACCCATCGCCGCCTACCGGCTTGTTCTGATGTTAGTTATTCTGAAATTTGCTGACACCGAAAACGATTCACAATTCTTCCTTGTCAAGTTGGGAATAGTTCTTCTCTGCCGGGGACAATGTTCTGGAAGCAAGTTCAACAGGTCTTTCGGTTCCGTCGGGCATCATGCGAGGTAACACACTACCAACTCCATACCAACAGGTATCGCAGGTCAGCACAAGTTCCTTCTCCATACCAGATTCAAATGAAGGAGAAGGTCTGGAATGCTGATTGTTCAGTGGATCCCCAGCTCCAAGAGACGCCTTTCTTCAAAAGACAATGAAAAGGGCCCAAAACGTTGGTCACATTCGGGATGTAACGACCATAGAACTAAACCAAGCCGAGGTATGACTTCAACTCAGTCATGTCTCGTGGAGCAGGAGCATCCTTCAGAGCTCGGACTTTCTCATCTGTCAGGTGTAGACCCTCGGCATCGATCATATGACCCAGGTAAGTGACAGAGGGTAAGGTACCATAAATTGGCACTTGTCTTGACGCAGGTGTAGGCCAGAATCCAAAATCTTCTTCAGACGTCGATCCAGGTTTTGTAGATGTTCATCATCCACATGACCAGTAACCAGAAAAATATCATCCTGGTAACAAATGACATTGCGTTCAGCAACAAACAAACTGTCCATGACACATTGATAAATGCCAGGCACAGATTTCATTCCGAAAATAAGTCGATGGTACCGATGCAACCCACGATGTGTGTTTATGGTAAGATACCGTTTTGAATTCTCATCCAAGCAAAGTTGTAGAAAGGTGGATTTGAGATTGAGTTTAGTATAAGTCTTGCCTCCAGTGAGACAAGTGTAGAGGTCTTCAACCCTCAGGATTTGGATATTTATCGAATGAAGAACACTTGTTCATGGTCATTTTATAATCTCCATATATGCGCTTTGACTGGTCCAATTTTATGACAGAATGATGGGTGCCACCCATTCGGCGTACTGAACTTGCTTGATGATCCCCAAACTTTCAAGAAGATCCAATTCCTTGTCAATCTGCTCCAGCAGAGTGAAAGTGACTGGGCAAGCTCTGCAAAATATAGGATTGGCATACCGATCAACACTGAGTTTAGCCATACATCCTTTCAAAGCTCCAAGCTCATCTTTGAAGACATCTGGATACATATCCAGCACATTTTTAGTGTGTTTACAACTGTAGGAGAAACAGTTGCCCGAAGTTTATAAAGGCCGAACTTGAATATTGCAACAAAGGTGTGACCATCTTCAGAAAACATCCTTCAGCGAGCTTTAAGGCTGAACTCTCGAACCTACCTCCTTCTTTGTTTATTTTGATACCTTCTTAACTCTGTCTCTGGTGTGTGCTCTCCCTACATTCACTTCCTCACCTACAATCTGTTTGGGACAAGGCTGAATGTCTCGACTCAGTGTTTACCTCCAACACTCATGTACTCCCCACTCAGGCCATCTCTCTCTCTGTCCACACCTTAAGTACTTAGACATACTTTCACCTGAACACTGACATTTTCTTCCAATAAGTTGGAGAACGTTCTGGCTCGCCTAAATTTCGCCTTGGCAATGAGTCCAGATAGTCCAGCAGACAGATGCAATAATATGTGTGTTACGTGCTCTTTGTGTCGTGCACGAGACTTGGTACACACGTACTTCATCCCAAAACATGTAATTTTAGATATAGTACCGTATCTGATTTGGCCTGTCATTGCCTTGGCAGCCATTTTTAAAAACAGCCACCATTTCCTTTTATAATACTACACAAGTCAGAAACTAAGAGGCTAGAGTCTTCATTCCAGGGTCTATATATTGGCTTCCAGGGTTCTACCGTTCAGAAAAAATGATTATTGAGTGTGTCAAACTGTCAGGTCCATACTTTTTAAGCGGTGAAGCCAGTTCAGTATTTGGCTATGTCTTTCCTTCCATCCGGCCATCCATCCATCCATTCATACATCCACAACGTTTTGAGATATCCTATTCACAGACAAATAAAACAGACAAGCCGGTATGCGGCGATGGGTCGCCGAGCATGGAAACTATAAGATATAGAGCATAATGGATGTCATATAGCGGATAGGGAATCACCTTAAGATTATGCATATCAAATCTCATCCAGTTCCATCTACTGATAACTACTCGGTATCCATTTGAATGAAAAGTACCAAAATGCGGTTTGAAATCGAAAATCCCCAAAGTTCTAGGGGTGCTTGGGTGAACAAAGATCTAAATCGAAAATCCGCTCGATCGTTTGTGCACAATGTATTCCAGACGATTAGTGTGAATTTTCATGACCATCCGACCATAACCCTAGGAGTAGTATTTGGCACGAAGGCACCTCCAGCTCTCGCATATTATCGATTTTTGCACTAATTGACCTTTGACCCCTGACCTAAGCGAAATCGGTCAATATGTCCTGACGCAAAGTTGTAGTACTCATTGAGTACCATGAACCTGCAAAGTTTCATTCGTATCGATGCACTCACCTGGTCGCTAGGGGGCCTTCAATTTTCACCAATTTTCACGCATACCCTAATTGTAGGGGCGCTGCGGGTAAAGTATTCCATATATCACAAAAACCGGAATATATTTGATAGAGCATCACCTGTAGATCATTCGTGCCAAATTTCATAACCACACGTGGGATAATGGCTTTCGGAATTGATTTCGCGTGAACGGTACCGATTTTGAAGGTTTTCGATTGTCGCTACGGAACCAAAGCGTCCCTAGCAACCATCACAATTTCCAAAGCACTAGTCATAAGATGTACCTACCACCCGAGTTTGGTCAAAATCCGCCCACGTTTACTACCAATTATGCTGATGACAAACGAAAACATCCAAACAAACATCCAAACAAACAGACAGAATTACTGACAATAAGGGTCACCTATTTCGGTGACCCAACAGACAGATAAACAAAATCGATTCACCAATATACTGGAAAAGTCTTCGATTTTGCAAGGAACAAACAGAGAGGGGTGAAACCATAACCTCCTTCCACTTAACCTCCCACCTAGTGTCCTTTGCCCATGGATACAAGGTGCGAAGAGAGAGAGATAGGGAGAGGAGGAGGGTTGATTGGGAGGGAGATGAAAACCAGCTTTATAGAAGGGGTTAAATAAGTTTTCAAGTACTTTTTGAAAGATTTAACCCTCATTCTTATATTTCTCATTGAAATTGGGAGTTTGTTCCAAAGCCGAGGCTTTTGCTTGAAAATAACTAGAGCTTGCCTTTTTGTGTAATTTACGCACTCCAAGGGAACGAAGGAACTGTAGTTGAATGAAGTGAGTGAGGTGTTCTCTGCTGTGTAAAACGTGATGAGATGTATTCCGAAAGAGAAGATGACAAGGACTTGAACATTTGAATCATTATTCCCCTCGCCAGAGGAGAGTTTATTGCATTTGGGTCCGATTGTCTGTCTGTCTGTTTGTTTGTTTGTCCGCACAGAACTTTAGTGTTTTCCTCTGCAACCGCTTATCCAATTGACACAAAATTTTCAACATAGGAGCGATGACTCATGTAAAATGTTTTAATGATAATTATGGTGTCAGAGGTCACATGCTGTGACAGCCATGTTGGAAAAACAGAAAAACTTTTTGACCTCTGTATCTCTGAAACCGTACCAAGGAAAAAACTTGAAACTTGGCACACGGCAAGTAATCCTCTTGGGGAATGCGTGGAATTTTTTTTCTGATGTTATAGGTGCCTTCTTTATGACGTCATAATTGCATACATAGAAAGCTACATCTAATCAGTGAGAAAATTTTGGGGGGGTCCTCTAGGGATAAATTGGTCAACAGAAAATTGATGACATCATGGGTCATGTTGCTTGGCAGCCAAATTGGTTTCTATTTAAAAACCTTCAAAGATATTCTCTGAAACGGTTATGCAGATCGAGAAAAAAAATTTACACGTATGACCACCTATACATGAGGAACAAAACGTTAACACCTATGATGTCATAGGTCACATGGTTTGGCAGCCATATTGGATTTACACTAAAACCTTTAAAAATCTTCTTCCAGATCAAGAGGAAACTTCAAACACATGTTGCCCAAGCCTTGTGGCTACCTGGGTGTTCACAAATAATTGATAGGTCACATGGTCTGGCAGCCATATTGTTTTTACACTAAAACCTATAAAAATCTTCTTCCAGATCAAGAGGAAACTTCAAACACATGTTGCCCAAGCATTGTGGCTACCTGGGTGTTCACAAATAATTGATAGGTCACATGGTCTGGCAGCCATATTGCATTGAGCAAAAAAATTTTTTTAATTCTTTCTCTTGAACCTCTTAATCAATTTACGTGAAGCTTCAAAATTATGATGTAGTGGTGATATGGAATATTTGTTTGAAATTTCAACTTGATCGGATGCATGGTCTGGCAGCCAGGATTATTTAAAATTTTTGATCTGGGTTTGTTTTGATTTAGTTTTTTTTGAATAAGGGTCATGTGGCTGTGCCTAGATGGGTTTGAGAGTAGAGGAGTAACATCTGAAATCCGAGTCCTATCCAGGTTCCTCCTGATGACTTGATCTTTACTTTTTGCTTGTTCGGGTTTCTTCTGATTACTCCAACACAGGACTGTACCTATTTGGTCTTTCATTTGATTTTAATTGAATTTATTTTAATCACATTCTAAATTCAATTGAATAATTATAAACGTCATGGGTCGGAGTCAAGTGTCCAATCAAAGCGGGACATATTGGTACCTGGTCATCACTGCCAGCAGCTATAAAGTGGCAGTTCTAGTTATGTCTCTTATTAATTACGAAACACACCAGTACACAAACACCACTCAAACCAAGTCCTGGCGAGGGTCTGCAATCTCTGATTGCTCTCTTTCTTGTTCTATATTGTATTCTCTATGCAACTGATTGCCAGTGTAATTGGTTTAACATGGGACTATTTAGGTTGTTGAAAGATCAGGCGAGCACACTTGTTCTGTACTTTCTGTAATGGATACAAATCTTGTTTAGCAATTCCATGGAGTAAGGGACTACCATAATCCAGCCTGGAGAACACGAGTGCACAACAGTATGGCAAGTATCGCTACTCATATAATTCCTGATGTGATCAAGATTATATATCTGCCAATTAAGAGAGTGACAAAATATTTGACCTGATCAGACATCCTCCTGTCATGGATGTCCTCTTTATTTACTCCCCCTCTTCCCTCTCTCATTTACTCCCCCTCTTCCCTCTTGTTTTTTACTCCCCCTCTTCCCTCTCTTTTTTTAATTCCCCTCTGTCCCTCTCTTTTTTTACTCCCCCTCTGTCCCTCTCTTTCTTTTACTCCCCTCTTCCCTCTCTGTATTTACTCCCCCTCTTCCCTCTCTTCCCTCATCTTTATTTACTACCCCCTTCTCTCTCGTTTTTTTACTCCCCTCTTCCTCCTTTTTTGTACTCCCCCTTCCTCTCTCATTTACTCCCCTCTTCCCTCTGTTTTTTTACTCCCCCTCTTCCTCTCTCATTTTTAAATCCCCTCTGTCCTCTCTTTTTTAACCCCCTCCGTCCCTCTCTTTTTTTACTCCCCTCTTCCTCTCTTTTTACTCCCCTCTCCCTCTCTTTTTATCCCCCTCTTCCCTCTCTGTATTTACTCCCCTCGTCCCTCTCTTTTTTGACTTACTCTTCCCCTCTTGTTTTACTCCCATCTTCCCTCTCTTATTTCTCTCCCTCTTCCCTCTCCTTTTCTCCCCCTCTTCCTCTTTTTTTTTTACTCCCCCTCTTCCCTCTCTCATTTACTCCCCCTCTTTCCCACTCTTTTTACCTTCCCCTCTTCCTCTCTTTTTTAATCCTCCTCTGTCCCTCTCTTTTTTTACTCCCCCCCTTCTCTCTCATTTTTTTACTCCCCTTTTCCCTCTCTTATATACTCACCTCTTACCTCTCTTTTTTTTTTACTCCTCTTCCCTTTTTTTTTTTACCCCTCCCACTCTTCCCTCTGTTATTTACTCCCCTCTTCCCTGTCTTTTTTACTCCCCTCTTCCCTTTCTGTTTTCTCCCCCTCTCCATCTTTTTTTTTTACTCCCCCTATTTCTCTCTTTTTTTTACTCCCTCCTTTCCCTCTCTGTTTTTTTACTCCCCTCTTCCCTCTCTGTTTTTTTACTCCCCCTCTTCCTCTGTTTTTTACTCCCCTCTCCCTCTCTCTTTTTTTACTCCCTCTTCCTCTCTTTTTTACCCCTCTCCCTCTCTTTTTACTCCCTCTTCCTCTCTTTTTTTACTCCCCCCTTCCCTCTTGTGTTTTTTACTCCCCTCATTTTCAATATCTTTTTTTACTCCCCCTCTTCCCTCTCTGTGTTTTTACTCCCCTCTTCCCCCCGTTTTTTTACTCCCTCTTTCCTCTCTGTGTTTTTTACCCCCCTCTTCAATATCTGTTTTTTACTCCCCCTCTTCCTTCTCTGTTTTTTTACCTCCCCCTCTTCCCTCTCGTGTTTTACTCCCCCTCTTCCTCTCTGTGTTTTACTTCCCCCTCTTCAATCTCTGTTTTTTAACTCCCCTCTTCCCTCTCTTTTTTTACTCCCCTCCTCCTTCTCACTTTTCTCCCCCTCCTTCCTCTTTTCCCCATAGACTTACATTCTCCCTAGCAGGCCTCACATTCCTTGAACTACTTTCACCCGAACAAAATATCAAATGTATATTTATCTGGATTTCGAGATATTCTTGCATTCGTAATTATTTTTTTCATAACAGGAAACAAATAAGATTTGTTATGAATTTATAAAAGTGTTCTATATTTCATCACTTTGAGGAACTCATTTTTATTTAATATTTTAATCAAATCTACATTTGTAGGTTTACCAATATCGGTATATGGCCAGTTTTTAATGTAAAATTCTCTGTCTGTATGTTCTAGAATCTAGTTCATAAGGAATATAATACCGATCACCCCTTTCTTGTAAATATTCTTGGACTCAAAATTTATAATTTTCTCGAAGCCTAATCTTTCTTTTCGTCGTTTATTTGTTTTAAAATTACAT
Source organism: Eptatretus atami (assembly GCA_035128595.1). NCBI lineage: Eukaryota > Metazoa > Chordata > Myxini > Myxiniformes > Myxinidae > Eptatretus > Eptatretus atami. The sequence continues at coordinate 19,548,401 of CM068955.1, forward strand.
CCGTGTCCGAAGGAAGCGGTTAAGTTTGGCATTTTTAATGTAGGAAATAGGCAAATCCTCAAAACGAAAAAAAAACCCAACAGAAATACCATTTAGAACTACCCTTCAAAATGGTTTAGAATTATCCTTTACACTAATTAGAACCCACTAGAATTACCTTTTAGAACTCTTTGGAACTCTTTAGATTCTTAGAGGTCTTTTGGGTCCTCGGGAACTTTTTGGGTCATCTTGGTCTTTTGGATCTTTTGGGTCCTCAGGCTATTTTGGGTCCTTTGGGTCCTCCAGGTCTTTTGGGTCCTCGGGGACTTTTGGTTCTTCTGGGCCTTCAGGTTCTTTTGTGTCCTCTGGGTCTTTAGGGGTCTTAAAGGGTCATAAAGGGTCATAAAGGGTCTTCAAAGGTCAAAGGGGTCTCAGTAGACGAAAGGGTCGAAAGGGTCAAAAGGGTCCATTTTCCATAGAAACACCGTGTGTTAGAAAGGTTTTTCTTCCTCATTTTTGACAGACGGAAGGACGGACAGATGGAAGGACGGATGGATGGAAATAGTTAAATACTGAAGCGGCTTCACCGCTTCAAAATATTTATGTTTCAGAAATGTATGAGAGATTAATATGAGGGCATGAAATACACCACATCTTCCTGGTGATAATCGGTTTGGATTCCCCTACTTTCTGCATGTATCCCATTTCCCTCCTTTGTCACATAAACAATCTATCATGTGCAGCCTGTGGCAGCTGGTTGCATCATTTTTTGGGGGGCGCAGCTGTGCCGCCGATGCAGTGCCCTCCATTTACAGTACACTGGAACTCATTTCGCCGGCCTCAGAAGGATGACAGGCTGAGTCAACCCCACCTGGTGTTAATTCAGAGGCCAACAGGGGGCTCAAACTCAAGACCAATAGATCTTAAGCCAGCACCAGGCTTGTTGTAAAAACTATGATGAAAGTATTATATAATTTTCTCTTCTTAAAATCATGCATTTGTTGTTTGCTAATTGTTCTTCCACACATTTCCTTATTGTCACCAAGCGGATCATGTTCTTTCTTAAGAGATCGATGAAATTAATGTTGTAAGTTTATCACAAATAACAAATGAACAATTATATCCTGTCATCCATATCATAACACCAAAGGTCCATTCTCGTACATCATTCAATTCCAAGTGGAATGTGGAATTTTATAGGAAAGGTGTATGATTTGTGGGAATGGGTGTTGTGGTTGTAAATTCTACACCTTTCGACCCTTTCCTTCCACAGACCCCATTAGACCATTTCAACCCCAAAGACCCTTTCCACCCCAAAGACCCATTCGACCATTTAGACCCCAAGACCTTTTAGACCCCAAAGACCCCTTCAACCCTTAAGACCCCAAAGACCCTGAAGACCCTCAAGACCATTTGGACCCTTTCGACTCGAAATTCCCAAAACCTGTCAGACCCGTAATACACCTTAATACACCTTAAGGTCAGGCCAGATCAGATCTGTGACTTGCTGCAGGTCAGACCAGATCAGATCTGTGACTTGCCGCAGGTACCATTCAAACCTGTACTAACCTGTTTCACGGTCGGGTTGTCAACAACTAAACAGTCTCCCCACCAGGTTTCCTGGTGAGGAGGGTGTATGGATATTGACATGTAGCAGGATTAAAAAAAAAACCTGTCAAAGGGGAGAGGAGTTCCTTTTGAGCCAAAGGCCATCCATATCTGTTGCCCATCTGTTTGTGGACATCCTCCTGCAGTTGGTTTACCTTTTCCTAGGAGGTTGGGAGCAGGATTTTCACTCCGGCCACAGTAAAGCACTTCATTCTGCAGAACACACAAAAAAAGGAAAGAAAACTGAAAACCCACTCCGTGGGAGCACCTCTTGTGCAGCTGCCCTTTGCAAGGCAGCTCAATGGATGACGGGATTGGGGCAAAGCCTTCGGGACCCCCTTTCTTTGTTGATTGGAGGAAAAGCATGTGGTAACCTTCCTGGGTCGGGTTGCGGTGGTGTGTGTCGAGGTGGTGCTGAGGTGTCATCCATCAGACGGTGCTCTCCTCGGGTTAACCTGGGATGGTCCCTTCAGGAGGGCACCTGGAATGTCCCTATCCCTAAGAGAGAATGATATCTGTCTCTGCTATCATCTGAACTCCAGTGATTGAAAATCAGTATTGAGCACTTTCTGAAGTTAAGAGACTGCATAGTGGCGAGATCATGGTGGGTGGTTACACCTACTATTGGTCTGGTCGCTCTGATGAAATCATGCCAAGAGTTGCTGTCGCTGTGCACAACAAGCTGACTCCAACGATAATTGAGGTAACACCGGTCAACCAGCGTATTATGAGACTGAGGATTCATCACTCATTGGGTGTCATTTCCCTGGTCTCTGTATATGCTCCGACTGAGGCGAGTGATCTCACCGTGAAGGACGCGTTCTATGCCACGTTCAAGTCTGTGATTGATCAGTGCTCCAGGCGAGATTCTCTTCTAGTCTTGGGGGATTTCAATGCGTTGACTGGCACTGATAGAGATGGTTATGACACATGTGTTGGTCCCCATGGGTCTGGAACTGTCTGGACTTGGTGTTCCAATGTTGGTGTTGCGACAAATGAGATTGACCATGTGCTCGTTGATGGTCGCTACAGGATGATTCAGAACTGCAGGGTCTACCGGAGTGCTCAGTTCCTCAATATCAACCACAGGCTTGTTTAAGCAACTCCGACGTTGCACCTTAATTCCAGGAGAATGGTACCATACCAGCCGAGGCTGGATGTTGGCAAGCTCAAGGATGAGAGGGTAGCTGAGGAGTTTGCAAAGAGGGTGAGTGGGGATTTGGGGAGGTCTGAGTGTTTTTGGGAATCCTGAAGAGTTGTGGAGTGTCTTCAAGACTACCATCCTTGATGTTGCTGGTGGATGTCTTGGAACCCACCATCAGGCAAATAAGAAATTTGTCTGCCAATGGACACTGGATACCATTGACCAGAGTCGCATGGCCAGGCTTAATGGCAGAGATGACCTGTTCAGGGAGCTGAGGTGTAAAACTCTACGTGTGTTGAGGGCAGACACGGAAGCCTATGTGCGAGGAATCTGTGAAGGGGTAGAGCATCACCTGTTGTTTATCACTCTGCTGATTCTCATCTCGTCCTGCTTACAGAGGAATTTGTGCATTGCATTCCTTCAAGCCTGTCCCTCAGTTTATTGCAATTAGAGTGGAGGTTGGTGAGGTCTTGACAAAGGAGTCTGGTTACTTTGAGCTCCTGTACCAGGCTGACCAACCAGCATTTGAGTTGGATGTCATTGGTAAAACTATCCCTATTGCTGACCCTCCAATGAACTGTGAACCACCTTTGTTTGTAGAAACACCGGCTGTGGTAAACTATTTGGAAGGGGGTAAAGCTCCTGGGATCTGTGGCATCCATGCTGAACTTCTCAAGGCTGGTGGAAATGCTGCACTCGTGTCGTTGCATGCAGTTGTGTGCTCTGCCTGGAACACAGGCATCATCCCAACTGACTGGAAGAAGGGTCTTGTTGTTCGTCTCTGGAAAGGGAAGGGTGATCGCCAGGAGTGCAACAACTACTGGGACGTGATGCTGTTCTCAGTGCCGGGCAAGGTCTTTGCTCCAATTAATATTGATAGGGTTCACCACCATCTGCTTGAACACCAGTGCCCAGAGCAGTCAGGCTTTACACCATAGTGGTCAATGATTGACCGTATCCTTGCTCTTTGGGTCCTCACCAAACGCAGACAAGAGTTTTGGCAGGGGCTACTCACAACCTATGGTGATCTCAGCAAAGCGTTCGATTCAGTGAATCAGGATGCCCTCTGGAGGATTCCTTGGTGCCACCAAAACTGATCAATCTGATTTCTGAACAATACTCTGATACTTAGAGTGCTGTGAGGTGTGGTGGTTGCATCTCTGACTAATTTCCTATTGTTACTGGAGTTCATCAGGGGTTTGTGCTGGCCCCCACACTTTTCAGTGCTTGTATGGACTAGATTCAGGGGAGTATGTCGGAGAGATCAAGCTGCAGTGCATCGTTTGGGAATGTCAGGATCTCCAACCTTGATTTCGCAAATGATGCAGTCATCTTTGCAGAGACGCTGGCAATCCGTATGGGCGCCCCTGATGCGCAGAATGAGGAGTCAGAGTCTGTAGAGCAATGCCGGTACCTATGCAGGAGGACGAAAGTCTGAGTCATTAAGTCCTTGGTCCTTCCAGTCTTGCTCGACAGATGTGAGACTTGAACTCTGACCAAGGATCTGAGATGGAGACTTAACTCCTTCAGTACCAGCTCTCTTTGGAGAATCCTTGGCTATCACTGGTCAGACTTTGTGTCCAAAGAGCGGTTGCTAAGAGACTCAGATGAGATTTGTTACATGTGTTGTCCGTGAGTGTCAGCTGCGGCTGTGTGGACATGTGGCTCGTCTTGTTCACCAGATTTTCTCAGCGAGGGAGCCTCATGAGTGGAGGAGGACAATGGGCTTCCCACATACCTCGTGGTTGCAGCAAGTTTGTCGGCATCTCAAGGAGATGAGGATGGGCCATGCATCTGCCTGGAGAATGATCAGACAGAGGCCCCTGGAGTATACTCTGGTACGTACCAGCAAAAAGTGGACAATAACATGCTGTTCTGGTGCATGCTCCTATACGTGACCTGACCTGACCCTTAAGACCATTTCATACACATTAGACAGCTTGAACCCTTGACCATTTAAAGCTTTAGACTATTTGGATCTTTTTAGATCGTTTTTACATGCTCGAGTGATTGACACTTTCGACCCATTTTGACACTAACTACGATTGTAACATACACTTTCGACCACCTAGAACCATTTAAGCACACACCACACAAACTTCTATAGTCATCTTGCAAAACACAGACTATACTTTTTTCCAGCAAGTAATGTGCAAACTCAACCCATCCAGAGGGTGAATATTCTGCTACCGAAAAAATTAAGAAGAAAGTTGTTTTTTTGTTTGCTTGTATTTTTTTTTTAACAATGTCAAGGGTCATATAAGAGCTAACACACAAAATGTATAACAAAGGGAGCAGGAGACAAGAGGGAGAGGGAGAAGGAAGCACAAAACAGTGGGGAACAGACACATTTGGAGATCTGTGGAAGGGAGAGGGATGGGGTGGAGAACATGGAGTAAACAAGATGGACACTCCAGGGACTTTCAGGAAGGAAAGCAGGGAATATGAAGGAGATGGGTTTAGGGTGGATTAACGAGGGAAGAAAAGATCGTGGTTTTGGATAGAGGAAGACAAGAGATAGTGGTGAACAGCTATTTCGAAGACCTAGAGAGAAGAGTGGGATTGAAAAGAGTGTGGGAGTTTGCTCCAAAGGTGGGGGAAAGAGGAATGAAAGAGTGAAGGTGAGCAGTGATTCTTGATTTTGGTCGTTTTACCAGAAGGGGGTTGCTGGCGGACCTTGAGTGCCCTGCGGAAATATGGAGGGCACAGATAGCGACAGAGCAGGAGTGGGGAGGGGGGGGGGAGGCCGGAGAGGAGACAGTAGAAGACAAAGACCACCGACCTCCCTGCGGTGAGAGAGTGAGGGACCCAAAGACTCAGCCTCATCGCGGTCGATACCAATGATCTTAAATGCCATAAATGCCTAAAATGGTTCCACAGCATGAAGCCAAGAAGGATGAGATGCAGAATCACCAGTCCAGAGGGGAGAGCAGTTCTCCATCAGGCTGTTGATGAAAGCTTTGTATGTGGTCAGGAGCTCAGGTGTGCCAAGGAAGGACTTTGCACGATAGAGGATGCCCAATCGGTGACTGGCTTTGGAGTCCAGCTTGGAGATGTGGCTTTCCCAGGAAAGATCATGGCAGATAGTGAGGCCCACAAGTTTGAATAAAAAGTTTGTTTGTTACTTACAAAATGGAAGATTTTTTTCAAGTATATTGGTCAGTCGATTTTGCTGTTTTGTCTGTGTCTGTTTGTTAATCACCTACAGGTCACAATTTTAAACTGATCTTCAAGAAACTTCACCACATGGTAGAGATCGTCATAAGCAAGAAGCCTATTGTTTTTGAGGTCAACATTGACCCAAAGGTCAACAACTAAGCTGGAATTTCTAAAATCCTCAATTTTCATCCGATTGCTTGAAATTTGAAGACGTGCTGCATATTTAGTCATTGAATTCAACCACCAATTATTTTTGAGGTCAAATTTGTTTTATTGATTTTGCAAGTATTGTGCACTGCATGACGTCTATTTCTTGTTTGTTTCTTTGTTTATGCATTCGGACCCTGCATGAACCAATGCAGCCAAACTTTGCATGGCCTCCTCTTTCATTCAGAGGAAGGTCGAGGGCTATGTTTCGATAAAAAAAAAACACATGGACCTCATATAAAAGCAGCTAATTGGCCTTCAAGCCTTGATCAGGTATTGTGCTTATACACTGCCTGCATTTTTTTTTCTCAGGAGCAATTGAGTAATATGTATTGTGAAGATCATATGTTGAGGTTGTCTTGATTTGTCAACACAAATTTAATTATTAGTGTTTACCCATGCACCTACTATTAAAAACATTGCTTTACACAGGTTTATGTGTGACACAGGTGGTCACACAAGATTTTTTTATGAGGTTCTCCAATAAGTACCAGCAGAAATGGTTTGGTACTCACGAAAAAAAAATGTCACCTTTGAGTGCACTCGTCTGCTTTCCCAAGCACCACTCCGATTTTTAAAGTGCTTCTCAGCTTAGTATGCATCCCACTCCTCTGCAAGTACTCTCTCAGAATGTCCGCTCCAGACGAGACACTCGCAAGCCACTCTTTTTCCCTTCTGGATGCTCCTGAACCTCTTCTTCTTCCTCTTTGCTCGCCGTTTTCCTTACATCTTTTTTATCTTATAAGTTATAACTTGTATGTTATATAATGTATCAATTTATAAACTTCATTTTGTACACTTAAATTTTGAAATCACAGTGCAGTGCAGTACAGTACAGTACTGTATATCAGAATTATCACAGAAGAATCTTACCTACACGAGCCGAGAAAACATTCCATAAAAGCCCTCTGCTGTGGACTGGTAGTATGCTTTTGAGCTTTCTGAGAATCTTTGAAGTACGTATTTAGTTTCTTTAACTGTGCATGAGTACCTGCGTACCAGTTATGTGAACCCCTGATTATAACACCTCCGTGTTGAGGCCTCACGTGAGTATGTTGCTTGTACACTTACTGGGTTTTCCCTGAGAGCGATCGAGTAATATGTTTTGTGAAGATCGTATGTTGAGTTTGTAGTGATTTGTCATCAACACATTTAACTATTGGAGTATTTCATTGAATTTTCCCGAGAAACGCCGGGTACTTCAGGTAGTCTTATTTAATGTAGGTTAAAATATCTTTGTATTGACGTTTATTAATTATTTTCAGATTCATTAACTGGTCTAAAATGGCTGATGCTTCATTGAAGCAATTGTTGTTTCCAGCCTTCTCACTACCTAAAGGCCCTGTCACACCTTGACGATTTAGCCAGCGTATGCCGATTTATGAAAAAATTTGTCTAAAACGCTGGTACACGTCGAATACGTTATGGGTACATTTTGTATACGTTAAGAGACACTGAAAAACACTGCCATACGTCGTAGTACGCTGGCTTTAAACGTTGTACTTCTGGTTTTCCTCAAATTTTTCATGCTTGAAATTTTACGACGTATGCCGGCGTATGACTCACACGTTCCGCTACGCTGGCCATAAGTTGTAGGCACGTTATGCGATCGTTGACACACGTCGAAACACGTTACTTGTAAGTTACTCATAAGTCGAAACACGTCGAGGTAATGTTTAGCGTACCCGAAACTTATTCTTAACCTATGAGTAACGTTTTGGAAGCACGCTACACGAACGTTGTTCACACTTTGCAACACGTTACTTGAAAGTACTACTGCTACTACTACTACTACTACCAACATAGACATCACTAAATTCTCTCGAACTACTACTACTACTACCATCGACATCACTAAATTCTCTCGAACTACTGCTACTATACTACTACTACTAACATCGACATCACTAAATTCTCTCGAACTACTACTACTGCTACTACTACTGCTACTAATAACATCGACATCACTAAATTCTCTCGAACTACTACTACTACTACTACACTACTGCTACTGCTACTGCTACTGCTACTGACATTGACATCTATCAACATGGAGTCTGGAACACTGACGGGTTCCTCTTGTGAGCCCATTTGTATATACCAATTCCCCTAACGCTGCCAATACGCCATTATACGGTAGCTGTAAGTTAGAAACACGTTCAGTAAGTTCTGTGGTCGTCCGGAAGACGTCAATCTAATTCGTCTACATACGCCAATGTGCGTTTGAGATACGTTACACATAGGTTCAAAGCACGCTACACATAGGTTCAAAGCACGCTACTATAGGTTCAAAGCACGTTACTCGTAGGTTAAAAATTAAGTTTCGGGTATGCTAAACATTACCTCGACGTGTTCGACTATGAGTAACTTACAAGTAACGTGTGGCCGACGTGTGTAAACGATCGCGGAGCGTGCGAGAACTTATGCCAGCGTATGCGAACTTGTGAGCCATACGTCGAGTACGTGCGTAAAATTTTCAGCATGCTTGAAATTTCACGACGTACTAACGTACCACGTAATATGCCAGCGTACTTCATTGTTTTTCAAGCGTGCTCCTAACGTATACACAACTTACCCATACCGTATTCGACGTGTCCAGCGTTTTAGACACATTTTCATAGGTCGGCATACGCTGGCTAAATCGTCAAGGTGTGACTGCGATGTTGACACTTCCAATTTTCAGGCGGTATGATTTAAATCGGCGTACGGCAGGTTTTAACAGAGAAGGCCACGAGTTCGTCGCGATACGTGCAGCACGCTATGACTAAGTTAAACTATCGTTGGGCATAGGTTGTGAACGCCGACAACAGGCTAAGCATTCGTTGGTATAAGTTATCTTTAACACAACGAAACGTTCTGTGCCCGTACTAATACGTTATGCATACGAACAAAACTTTAAAAAAAAACTCAAAACTTCAGCGTACGCCAACGTTTTACGTGCATTTTTATACGTTGCCATTCCTGGCTAAAACGTCAATGTGTGACAGGGCCCTAAATCCGTCCACAACTTTTTGAGATATAATGCTATATATAGTTTTTTTGGCCTTATCTCTCAATGGTGAAAAATCACTTAAAAAATTGAAGTAGCGGATTCGGATCCGGATCTTCACTAAAATTGAAACAATTCTTTCTTGTCGCACCCCCAATACGTCACCAAGTTTCAGCTAAAGGCCCAGTCACACCTGACTTTTAGCCAGCTTATGCCGATTTTTGAAAAATTTGTCTAAAACGCTGGCACACGTCGAATACGTTATGGTAAGTTTTGGAAACATTAAGAGCACGCTGAGAAACACTGCCACACGTCGTAGTACGCTGGCTTTCATCGTTGTACTTTGCCGTTGTCCTCAAATTTTAGCATGCTTGAAATTTTACGACGTATGCCAGCGTATGCCTCACACGTTCCGTTACGCTGGCTATAAGTTGTAGGCACGTTATGCGATCGTTGACACACATCGACACACGTTACTTGTAAGTTACTCATAAGTCGAAACACGTCGAGGTAATGATTAGCGTACCCGAAAATTATTTTATAACCTATGAGTAACGTGTTGTAGGCACGTTACACGATGGTTGCACACACGTCGAGGCACGTTACTTGTAAGTTACTCATAAGTCGAAACACGTCGAGGTAATGCTTAGCGTACCCAAAACTTATTTCTAACCTCTGAGTAACGTGCTTTGAACCTATGTGTAACGTACCTCCAACGCATATTGACGTATGTAGACGATTATTTGATGACGTCTTCCGGACGACCACAGAACTTACTGAACGTGTTTCTAATTTACAGCTACCGTATAATGGCGTATTGGCAGCGTTTAAAAAAAACAAAAAAAAAACAATAACTTCCGATATTTCGTCACGTGCGTTACGTCACGTCCAATTGCCTCTTCAGTTTGCTCATGTCTTATTCTTAGTTCCTCCTCTGTGATATTTCTGTAGGATATTGTCACGTCGACGTCGAAACTTAAAAGCAAATGTCGAATAATTTTAAAATTCGTGATAGACTAAAAAAATAAAAAAACAAAACAACAACAACAACTTCAGATATTTCGTCACGTGCCTTCACGGAGCCAAGGAGAAAAAAGAAAAATGTGCCTTGACGGAGAAAATATGTTTCGGTATGCTAAACATTACCTCGACGTGTTTCGACTTACGAGTAACTTACAAGGAACTTGTGTCGACGTGTGTCAACGATCGCATATGTGCCTACAACTTATTCCAGCGTAGCGGAACGTGTGAGCCATACGCGAGTAAGTCGTAAAATTTTCAGCATGCTTGAAATTTACGACGTACGAGACGTACACGAAATATGACAGCGTACTTCATTGTTTTTCAGCGTGCTCTTAACGTATACACAACTTACCCATACCGTATTCGACGTGTGCCAGCGTTTTAGACCATTTTCATAGGTCGGCATACGCTGGCTAAATCGTCAAGTGTGTGACTGCGAGTGTACCTTCCAATTCTCAGGCGGTTATGATTTAAATCGGCGTGCGCAGGTTTTTAACAGGCTACGCCACGAGTTCTGTCGGCGTACGTGCAGCGCGCTATGCCTTAAGTAAACCATCGTTGGGCATAGGTTTGTGAACGCCGAAAACAGGCTAAGCATTCGTTGGTATAAGTTATCTATAAGACAACGAACGTTCTGTGCCCATTACTAATATGTTATGCATATGACCAACTCGTTATGAATACGTCGAATCTTTAAAAAAAAACATCAAAAGTTCAGCGTAAGCCAGCGTTTTACATACATTTTCATACGTTGCATTGCTGGCTAAAACGTCAAGGTGTGACTGGCCTTAAAGGCCCTGTCACACCTTGACGATTTAGCCAGCGTATGCCGATTTATGAAAAATTGTCTAAAACGCTGGTACACGTCGAATACGTTATGGGTACGTTTTGTATACGTTGAGAGCACACTGAAAAACATGCCATACGTCGTAGTACGCTGGCTTTAAACGTTTGTACTTTTGGGTTTTCCTCAAATTTTTTCATGCTTGGAAATTTTACGACGTATGCGGCGTATGACTCACACGTTCCGCTACGCTGGCCATAAGTTGTAGGCACGTTATGCGATCGTTGACACACGTCGAAACACGTTACTTGTAAGTTACTCATAAGTCGAACACGTCGAGGTAATGTTTAGCGTACCCGAAACTTATTTCTAACCTATGAGTAACGTTTTGTAAGCATGCTCACGAACGTTGTTCACACTTTGCAACACGTTACTTGAAAGTACTACTACTACTACTACTGCTACTACTACTACTACTAACATCGACATCACTAAATTCTCTCGAACTACTACTACTACTACTAACATCGACATCACTAAAATTCTCTCGAACGACTGCTACTACTACTACTTACTACTACTAACATCGACATCACTAAATTCTCTCGAACTACTACTACTGCTACTACTACTGCTACTACTACTACTACTAACATCGACATCACTAAATTCTCTCGAACTACTACTACTACTACTAATAACATCGACATCACAAATTCTCTCGAACTACTACTACTACTACTACTACTACTACTGCTACTGACATTGACACTACTCAACATGGAGTCTGGAACACTGACGGGTTCCTCTTGTAAGCCCATTTTATATACCAATTCCCCTAAACGCTGCCATACGCCATTATACGGTAGCTGTAAGTTAGAAACACGTTCAGTAAGTTCTGTGGTCGTCCGGAAGACGGCAATCTAATTCTCTACATACGCCATGTGCGTTTGAGATACGTTACACATAGGTTCAAAGCACGCTACATAGTAAACGTACAATAGTTTCAAAGCACATACCGTAGGTTAAAAATTAAGTTTCGGTATGCTAAACATTACCTCGACGTGTTTCGACTTATGAGTAACTTACAAGTAACGTGTCCGACGTGTTTAAACGATCGCGGAGCGTGCCGAGAACTTATGCCAGCGTATGCGAACTTGGAGGCATACGTCGAGTACGTCGTAAAATTTCAGCATGCTTGAAATTTCACGACGTACTAGACTACACGTAATATGCCGCGTACTTCATTGTTTCAGCGTGCCCTAACGTATACACAACTTACCCATAACGTATTCGACGTGTCCCAGCGTTTTAGACACATTTTCATAGGTCGGCATACGCTGGCAAAACTCAATGGTGACTGCGATGTTGACACTTCCATTTCAGGCGGTTATGATTTAAATCGGCGTACGGCAGGTTTTTAACAGAGAAGGCCACGAGTTCGTCGGCGATCGTGCAGCCGCTATGGACAAGTTAAACTATCGTTGGGCATAGGTTGTGAACGCCGACCAACAGGCTAAGCATTCGTTGGTATAAGTTATCTTTAAACAACGAAACGTTCTGTGCGGTTACTAATACGTTATGCATACGACCAACACGTTATGAATACGACCAAAACTTTAAAAAAAACCTCAAACTTCAGCGTACGCCACGTTTTACGTGCATTTTTATACGTGCCACCTGGCTAAACGTCAAGGTGTGACAGGGCCTACAGCAATAACAGTTTATTCACCAATGTGATGGGTCCTTTAGAAGAAGCTAATGTGGTGAAGATATACCTGAACCAAGCTTACTTAAAGCATGTATAAAGATGTTCTCCTGCTCATTCTTCTTTGTTTTCACAGCTACACAAACCCCATAATCAAGCAAGTCTAGCAAATCAATATATAGGGTGTCCAAAAAAATATACAACTTTTAAAATGCTCGTGTTGATCCTAAAAAAGCAGTAATTTTGTCACTAATGCTTCATTTCTTGTTGCAGAGACCCTGAAGTTTATTTTGATACAAGCAAGCGCCAGAAAAATCCAAGACTGACCGTACAACAACGGACGAAAATTGTTGAACTTGGCACCAGACGAAAAGTGTCATACAGGTGCAGCGTCTTTACTCGATACATTTCGGTATCCACTTCGCCATGCACCAAACTTCGCACAATAAATGCACCATCGCAAAGTTTGCCAATGTGGGAAACCATCTGTGACTTCACAAGGGTCACAGTGGTTGGAAGAGGACAGTCTGTAGTGAAGAAAATGTGGAAATGGTGAGACAGGCGGTCTTCAGAGTCCAAAAAAATCGATTCGACGACTTTCTGCCGAGACAAACATTCATAAGAGCACCGTTCAGAGGATCCTTCGCCAAGACATTCATGCCTTTCCATACAATTCAAACGGAAATGGTGCTTACTGATCAACAGAAACGCAAACGACTAGACTTTGCAAATTGTTCTCAGGAAAGTTGGAGGAAGATGCAGACTTCCTCAAAAAACTCACATGACGACGAATGCCATCCTTACTTGGCCGGGGAGGTAAACAAGCAAAACTTTCAGTACTGGGGAACTGAAAATCCTGGTAATGCATCAACTGAACTGGTGCTCGATCTGTTCTCAAAGTCACCATGTGGGTGGCGGTTGGTTGGTATGGGATAATTGGTCCATACTTCTTTGAAGATGACCAGGGCGCACTTGCACGGTAAACCAGAGGAACTTTCGCGAAATGATCAGGAATTCTATCTGCCTGAGCTACGTACTCAGGCCCGTAGGAGAAACAACCTGATCCAGATGAGAACCCATGGTTCCACCAGGATGGGGCACTGCCCATACAGCCAGGGAACAAGGCGTTTTCTCAACCAAATTTTGGGGCCGCTTTATCTCCCTCTACGAAGACGTTGAGTGGCCACGTATTCCCCTGACCTTACTCCCTCCAGACTTCTTCTTTGGGGGTATCTCAAGGACAGGATCTATGGAAACCTCGGCCTCAGACTCTTGATCAGCTGAAGAAAACATCCACCGAGAAATCCAGAACATTCCTCAGGAAACGTTTTCCAAAGTAATGGAGAACATGACAACGCGTTTGCAGCAGGATCGGACAACGTGGAGCCTACGTCGAACATGTGTCTAAAAGAAAACGACGATGCCTATACCAAAATTTAAATTTTGGTGCAATTTGACATTGGTACAATAAACTTCAACCTTTCAGCTTTCTATCCAGCATATATCTTTTTTAAAATATATGTTATGATCATCCTCTTTGCAGATGAAAAGTTGTATATTTTTTGGGACACCCTGTATACTCTCTCATCTGCATCTTTCATCTTCAATGGTTCATCAAAATAAACTCAAACTGTTGATGTCCATCTTTTGTTGGAAGAAACATTAATCTGGGGGTCAATTTTATGCTTGGTCTAGCAGAACTCAAGAACATCAATTCATCATTAAATATCAATTCCTTTTCATTAACTAGATAGAACTGTGCTGATTCTTTTGTTGGTCTGAGACATCACAACACAATTCTATGGTTTTAGAATCTGTTGAATATTGATTGTTCTGAATAGCCTTCACAACATAATCAGGAGGCTGATTTACATTTTCCAGTTGTTGATATAATCCTTGATCATTATATTGCAATTCTCCGATATCTCCTAGTTCTTGTTCCATCATTTGACTAAAATCTTTTAACATTTGAAGTTTTCTCGGAGTATATTATATTGCAGGAATCGTAGAAACAGGGGGTTTCCATCGTCCAGCCACTCTTCTGGAGTTTGTTGAATAGTTTTTAAAGGCGGTTTTAAAAATTTGTTCTCGTTTTCTTTCAAACACTTCTTCACCCGATAGTGTTTGTCTCCATTTATTATTTATGTCTTTGTATTGTTGAGCAACTTTTGAAACTAATTTTTGATATTTCTTAAACCTTCTTCCTCTTTTATCCGCATCCATTTTCTGTATTTATTGAAAAATAGTTTTGTATCTCATCTTCTTTGACCAAAATATATTTATATTTCCCAGCCGTGTTTCATATAATCCTTAAATTCCCTTTTACTACATAATGTTGAACAATCATCTCCAAAAATTATTTGTTTCGATTGAATTTAGCTTGAATAAAATAAAAGTATTAGCATTATTCCTTATCGAATGACGAGGAAGTTGAAAGTATGATTGACTCAGAGAAATGCATTTACAAGAAGAACATCTCCCTCTGGTGTCGAAGCTATCCGTAACTGTTTGGTTTCTCTCATTTCCACAATCATCAAATATAATAAGGTTCTTTTTTGATTTATCCAAATATTGGGGTGAAGATATATCATCCGTATTATCACAGAAATTACAAGATACTGAAGGAGTGGTTTTGTTTTTACATTTTTGAATATGACAAAATAGTTGGATTATATCTTCAATGTTATAATCATTTTGTTTGCTTTGAAGTTTAAATAAACCGAAAATGTCTTTTTTTTGAAGACCCACATTGAAACCTTGTGAGAATAGTTGATACTCAGGTTGAAAACATGGCTTTGTGAAAATTATTAACTTCTTATGATCCAAAAAGGTTGGAGTAAAGAGCATCTATAAAACTAAATGAGTTTTTCCCCATCTGCTTTCACCAACTATGAGACATCTTAATGAATTTGGTATATTTTTATTGTTGTTCAATTTGATCTTGCTCTCCCAGACAGGTTAAAAATCATTCATTTATATATTTAGAAAATAAATCATTTAATTTTTCACAAGTTCTATTTGAAACTCTATAGTTTATTCAAAATTCAGGTTTGATTTTGAAATATCCCATTATTTTATTTATATAATATCTTGTGTTGATGTTTTCTCTAAAATTACAGTCGTGAATAATATCCTTCATTAATCTGTGGAACATCATCCTAATTTTATCAATTGCTTTTATTGTAAAGAAAGGTGTATGATCACCCTCATACCTCATATTCATTTCTCTTATCAATCTTGTATAGAAATTCATCTTTGGTGTAATTTTGAAAAAAATTATGTTTCATTTATTTTTTAGGGTGGGTAATCAGAATATAATCACAAAATATACATCGTTTATGAGCTTTTACACACATACACA
>CM068955.1:19565937-19590023 GCA_035128595.1 Eptatretus atami
CCTCCTCCTTTCTCACTTTTCTCCCTCCTTCCTCATTTCCTCTATACTCATCCTCCTCAGGCAGGCCTCACATTCCTTGAATACTTTCACCCGAACAAAAAATATCAAATGTATATTTATTCTGGATTTCGAGAATTCTTGCATTCGTAATTATTTTTTTTGTCCTAACAGGAAACAAATAAGATTTGTTATGAATTTATAAAGTGTTCTATATTTCATCACTTTGAGGAACTCATTTTATTTAATTTAATCAAATTCTACATTTGTAGGTTTACCAATCATCGGTATATGGCCAGTTTTATATAAAAATTTTCCGGGCTGTATGTTGTAGAATCTAGTTCATAAGGAATATAATACCGAGCACTCCTTTTCTTGTAAATTATTGGACTCAAAATTTTATAATTTTCTCGGGAAGCATAATCTTTTCTTCTCGTTTTGATTATTTGTTTTAAAAATTACATCCGTGTCGAAGGAAGCGGTTAAGTTTGGCATTTTTAATGTTAGAAATAGGCAAATCCTCGACAACGAAAAAAAAAACCCCCACAGAAATACCATTTAGAACATCCTTCAAAATTGAGTTTAGAATTATCCTTTACATAATTAGAACCACTAGAATTACCTTTTTAGAACTCTTTGGAACTCTTTAGATTCTTAGAGGTCTTTTGGGTCCTCGGGAACTTTTTGGGTCATCTTTGGTTCTTTTTGGATCTTTTGGTCCTCAGGCTATTTTGGGTCCTTTGGGTCCTCCAGGTCTTTTGGTCCTCGGGGGACTGTTTGGCTTCTTCTGGGCCTTCAGGTTCTTTTGTGTCCTCTGGGTCTTTAGGGGTCTTAAAGGTCAATTAAAGGGGTCGATAAGGGTCTTCAAAGGTCAAGGGGTCTCAGTAGACGAAAGGGGGTTCGAAAGGTGGTCAAAAGGGTTCCATTTTCCATAGAAACACCTGTGTTGTAGAAAGGTTTTTTCTTTCCTATTTTTGACAGACGGGAAGACGGACAGATGCGAAGGACGGAATGGATGGAAATAGTTAAATACTGAAGCGGCTTCACCGCTTCAAAATTATTTATGTTTTCAGAAATGTATGAGAGTAATATGAGGGCATGAAAATACACCAACATCTTCCTGGTGATAATCGCGTTTGGATTTCCCCTACTTTCTGCATGTCTACCATTCCCTCCTTTGTCACATAAACAATCTATCATGTTTGCAGCTGTGCAGCTGGTTGCATCTTTTTTGGGGGGCGGCAGCTGTGCCGCCGATGCAGTGCCCTCCATTTACAGTACACTGGAACTCATTTCGCCGGCCTCAGAAGAAGACAGGCTGAGTCAACCCAACCCTTGGTGTTAATTCAGAGGGCAACCAGGCGGGCTCAAACTCAAGACCAATTAGATCTTAGCAGCACCAGGGCTTGTTGTTAAAAAACTATGATGAAAAGTATTATATAATTTTCTCTTCTTAAAAATCATGCATTTGTTGTTTGCTAATTGTTCTTCCAAACATTTCCTTATTGTCACCAAGCGGATCATGTTCTTCTTAAGAGATCGATGAATTAATGTTGTCAGTTTATTCACAATTAACAAATAACAATTATATCTGTCATCCATATTCATAAACACAAAGGTCCATTTCTCGTACATAATTCAAATTCCAAGTGGAATGTGGAATTTTATAGGAAAGAGTGTCATGATTTGTGATGGGTGTTGTGGTTTGTAATTCTTACACCTTCGACCCTTTCCTTCCACAGACCCTTAGACCATTTCAACCCCAAAGACCCTTTCCACCCAAAAGACCCATTTTCGACCATTTAGACCCCAAGACCTTTTAGACCCCAAAAGACCCCTTCGATCCTTTAAGACCCCAAAGACCTGAAGACCCTCAAGGACCATTTTATGGAACCCTTTTCGACTCGAATTCCCAAAAACCTGTCAGACCCGTAATACACCTTAATAACACTTAAGGTCAGGCCAGATCCGATCTGTGACTTGCTGAGGTCAGACCAGATCAGATCTGTGACTTGCATGCAAGGTACCATTCAAACCTGTACTAACCTGTTCACGGTCGGGTTGTTCAGCAACTAAACAGTCTCCCCACCAGGTTTCCTGGTGAGGAGGGTTGTAGGGATATTGACATGTTTAGCAGGATAAAAAAAAACCTGTCAAAGGGTTTAGAGAGTTCCTTTTGAGCCAAAGGCCATCCATATCTGTTGGCCCATCTGTTTGTTGGGACATCCTCCTGCAGTTGGTTTACCTTTCCTTAGGAGGTTGGGAGGCAGGATTTCACTCCGGCCACAGTAAAGCACTTCTTCTGCAGAAACACACAAAAAAGGAAGAAACTGAAAACCCACTTCCGTGGGAGCACCTCTTGTGCAGCTTGCCCTTTGCAGGCAGCTCAATGGATGACGGTGGGGCAAGCCTTCGGGACCCTTTCTTTGTGATTGGAGAAAAGCATGTGGTAACCTTCTGGGTCGGGGTTGCGGTTGGTGTGTGTCGAAAGGTGGGTTTGCTGAGTGTCATCCATCAGACGGTGCTTCCTCGGGTTAACCTGGGATGGTCCTTCAGGGCAGAGGCACCTGGAATGTCCTATCCCTAAGCAGGAGAATGATCATCTGTCTCTGCTATCATCTGAACTCCACGTGATTGAAAATCAGTATTGCAGCACTTTCTGAAGTTAAGAGACTGCATAGTGGCGAGATCATGGTGGGGGTTTACACTACTATTTGGTCTGGTCGCATCTGATGGAAATCATGCCCAGGAGTTGCCTGTCGCTGTCACAACAAGCTGACTCCAACGATAATTGAGGTAACACCGGTCAACCAGCGTATTATGAGACTGAGGATTCATCACCTCATTGGGGTGTCATTTTCCCTGGTCTCTGATTGCCTTCCGACTGGAGGCGAGTGATCTCAACCGTGAAGGCGCGTTCTATGCCACGTTCAAGTCTGTGATTGATCAGTGTCCAGGCGAGATTTCTTCTAGTCTTGGGGGATTTCAATGCGTTTGACTGCGCACTGATAGAAGATTGGTTTATGACACATGTGTTGGTCCCCATGGGTTCTGAACTGTCTGACTTGGCAAGAAGTGATGGACGTAGGGTGGCGGGTTCATGCGTTCCAATGGCCACAGGGCTTCATCGCTGGACTTGGTGTTCCAAGATTGGTGTTGCGACAAAATGAGATTGACCATGTGCTCGTTTGATGGTCGCTACAGGATGATTCGAACTGGCAGGGTCTACCGGAGTGCTTCTCAGTTCCTCAATATCAACCACAGGCTTGTTTAAGCAACTCCGACGTTGCACCTTAATTTCCAGGAGAATGGCGTACCTACCAGCCGAGGCTGGATGTTGGCAAGCTCAAGGTATCGAGAGGGTTAGCTGAGGAGTTTTGCAAAGAGGGTGAGTGGGGATTTGGGGGACGGTCTGAGTGTTTTTTGGAATTTTCCTGGAAGAGTTGTGGAGTGTCTCAAGTACTACCATCCCTTGATGTTGCTGGTGGATGTCTTGGAACCCACCATCAGGGCAATAAGAAATTTGTCTGCCAATGCGACACTTGGATACCATGAACCAGAGTCCGCATGGCCAGGCCTTATGCAGAGATGACCTGTTCAGGGAGCTGAGGTGCTAAAACTCTACGTGTGTTGAGGCAGACACGGAAGCCTATGTGCGAGGAATCTGTGAAGGGGTAGAGCATCACCTGTTGTTTATCACTCTGCTGATTCTCATCTCGTCCTGCTTACAAGGAATTGTGCATGCATTCCTCAAGCCTGTCCCTCCGTTTATTGCAATTAGAGTTGGAGTGGTTGAGTTCTTGACAAAGGATCTGCGGTTACTTTGAGCTCCTTGTACGGGCTGACAACCAGCCATTGAGTTTGGATGTCATTGGTAAAACTTATCCCTATTGCTGACCCTCCAATGAACTGTGAACCACCTTTGTTTGTAGAAACACCGGCTTGTGCTGTAACTACTATTTGGAAGGGGGTTAAAGCTCCTGCGATTCTGTGGCATCCATGCTGAACTTCTCAAGGCTGGTGGAAATGCTGCACTCGTGTCGTGCATGCAGTTGTGTGCTCTGCCTGGAACACAGTGGCATCATCCAACTGACTGGAAGAAGGGTCTTGTTGTTCGTTCTCTGGAAAGGGAAGGGTTGATCGCCAGGAGTGCAAACAATACTTGGGACGTGATGCTGTTTCTTCAGTGCCGGGCAAGGCTCTTTGCTCCAATTAATATTGATGGGTCTCACCACCATCTGGCAATTGACACACCAGTGCCCAAGAGCAGTCAGGCTTTACACCATAGGTGGTCATGATTGACCGTATTCCTTGCTTCTTTGGGTACTCACCAAACGCAGACAAGAGTTTTGGCAGGGGCTACTTCACAACCTATGGTGATCTCAGCAAAGCGTTTGATTCAGTGAATCAGGATGCCCTCTGACGATTTCCTTGGTGCCACCAAAACTGAATCAATCATTCTGAACAATACTCTTGGTATCCGTAGAGTGCTGTGAGGTGTTGGTTGGTTGCATCTCTGACTAATTTCCTATTGTTACTGAGTTCATCAGGGGTTTTGTGGCTGGCCCCCACACTTTTCAGTGTTGTATGGACTAGATTTCAGGGGAGTATGTCGATATACAAGCTGCAGTGGCTTCGTTTTGGGAATTGTCAGGATCTTCCCACCTTGATTCGCAATGATTGCAGTCATACTTTGCAGAGACGCATGGCAATCCGTATGTGCGCCCCTGATGCGTATAGAATGAGGAGTCAGAAGTCTGTTAGAGCAATGCCGGTACCTATGCAGGAGGACGAAAGTCTGAGTCATTAAGTCCTTGGTCCTCCAGTCTTGCTCGACAGATGTGAGACTTGAACCTGACCAAGGATCTGAGATGGAGATTAACTTCCTTCAGTACCAGCTCTCTTTGTGAGAATTCCTTGGCTATCACTGTCAGACTTGTGTCCAAGAGCGGTGCTAAGAGACTCAGATGAAGATTTACATGTGTTGTTTCCCGTGAGTGTCAGCTGCGGCTGTTGTGGACTGTGGCTCTTTCTTGGTTCAACAACAGATTTTCTCAGCGAGGGAAGCCTCATGAGGTGGAGGAGGACAATGGGGCCTTCCCACATACCTCGTGGTTTGCAGCAAAGTTTTGTTCGGATCTCAAGGAGATGAGGGATGGGCCATGCATCTGCTGGAGAATTATCAGACAGAGGCCCCTTTGGAGTTATTACTCTGGTACGTACCAGCAAAAAAGTGGGACAATACATGCTGTTCTGGTGCATGCTCCTATAGTGACTTGGACCTTGACCCTTAAGACCATTTCATACACATTTAGACAGGCTTGAACCCTTGACCATTTAAAGCTTTAGACTATTTGGATCTTTTTTAGATCATTTTTACATGCTCGGTGATGACTTTCGACCCATTTTGACACTAACTACGATTGTAACATACACTTTCGACCACTAGACCATTTAAGCACACACCACACAAAACTTTCTATAGTTCATCTTGAAAACACAGACTATTACTTTTTTCAGCAAGTAATGTTGCAAACTCAACCCATCCAGAGGGTGAATATTTCTGCTACCGAAATTAAGAAGAAAGTTGTTTTTTGTTTGCTTGTATTTTTTTTTTAACCAATTGTCAAGGGTCATATAAGAGCTAACACACAAAATGTATAACAAAGGGAGCAGGAGACAAGATGGGAGAGGGAGAAGGAAGCACAAAACATTGGGGGAAACAGACACATTTTTGCGAGATCTGTGGAAGGGAGAGGATGGGGTGGAGAACATGGAGTAAACAAGATGGACACTTCAGGGACTTTCAGGAAGGAAAGCAGGGAATATGAAGGAGATGGGTTTTGGGTGGATTTACGAGGGAAGAAAGATTCGTGTTTTTTGGATAGAGGGAAGACAAGAGATAGTGGTGAACAGCTATTTCGAAGACCTAGAGAGAAGAGTGGGATCTGAAAAGAGTGTGGAGTTCTGCTCCAAAGGTGGGGGAAAGAGGAATGAAAGATGGAAGCGTGAGCAGTGATTCTTGATTTTGTCGTTTTACCAGAAGGGGGTTGCTTGGCGGACCTTGAGTGCCCTGCGGAAATATATGGGAGGGACAGATAGCAAGAACAGAGCAGGTGGGAAGGCGGGGGGAGGCCGGAAGAGGAGACAGTTAGAAGACCAAAGACCCACCGACCTCCCTGCGGTGAGAGACGTGAGGGACCCAAAGACTCAGCGTCATCGCGCGTCGTACAATGATCTTTAAATGCCCATAATGCCTAAAATGTCCACAGCATGAAAGCCAAGCAAGGATGAGATGCAGAATCACCAGTCCAGAGGGAGAGGCAGTTCTCCATCAGCTGTTGTATGAAAGCTTTGATGTGGTTCAGGAGCTCAGGTGTGCCAAGGAAGGACTTTGACGATAGAGGATGCCCAATCGGTGGACTGGCTTTGGAGTCCAGCTTGGAGATGTGGCTTTTCCCAGGAAAGATCATGGCAGTAGTGAGGCCCACAAGTTTTGAAATAAAAGTTTGTTGTTCTTACAAAATGGAAGATTTTTTTCAAGTATATTGGTCAGTCGATTTTGCTGTTTGTCTGTGTTCTGTTTTGTTAATCACCTACATTGTCACAATTATTTTAAACTGAATCTTTCAAGAAACTTCACCACATTTGGTTAGAGATCGTCATAAGCAGAAGCCTTATTGTTTTTTGTTGACGAGTACAACATTGACCCAAAGGTCAACAACTAAGCTGAGAATTTCTTAAAAATCCTCAATTTTCATCCGATTGCTTGAAATTTGAAGAGTGCTTGCATATTTAGTCTTGAATTCAACCACCAAATTATTTTTGAGGTCAAATTGTTTTATTGATTTGCAAGTATTGTTTGCACTGCCTGACGTCTATTTTGTTTGTTTCATTTGTTAATGCATTCGGGAACCCTGCATGACCAAATGCAGCCCAACTTTGCATGGCCTCCTCTTTCATTCAGCAGTAAGGTCGAGGGCTTATGTTTTTCGATTAAAAAAAACACATGGACCTTCATATAAAACCAGCTAATGGCTCAAGCCTTGATCAGGTATTGTGCTTATACACTGCCTGCATTTTTTTTCTCAGGAGCAATTGAGTAATATGTATTGTGAAAGATCATATGCTTGAGGTTGTCTTGATTTGCAACACAAAATTTAATTATTAGTGTTTTACCCATGCACCTTGCTATTTAAAAAACATTGCTTTACACAGGTTTATGTGTGACACAGGTGGTCACACAAGATTTTTTTTATGACGGTTACTCCAATAAGTACCAGCAAGAAATGGTTTGGTACTCACGAAAAAAAAATGTCACCTTTGAGTGCACTCGTCTTGCTTTCCCAAGCAACGCTCCGATTTTTAAAGTTGCTTCTCAGCTTAGATGATCCCACTTCCTCTGCAAGTTACTCTCTCAGAATGTTCCGCTCAGACAGAGACACTCGCAAGCCACTCTTTTTCCCTTCTGGATGCTCCTGAACCTCTTTCTTCTTCCTCTTTGTCGCCGTTTTCCTTACATCTTTTTTTTATCTTATAAGTTTAACTTGTATGTTAATAATGTATCAATTTATAAACTTTCATTTTGTTACACTAAATTTTGAAATCACAGTGCAGTTGCAGTGCAGTACAGTAAGTACTCTATATCAGGAATTATCACAGAAGAATCTTACCTACACTAGCCGAGAAAACATCCATAAAAGCCCTTGGCTGTGGACTGGTAAGTATGCTTTTGAGCCTTCTGATGAATCTTTGACGTACGTATTTAGTTTCTTTAACTGTGTGGAGTACCTGCGTACCAGGTATGTGAACCCCTGATTTATAACACCTCCGTGTTTTCAGGCCTCTAGTGAGTATGTTGCGTGTTACACTTACTGGGGTTTCCCTGAGGAGCGATTGAGTACTATGTTTTTGAAGATCGTATGTTGAGTTTGTAGGATTTTGTCATTCAAAACACATTTAACTATTGGAGTATTTCATTGAATTTCCCATGAAACGCCGGGTACTCAGGGTAGTCTATTTAAGTAGGTTAAAATATCTTTGTATGACGTTATTAATTATTTTTTCAAGATTCATTAACTTGGTCTAAAATGGCTTGATGCTTCATGAAGCATTGTTGTTTCCAGTCTTCTCACTACCAACAGCAATAATAGTTTATTCACCATGTGATGGGTCCTGGAAGAAAGCTAATGTGGTGAAGATTATACCTGAACCAAGCTTAAGGCCCTGTTTCACACCTTGACGATTTAGCCAGCGTATGCCTTACGTTATTGAAAAATTTGTCTAAAGCGCTTGGCACACGTCGAATACGATATTGGGTTAAAGTTTAGTGCATACGTTAGAGCACGCTGGCATACGTCGTAGTTAGTACGCTGGCATACGTCGTAGTACGCGGCCGTCAACAAATTTTCCATGCTCTGAAATTTTTCGACGTATGCCAGCGTTATGACTCACCACGTTCCGCATTACGCTTGGCCATAAGTGTACGGCCGTTACGCGATCGTTGACAACACGGTTGACACACGTTTACTGTAAGTTACTTCATAAGTCGAAACACGTCGAGTAAATGTTTAGGTACCCGAAAACTTATTTCTAACCTATGAGTACGTGTTGTAGGCACGTTACGTGATCGATTGACACACTGTCGACAACACGTTACTTGTAAGTTACTTCATTAAGTCGAAACACGTCGAGGTATATTTAGCGTTCAGTGTTCCAAACTCCTGCGTTTTTTTCTTTTTGTTTTTTCTTTCGGCATGACGTGATGTTGACACTTCATTTCTAGGCGGTTATAATATAATTATATTAATAGGCTGCCCTCAACGTTTAATCATAACCGCACTAGAAATCGAAGTGTCAACATCACCGTCATACCGAAGAAAAAAACAACAAAAAAAAACCATGGAGTCTGGAACACTGACGGGTTCCTCCTGTAAGCCCCATTCTTTATATACCCAATCCATAAACGCTGCCAATACGCCATTATCGGTAGCTGTAAGTTAGAAAACACGTTCAGTAAGTAAGTTCTGTGGTCGTCCGGAAGACGTCAATTCAAATAGGTCTACATACGTCAATGTGCGTTGGAGATACGTTACTCATAGGTTCAAAGCACGTTACTCATAGGGTTAAAAATTAAGTTTTGGGACGTAAACATTACCTCGACGTTGTTTTCGACTTATGAGTAACTTACAAGTAACGTGTTCGACCTGTTGTCAAACGATCGCGTAACGTGCCTACAACTTATGCCAGCGGTATGCGAACGTGTGTCTACGCTGGATACGTTCGAAAATTTTCAACATGACTGAAAATTTGTCGACATACTCGGCGTTACCTTACCGGGGGGGTGGGGTATGCCAGCGTGGCTTCAGCGTTGCTCTTAAGATACAAAAACTACCCATAACGTATTCGACGGTGTGCCAGCGTATTCGGCAAATTTTCATTACGTCGGGCATACGCTGGCTTAAAACGTCAAAGATGTGACAGCGGCTTGAACACTTCGATGTTAGTGCGGTTTGATTTGAATCATCGAGCGGCAGTCCTTTTTATAGGGCTACGCCACTGTTTGATCGTCGGCAATACGCTTGCCGCGCGCTATGCATAAGTTAGACATCGTTTGGGTATAGGTTCTGTGAACCGCCGACAACACGGCTCACATTCTTGGTATAAGTTTCTTATATGTTATTGAAACGTTCTGTTGTACGTTACTAATACGTTATGCATACGTCCAACTAGTTTATGAATTACGTCCAAAACTGGAAAAAAACATCAATAGTTTCAGCGTACGCCAGCGTTTTGCATTACATTTTGATACCTTGCCATACGCTGTGCTAAAACGTTCAAGGTTGTGACAGGGCCCTTTACTTAAAGCATGTATAATATGTTTTCCTGCTCATTCTTCTTTGTTTTCACAGCTACACAACACCCCATAATCAAGCAAGTCCAGCAAATCAATATATACTCTCTCATCTTTCATCTTTTCAGCTTCAATGGTTCATCAAAAATAACTCAACGGTGATGTCCATCCTTTTTGTGGAAGAAAATTAATCTGGGGGTCAATTTTATGCTTGCGTCTAGCAGAACTCAGACACATCAATTCATCATAAATATCAATTCCTTTTCATTAACTTGTAGAACTGGTGCTGATTCTTTTGTTGGCGAGGACTTTCACAACATTATTTATGGTTAGAATCTGTTGAATATTGATTGTTCTGATAGGCCTTACATCATAATCAGGAGGCTGATTTACATTTTCCATTTGTTGATATAATCCTTGATCATATATTGCAATTCTTCCAATAACTTCCTAAGTTCTTGTTCCATTCATTTGACTAAAATCTTTTAACATTTGAAGTTTTCCGAGTATATTATATCGCAGAATCGTAGAAACAGGGGGTTTCCATCGTCCAGCCAAATTTCTGGAGTTTGTTGAATAGTTTTTTTTAAGGCGTTTTAAAAATTTGTGCTCGTTTTCTTTCAAACACTTCTTTCACCGTAGTGTTTGTCTCCATTTTTTATTTACTAGTGCATGCCCGTAGTGTGCGATGCCCGTAGGGTGAGTGGCGTAGGCTTGCGTGGCCGTACGTGCAAACCAAAAAATAATAAAATACAAGCTTTCAAACCCGGCCGAGAAACAACACGAACGACCAGGCCGTTCTTTTACTCTCACGTGCCCTACGATGCGTGCCCCTGTACGTGCCTGGCCGCTACGTGCCTGGCCGTGACGGGCCTGGCCGTCAGTTTGCAAAAAAGAAAAAATATATTATACTTTTAAAACCGGCTTGACAGAACAACACACAGGCCGTTCTTCGCGTCCTCGCATGGCCCCGTACGTGTGCCGTACTGCGTGACGTTACGTGGCGTGCCGTCGTGCGTGGTCGTTACATACAAAAACAAAATCAAAACCGCGTGACAGAAACAACAAACCACACAGCCGTCTCGCTGCTCAAGGCCCATACTGCTCGCATGGGCCTTTACGGTGCAAAAAAACAACAAAAACTTTTCAAACAACCACACATGGCCGTTCCTTCACTCTCAGAGGCTCGTATGTGCGTGGCCTTGACGTGCAAAAAAAAAGCAAAAAAAAACTTTCAAACAAAAACATAGGCCATTTCCTGTCGCTCTCATAATACGACGACTGGATTGGGGCATGTGTTTATCTATAAGCGCATAATAAATCGAGAAAATTGTAGAATACAGTAAGTCATCACTCATCCAGAGTAGTGCATGCCGTTACGGAATGTTCACATCATTCCACGAATTAATCGCTTTCATTGAAAACAATGCGTGTGATACTTTACACACACAAGAGTAATTAAAATCCAAATTAAAATCAAGTTTACTCCCTGTCTTTGCTGGCCATGACATTCGCTGCCATTTGACCATTGCCACTCCTACGTCAAGGCTGAGGCGACAGGGTAGGATTTGTAGGAGACCTGAAAGTACAGTTTCATTAGCGTATTCCAATGTTCGAATTGTTTTTAGTTAAAATAGTTTAAAAAAAAATAGTTTTGCAAAGCATTAACCAAAATGAGATGTTTTCCTTGGCAAGCATGTTTGAGTAGAAGCTGAATTCCTTAACACTTTCCAAAGGCCACACTGTTTGACAATTGGAAACAAAAAAAGTGGTGCACTTTTTGATAAATTATTTTCGGAACATTTTTCTCCAATAAATAAATAATAATAAAAATTTGTCTCCATGTACCACACCTTTATCTCGTTAGCACCTCTCATAAACAACATTGCTGAGGAAACGGTGCTTCTTCTTTGTTTCCTGTCCAGGGCAAGAATGCGGAGCTGCTTGGATCTGCCAACGTTTTGAGTAAATTATAGTTTTTATGGCCAATTATTCAATTAGCGCCAACGTATTTGCCTTTCGCACAGGAAAACACCAAAAGAGAAGCAGAAGAGAAAAAGACCATGTTGAATGGCGAACGTGGCTTGAGTTTCTTCTTCCCCATCGGCCACGCCTACGCAGCAACGTGTCCTGTCATTGCGTTGGTAAATAAATGGCCATAATATTGGAAAGCACTTGTCCGATTAATATCAAACCTTGAAAAGGCAATACTCAGGTCCCCAGCAATATATCTGGCAAGTTCTCAATTAGATCGGCCATGGTTTGTTCGAGAAACAGCGCGTCACACACAACAGACACACAGGACACACAGACCACACAGACACACAGACAACAGACACACAGACACACACAGATTGCTGGAATTATTAGATAGATGTCTTTGTATTGTTGAGCAACTTTTGAAACTAATTTTTGATTCTTAAACCTTCTTCCTCTTTTATCCGCCATCCATTTTCTGTATTTATTGAAAAATAGTTTGTATCTCATCTTCTTTGACCAAATATATTTATATTCCCAGCCGTGTTTCATATAATCCTTAAATTCCCTTTACTACATAATGTTGAACAATCATCTCCAAAAATTATTTGTTTCGATTGAATTTAGCTTGAATAAAATAAAAGTATTGCATTATCCTTATCGAATGACGAGGAAGTTGAAAGTATGATTGACTCAGAAAAAATGCATTTACAAGAAAACATCTCCCTTGGTGTCGAAGCTATCCGTAACTGTTTGGTTTCTCTCATTTCCACAATCATCAATATAATAAGGTTCTTTTTTTGATTTATCCAAATATTGGGGTGAAGATATATCATTCCGATTATCACAGAAATTACAAGATACTGAAGGAGTGGTTTGTTTTTTACATTTTGAATATGACAAAATAGTTGGATTATATCTTCAATGTTATAATCATTTGTTTGCTCTTGAAGTTAAATAAACCGAAAATGTCTTTTTTTGAAGACCCACATTAAACCTTGTGAGAAAGTTTATACTCAGTGGAAACATGGCTTTGTGAAAATTATTAACTTCTTATGATCCAAAAAGGTTGGAGTAAAGAGCATCTATAAAACTAAATGAGTTTTTCCCATCTGCTTTCACCAACTATGAGACATCTTATGAATTTGGTATTTTTTATTGTTGTTAATTTGATCTTACTCTCCCAGACAGTGTTAAAAATCATTCATTTATATATTTAGAAAATAAATCATTAATTTTTCACAAGTTCTATTTGAAACTCTATAGTTTATTCAAAATTCAGGTTTGATTTTGAAATATCCCATTATTTTATTTATATAATATCTGTGTTGATGTTTTCTCTAAAATTACAGTCATGATAATATCCTTCATTAATCTGTGGAACATCATCCTAATTTTATCAATTGCTTTTATTGTAAAGAAAGGTGTATGATCACCCTCATACCTCATATTCATTTCTCTTATCAATCTTGTAATAGAATTCATCTTTGGTGTAATTTTGAAAAAAATTATGTTTCATTTATTTTTTAGGGGGGTAATCAGAATATAATCACAAAATATACATGTTTATGAGCTTTTCACACACACATACACACACACACACACCACACACACACACACACACACACGTGCAGCCTTGAGGCTGCTGGTTGCATCATTGGTTTGGGACGTGGCTATGCTGCTGATGCAGTGCCCCTATTACCAGTGCACTGGTGCTCATTTCACCAACCTCAGAAGGATGACAGGCTGGGCAACCCCACCTGGTGTTAATTCAGCAGCCGACGGGGCTTGAACTCAGGACCCTACGATCCTAAGCCAGCCACTCTACTGGAGTCAACTGGAGTTCGTAGCTATTAGCTAACCCAAAACCAATGCAAAGCTTCATGAGCTTTTGATTGAATTTAATCCTACTCTATCATTGGGCAAGTTGTAAGATTATCACATGGAGTAGCGGTAAAAATTCAAGAAGCTCTATATCAGGGATAACATTAACATTTGCGTACAGTATTTGGGTGATTATTCGGTAACGTCTGTTTTCTTGTCCACGTGTTATTAGTTGCTAATTTGTCGGAGTAAAATAGTTCTGACAAATTTATTTTTGACTATAGAACAATAAAATACAATTTTAACATTGAAACAGCAGCGACTGCCACACAGATATCATAATAATTATTTCTCACACAACTTAAGTCACCTGTGTGGGTCAAAATGGCATGTCCCAGACGCTTACTATAAAAATGTATCTGTACATATGACGCAGAAATGGTCTGCACAGCACATCAAAATGTTTCCTCCGTCCACATATGGTTAACACTTAACGGCTCTGGCACAACAACATGTTTACATTAAAAAAATTAATTTTAATTCAAATTTCTGTTCTTAAAAATTGCTGTCCACCGTTTTCCGGTCATCTACGTCACGCTGCTCGAGCCCGCCAAATTGAAATCAAGGGAAGCCACGTGGTGACCACGTGTGATCTAAGAGTTCGAGGCAGCGCCCATTTTGTTTACAGGAGGCTGCGCAGGCAAAAGGTCAGAGTGGGCTTTCATCAATTTGCTGCGTTTCTTCTTCAGTTCAGGTTTTTGTACACTTTTTTGTCATCGACAACGCCTCAAGTATTGAACAAATAACTTTGGTTCCGTAATTTCAACATGTAAACGATATATTTAGCTGTCATACATTGCACTGGAACTGCTACACGGTGGTTCAAAATAGTGTATAAGCCTAAATTAGCCTTTGACACACTTAGCTCGTCATCTACGTCAGGTCATCTACGTCACATATTTGCGTGACGGAGTGACATTTCCGTGACGGAGATGACGTGTTGTTATGTAGATGAGTTTTGTATGATGAAGTCGCTCTTTACACTTGGAAAATGCGATATTAAATATTCTGGAAATCTGAGCAGCCGTACGAACAATACCTCTATAAATAGTAAATATATTATACAATTTTAGTAACACAAGATTAAAGGTATTTATGTATGTATTGATTTGATCAAAGTAAATTCATTTTCCTTTTGACTATTATAATATGTGCCGTTCATTTTCAGCATGCGCTCTCCACCACAGAAAGGGCTAAGCGATACAGGGAAAGGAAAAGATTGATGGGGCATCAAATGAAGTTTTTGTGCAGAAAGAGCGTTTGAGGCAGAGGAATCGCTATGTCCCTGTGCAGATCGTACTCTAAGAGACAGCGACAAATAAGGAGAGGCTGGCGAAAAAAACCAGAAGACCCTGTGTATGTCCAGAAAGTGTTCACTTGAGACACAGACAGTCACAGTCAGACAAGAACGGTCTTCTCCAGTCGGGAACACCACACTACAACCTCTTGGAAAATGGTGTGTTGTGTCCTACGATGGGGCCCCGTATCCTGGTAAAATCGTTGATTTTGACGATGATGCAGTGGAAGTAAGTTCGATGTCTAAAATAGGGAATAACCGGTTTTTCTGGCCAATGAGGGAAGATCGGATCTGGTACGAGTACGACAACATAGTGACACTCATCCGAGCCAAGCAGTGTGGGAAGTCGCCATGTGCAGATAGAGAGGCTCTATGGGAAGCTATATGCGATCAATTAGACCTCTGAAAATGTTTCATTAAACAGCTCTTGATGATGTTTTCTGTCACTAGTACACTGGTAATAAAAATATATTACAAATGGCTCCCTGATCTTTGTTGTCTATATGATTGCATAATAATCGTCATCTACGTCACAACCCGTCACCTCCGTCACGGCAGTTATCTACGTCACAGCCGATATTCAATCAATATATTAATTACTAGTGGTTTATATCGAACAAGGTGAAGTCAGAAGAAACAACAAGTCATACGCTTTTAACTCGTGAAGGTCAATCTTGATGGTCCTTTCTTATATCACAGTCATGATTGAAAGCTTCATTTTAATGTGCTATCAGGCCAATAGCAGTGGTGTCTATTCAGTGTGGCTGTAGAAACAATCTTAAATTGATAGGATCAATTTTTACTTTGCATTCCTTTAATGAAACATATGTAATCATTTGCCTGATTTAATCTCAAAGTAGATAATTAGTTTGCATATTGGAACCTGAGAAGACCTACTTCTCTGTTGTGACGTAGATGACATTGCCACAAACCACTTCATGAGAAAAGTGTAAAAAAATCAAAAAAGTTTATAATTAAATGTGTTCCTTGATGCAGGCACAACAATAAACACCTAATTTTGCTAATGCAACCCCAAATTACCGAAAAATTCATGGTTGTAAAGCAGCATTGGCTTTATGAAAACTGCCGTTACCAAATATTGACCCATTATATATATATATGAAAAAAACTTTGTATAAACTATAAAATAAGCTATGAAAATAAACCCTCTAAGATGCATCTTTTTTATATAAGCAAAATATACCAGAAATATGTCCTAGAAAAATCATCTGTTATACCCTATAAATATGGTGAATACAACTTATTGAAATGTTTGTAAAAGGACTACAAATATGACAGCAAACACTTATAAACACTCAAAAACAAGAAGAATGAAGAAGGATACTTGATTGAAAACATTGATGAAACATTTATAAGTCATATAAAAATAGGACCGTGCATCCTGAAGCTCACCAGGATTTGGAGTAACTCGCTCAAACCGTTCGCAGACCCCCTTAGACCAGATTTTTTTGTTTAATGCTGTGAACAAATTTTGGTACATCACGGGTGATGAAAGTTGTGGTCAAGTTTCATAAAAATCGTGTGTATAGTTTTGACGAAGAGAGTAAATACCTATTTTGGGGGGTCAATTCCCCCCTCCCCCCTCCTTGTAGACCTCCTCAATGAGTGCAGATTTTGATGTGGTCAATACACTTTGGTACAACACTGGTGTTGAAGGGTGTGGTCAAATTTCCTCGAAATTGTGCATGTAGTTTCGGAGAAGAGAGCAAATACCTATTTTAGGGGGTCAACTCCCCACCCCACTCCCCGTAGACCTCCTTAATGAGTGCAGATTTTGATGTGGTTAATACACTTTGGTCCATCATGGTTGATTAAGGTTGTGGTCAAGTATTCATCAAATTTGTATGTATAGTTTCGGAGAGACAGCAAATATCTACTTTGGGGGGGGGGCAAAAACCTCTCCATAGACCCCTTTAATGAGTGCAGATTTGATATGGTGAATACACTTTGGTCCATCATAGGTGATGAATGTTGTGGTCATGTTTCATCAAAATTGTGTGTATAGTTTCAGAGGAGACAGCAAATATCTATTTTGGGGGGGTCAAAAACCCCTCCCCGTAGACCCATTTAATGAGCGCAAATTTTGATGCGGTCGATAAACTTTGGTACATCTCTGGTGGTGAAGGTTGTGGTCAAGTTTTATAAAAATCGTGTGTGTAGTTTTGGAGAAGAGAGGAAATTCCTATTTTGGGGGGCAACACCCCCATAGACCTCTATAAGAACGCTACCATTTGTCATATTGTTCAAGATGAAATCACCAATGTCAAGGTGAGAGATCATTGTCATATTACATGTAAATACAAAGGACCTGCTCATCAAAGTTGTAATCTCAATGACAGACTTCCTTTTCAGCCCATGCTCGCAAAGCGAAAAGCAGGATTAAGCAATTGGTCCCCTACATGCGTACGTAGAATGTACATACGTACGTGTCTGCATTTTTATTTAATAATTCCTTTCTCTCTGAAACCGCTTGGCAGATTGACACACAATTTTCACCATAGGTGCAACTACTCATGCAGCATGTTTTAATGATAATTATGACATCATAGGTTACATGTTGTGGCAGCCATGTTTGAAAAAAAATTAGTAATATTGGACCTCTATCTCCAAAACCGCTGCATGGAAAAAATTTTGAAACTTGGCACTTGTCAAGTACTCCCCATGGGGATGGGGAATAAGTGTGATTTTTTTATGGTCATATGTGCCATATTTACATCATAATTGCACATGTAGAACACGACATCTGAATAGCATGAAAAATTTTGAGGGTCATCTCGGGATAAATTGGTCAACAGAAAATTTTTTTTAATAAATGACGTCATCGGACTTGTGGTTCAGCAGCCAAATTTTAAAAAAAGAAGAAAAAAAACCTTCAAAAATCTCCGAAACAGCTGAACAGATTGAGGAGAAACTTTGCAGGTATGACAGCCAATCCACAAGGAACACACCTATTCAATAAAAAGTTCCACACCTATGATGTCATATGTCACATCATTTGGCAGCCATAATGGATTTACCCTAAAGCCTTTAAAAATCCTCTCCTCCAGAAGAGATCACCTAACAGCTTGGAGAGATCGAGGGGAAACTTCACACATATGTTCCCCAAGTCTTGGGGATACCAGAGTGTTCATAAATAATTGATCGGTCACGTGGTTTGGCAGCCATATTGGATTTAAGGAAAATAGTTTTTAAATTCTCTCTCTTGAACCATTGAATCAATTAAAGTGAAACTTCAAAATGATGATCTAGTAGTGATGGAGACTATATATTTTAAATTTCAACCTGATCGGACGCATGGTCTGGCAACCAGAATTATTTCATATTTCGAATCTGCATTATTTTCAAAAAAAAATTTTTTGAATAAGATTCATTTGGCCGTGCCTGGATAGGTTTGAGGGTAGAGGAGTAGCAGTTGAAACCAAGTAATATCCAGGTTCCTCATGATGACTTCATATTTGTTTTTGTTTGTTTGGGTTCCTTTTGACGACTCCAATGTAGTACCGATTTTATTTAGTGTTCCATTTGATTTGAATTTAATTTTATAAATCCCATTCTGAATTCAATTGAATAAAGAGGACGTAATGGGTCAGGTGTCTGATCAAAGCAGGGTTACATCAAAGCGGGACGCCTTGGTCAGGTCAGGTATGGGAGCATACGCCGAAGCAGTGCATCGCTGCGTCCACTTTCTGCCAGAACTCCAGGGGCCTCTGTCTGGCCATCCCCCAGGCAGATGCCTGGCTCAGCCTCATCTCCTTGAGATGCTGATCAACCTGCTGCAACCATGAGGCACATGGTCGGCATATTGGACTCCTCCACTCATGAGGCTCACTCGCTGAGAGAATCTGGTGAGGAGGGGTCAGCATCAGGAAAACGAGCCACATGTCCATACAGCCGCAGCTGATGCTCACTGACTATGCAGGTAACAAATCTCATTTGAGTCTCTCTCAGCAATCGCTCGTTGGATACAAAGTCCGGCCAGCGATAGCCAAGGATTCTCCGAAGAGACCTGATACCAAAGGAATCAAGTCACCATCTCAGATCCCTTGTCAGAGTCCAAGTCTCACATCCGATCTGTAGAGCAAGACTGGAAGCACCAAGGACCTGAAGACTTGGACTTTCATCCTCCTGGACAGGTGCCGACAGTGGCACACTCCATGATCCAGTGAATCCATGACTCCCCAGGCCCGACCCAGACGTCTACTGTCCTCTGGCTCACAGCCAGCAGAGACATGAATATCACTGCCAAGGTAAGTGAATCTCTCAATGACCTCAAGATCCTCACCACAAACAGGCACAGACAAGATAGCAGCATCCAAGATGTCATTGAAAGCCTGGATCTCAGTTTTGACCCAGGAAACCCATAATCCCAGCAGCTCCAACTCCTCAATCAGCAACTCAAGGGCCTCCAAAAGGATATCCAGAGTCTCCGCAAAGATGACTGCATCATCCGAAATCAAAGTCAGAAGATCTTGACATATCCAAATGATCGGCACCGCAGCTTGATCTCTCTGACATCCTCCCCAGAATCCAGTCCATACAAGCACTGAAAAGTGTGGGGGCCAGTACATACCCCCGACGAACTCCAGTAATAACTGGAAATAACGAGTCGAGGCTCGTTTTAGAGCTAACACACAGAACATATAACAAAGGGAGCAGGAGATAAGACGGGTGGGAGAGGGAAGCACAAAACAGTGGGGAACAGAGAAATTAGGAGATCTATGGAAGGGAGAGGGATGGGGTGGGGTACACGGGGTAAAACAAGACGGACACTACAGGGATTTCAGGAAGAAAACGGGAATATTTGAAGGAGGCGGGTTTGGGTAGATTAACGGGGTAAAAAAAGATCATGGTTTGGATGGGGGCTGTTGGTGAGATGGTGTTGACCAAGTGTTTTGAAGACCTTGAGGGAGAGTGGGTTGAAGAGAGTGTGGAGTTTGTTCCAGAGGTGGGGAAAAAAGAGGAATGAAAGAGTGAAGGTGAGCAGTGATTCTTGGCTTGGTAGTTTCACCAGAAGGGGTTGTTGTGTAAATATGGGGGGGGGACAGATCGCTGACAGAGCAGAGGGGGCGAGGGGGCAGACGAGAGACGGGTCAGCAAGAGTCGAAGCAGAAAGACGAAGAGAGAGCGAGAGCGAGAGCGCAGAGCGCGAAGAGAGGCGAGAGAGCGAGAGAGCGAGAGAGCGAGAGAGAGAGAGAGCGAGAGAGACGAGAAGAGCGAGAGAGGGAGAAGAGCGAAGAGCGAGAGGAGAGAGCGAGAGAGAGAGAGAGAGAGAGAGCGAGAGAGGAAGAGAGGAGAGAGCGAGAGAGAGGGAGAGAGCGAGAAGAGAGAGAGAGAGAGAGAGAGAGAGAGAGGAGAGAGAGAGAGAGAGAGAGAGAGAGAGAGAGAGCCCAAAGACTCAGCTTCATCACAGGAAATACCAATGATCCTAAATGCCTTGGCTTCCACAGCATGAAGCCAGAAAGGCGTGAAGCTTGAGCAGCCCCAAAGGAGAAAACAGAACTCCATTAGGCTGCAGATGAAAGTTTTCTATATGGTTGGAAGCTCTGGTGTGCCAAGGAAGGACTTTACATGACGGAAGATGCCCAGTCGGTGACTGGATTTGGAGGCCAGCTTGGAGATGTGGCTTTCCCAGGAAAGAGCATGGGAGGTAGTGAGACCCAGAAGCTTGAATTAAAGGACTTCTTCAAGAGGATTGCTGAGAAATTAAATGGGGGGGGGCTGTTGAGGGGGGGGGAGTAAGGATCCAGACGATCCTTTCAGAGAGACATAGTGAGAGTGCAAAATTTGTCAGGATTGAAAGACATGTTCCATGTGTTGGACCAGCTTGTGATTTTATCAAGATCTGCAGAGAGTGAAGAGGCTGCTGCTTGCCGATCTGAGAGATGAGACATGGTACGGTGGAGGGTAGAGTCATCAGCAAGGTGTTCTTTGACTTGGCCAACACCTTTGTTCTCAGAGATCTTACTGCAGTTCTCAGGAAATCCACACGAGCACCATTCATCCATCCATGTGCATGTGATAATGCAAACACAGATACTCTTTATGATTTTGTACAACAACATGATGTTGTCTCTGTTAACATCACCTTTAGGAAACCAGAATTACACGTTGTAACCTTTATTGGATGCAAGAGGTGGAGACAAAATCAAAATCAAACCAACAGGAACACCACCACAAGGCTCACTCCTGTTAGACCACATCTTTATCAGACGTTGGGAACGTAATTACATTTCAAACTTTCACACAGTGACAGTTTTGTTCTTCAAGACTGACCATAAACTACTACATTGAACTGTGAAACAAAGACCTGTTGTTCAAACAACCGAAAGTAAAACCTAGGCCATACTTTTGATGGCTGCAGAGATGGGACAATTGATACCAATTTTCAAAAGCATTTAACGCAGTGCTGCAGAATCTGGTTAACTCAGAAGAAGGTCGGGGTCCAACATACCAGGACATAACATCAGTCATTCAAGCAGCTGCTGAGGAACTATCCTGCGCATAAAGAAAGTCAAGAACGCAACAGTGGTTTTGGATGAGGAAGTCACATGAGCTCAGACACGATGTGAGAACCTATGTCAATTGGAGAGAAACGAAGAAGCAGATGCAGCCACACTGAGCCTTGCTACAGTGTACATGGAGAGACAGGAAGCAGCTGTTAATGAGGTGATCAGTTCGGTCTCATCAAGCCTCGCGTGAAGCCAAAGGACAAGCCATGCTTAACACCGTCAATGGTCTCACTGGCCAAAGGAATCAAAATGTACCGAACCTCGCTGGAGACAACAGTGGGGTGCATGAATGACATAAAAGACTTTCTGCAGAATTGTCAATACACCACTGCCTCCTGAGGTACACTTCACACTCCTTGAAGATGTTAGACTTCCATCTCCTGATGACATCAACACAGAGCCAATAACACTCGAGGGGATGTTTAAGATCGTTCACGAAAGCCCAGATTGGACAGACAGAAAGATGTTAAACAGGATTGGAATCAACAAGGAAGGCTCTTTGGAATGGCTAAGAAGAGGTCAAATTAGTTGGGATGGAGAACGAGTCATCATCAATGCCCAACATCAAGGACACTACACTAATGCCTTCACGAAAATGGCGGAATTGAGACAATCAGATAAATGCAAGTTTTGTGGGGTAGAAACAGAAAGTACCAGTCGCCTCCTATCGGGATGTAAAAAAAACTCATGTTGGAACAGCTGTGCACAGAAAGACGTGACAATGTTTGTTGAGTAATCCACTGGCACATCTGTAAACAATTCAACATCCCTGTCCCAGAACAATCATGGAAACACAAACCAAATCTGATCCTTGAAAATTAACATATAATGCTCACACATGATAAGATGATCCCATCAACTGTGGACATTGCAAACAAATTGTGTTGTGTCCTGACATAGTGCTCAAACACAAAAAGGAAAAGTCGGCATTGTTGATTGAGGTTTTAGTTCCCAACTAGCCGACCCGTGAACCCGTTGTGACAGCGGTTGATGAAAAAAATTCATTTCAAGAAAAAAAAAAAAGATAGCTCCAGCGAACTATACCGCTGAGGTTGTTTGCATTAATCAAATTCTCCCGAAGAGTACTGACTGAATCGGAATTAATCTTTTTTATATTTTGCGTTGCCCGATTTGAACGAAACTTGTATTTCACACCGCAGGAGAATGTAAGTAAGGTGGCCGTAAAATTTTTGCGCTATCATGTACCGTTTTGGCTGTATTTCGGGAACATAACATACATACATACAAGATGAGAGTTTTAGTAATATACGAGACGACCCGTGATACATTGGTTTCCGTTGTGACAGCAGTATAATAAAAAAATCATTTCAAAAAAAGAAAAAAAAAAAAAGGATAGCTCAGCGAAACTATACCGCTGAGGTTGTTTGCATTGATCAAATTTCCCGAAGAGTACTTGACTGAATCAGGAATTGATTTTTTATAATTTTTTTCGTTGCCCGATTTGAACAAAACTTGACATTGCACCCGCAGGCGAATCGTGAGTAAGGTACCCATAAAAGTTTTGTGCTATCGTGTACCATTTTGGCTGTATTTTGGGAACATACATACAAGATGAGAGTTTTAGTAATACAGTAATTCCCCCGTTTCTCGCGGGGTTACGTTCCAAACCTCCCCGCGCTAAGTGAAAATCCGCGATGAATGGACGCCTCCCCAAAAAAATCGATTCGACTGGTCTGATCGGTTGGCAGTGATTGGGTTTGAGGTGCCGGAGATCGACTGGTCTGGTCGGTTTGGCATGATTGGTTTGAGGTGCCGGAGATCGACTAGTTGGTCTGGGCGGTTGGCAGTGATTGGGTTTGAGTGCCGGAGATCGACTGGTCTGGTCTGGGCGGTTTGCAGTGATTGGGTTTGAGGTGCCGGAGATCGACTAGTCTGGTCTGGTCGGTTTTGAGGTGCTGGGTACGAGCAGTGCTCGTCCAACGGCGGCAAACCTTTTTCCTCTCCCGAAAGCATATATCGAGCACCTTTACCTTAACCTTCTCCTGGAGCGTCCCAGCACCTTCCTCTGGCGCTTCGGTTCCTTGCCAAAAACCTTCGAAGGTGCAGGGCTGTTGGGCGCCATCGTGGGGCTTGGAGAAAAAAACGGTAGAAAATATTCTAAGTTCACAAGCGAAACTTTGTCTCGTGCGTTGTGTGACTGGTCGAGCACCACGCGTTATAATTTATTGCTTAAATAATTTATATTTATACATTATTACCACGATGTACCGGGGAATCCGCAGAAAAAATTAGTTACGTTCCAAGGGAAAAACCCGCGATGAACCGAGGCGCGATAGTGTGAACCGCGATGAAGCGGGGGTTGACTGTATATAGATAGATAGATGACTTCGACAAAATGCCCACAGAAATCAGGAAAATGACCAAATACCAGGATCTGAAACATGAGATCAAGAGGATTTGGAAATTGAAGAAACCTGAAATTTTATCAGTGATAGTCAGAGCTACAGGAATGATCAAGAAAACCCTTACTGAGCACTTAAAATCATTTTGGGGAATTAGGCCGGGGGCCAGTGGGACCTACCTTGCA
>CM068955.1:19594194-19642114 GCA_035128595.1 Eptatretus atami
TACCTGTAGCAGGTCACAGATCTAACCTGACCTGACAAGTGGCTGATACTTTTTTCTGATACTTGGGATATATATGAACACTGATACCACAGTGTTCATATATATCCCAAGTATCAGAAAAAAGATGTTCCCAGAAAAATAACAACATCCAATATATAGCCCTCATGCTCCTCACCTACAAAAGAAAGCAACCAATCAAAAAAGACGAATCTCACAAAGATCGGAAAATGTCAATATCTGTCAAATATAAACATAAAATCACACAAATTGGTGTCAAATTAAAGCTTATACATTTACGTATTAGAATATTTTTATGCTAATTACCATTTATATAAATTATGACTTAAAGACAATAATTCCCACAAAAATGCAAGAATTCATTCTTTTCCTTTAATTACCACGCACGCAGTTTTCAAAAAAAACATACTTCAGTGTTTCCAGATACAAGCCAGGTTGCAAAAAAATATTAAAATTTAGAATTTTTTAAGTCAGCTAATTAGCATAAATACAATGCACAATGAATCGTTCGAAAATCATGCGAAATCAGATTAATCAATAGAATTAATTACCTGGGCCTGATATAATACATAAGCGACTTATGATGTCTTGGTGTTTAAGGGAAACAAACTATTTCTGTTTGAGTAAAAGTAGTGGAAATAATTTTAATGCATTGATATTGCTAATTAGGACCCGCCATTAGGAATTCTCTTCGAAAATTCAACTTCTGGTGCATGGGAATTTGTAAATGAGGAATCTACACATATGTTTGGAGGGTCAAGGAATAGAGTAAACATATTTCCTTTGTTGTCAGAGATGTAGAATAATGTTTGGATAGCTTAATACATCCAAATGGAAACAGCTTAATAAAGCATGGTGCAAATGAGTTATTTTTCTGGGAACATCTTTTTCTGATACTTGGGATATATATGAACACTGTGGTATCAGTGAAAAATTGTCGCGGGGGGGGGGGGGGGGTGCAAGGTAGTCCATCTGCGCCCGGCCTAAATATCACTACAAATGAGCCACAAGTGGAGGCTATGAGAGTTTCAGTGAAGATTCTGAAAAGAGCCCTTGGAACGAGGCTATGAGAATGAAGTTTCACCGTTTGGTTCATGAATCATGATCCTTTCCCAAAAAAGGAGGTGGAGATTTTGAGTTCTGGGAGAACTTCCTCCCACTTCCTGACACCTGCAAAGGGAGATAACAACCAATGAGAGCAAATTGATGTGGTCGTGGTTCCA
The DNA here is from genome assembly GCA_035128595.1 of Eptatretus atami. Lineage (NCBI taxonomy): Eukaryota > Metazoa > Chordata > Myxini > Myxiniformes > Myxinidae > Eptatretus > Eptatretus atami. Next base: position 19,595,436 of record CM068955.1, read on the forward strand.
GTTGAAGTCCAATGAATTCCTTCAGTTGCTGGAAGAACAGTTCAAATCATGAGCAATATTTTGAAGGGAACGGATCCTCTTGATGAGTGGAGAACGGCACAGATCATGGGAATCTCAAATAAACCAGGTGTGGTAAAGATGGAAGAACATTGCAGCATATCACTCATGTCACATGCAGTGAAACTATACAATATAATGTTCCTGAAATTTGTACAGCCAGTTCTAGACCCACACATGTGATGTGAGCAGAATGCCTCCTGATCCTGGAGAGAATTTTGGTACTGCGCAGATCTGCTGAAGAAGCACTGATCCATCAGACAGACCTGGTGATGATTTTTGTTGATTTCAAGAAAGCCTTGAAGAGTGTGTCAAGAGCATGCATTCCAAAGCACTTAAGCTTATATAATGATCCTCAAGATCTCATCAACAGCATCACTCCTTTGTAGCATAACACCAAGGCCATTGTCATCACACCAGATTGGCTATCAGAGATGTTTGATATGACCTTCGGGGTACTTCAGGGGGATACTTTTGTTCCTGTCCTCTTCATCCTTCTCCTGGATTTGGTGCTTCACACTGCCATCCAAACTTATGAGGATTGTTTTGAACTGTTTGTAAGAATTAGTCGGCACCATCCGGAGAAGAGATTGTCAGTTCTTCTAAATGTGGATGACTTCGCCCGACTATCGTCCTCAGTCATCAGCGTGCAATTTATGTTCACCAACTTGGTACAAGCAGCAGCCAGAGTCAGGCTATAGATCAACACCACCAAGACCAAGGTATTGACTATCCCACTTGATCTGGACACACAAATCACCTGCAGCAATGAAGCCAGAGTCGTGAGCTTGCTGCCACGCTGCACGCAGTTTGTATACTTGGGCGGCTCCATTCCTAAACCGCATGATGACTTCTGTCAATGTCGAGCTCTGGCCTGGTCAGCCTTAAAGGATCTGAATCCAGTGCTAAACTCCGCCACTCTACCTAACCTGTTCAGAAGAAAGATATTTTGCACCATCGTAGAAACAGTACTGCTGCACAATACAGTCACCTGGACATTTACCCGGGATCGTTCAGCGGGTGATTGACGCCACACACTCACATTTGCTCAGAGCGACCCTCAAGATACACTGGATGACGTGGCTCACCAATGAGGATCTCCACAAGTGTGCCAAGCTCAAATCACAACCAAGTGTTGCTAATGCAGAAACTGCGACGATCTGGGCATATTTTCCAATCTGAGGGGTATTGCACATGATCAGCAGGTGATCTGGCACCTTACTCAACAGACTCCTGTCAGACTGTGCAACCCACGATCAGATCTCGGCAGTGCAGCACCTTAGATCACTTGTCAATAATTGGATGATCTAATGTCCCTACTATAACGCCTTAAGTGTATTTACCTCTGCCACTAAAGGTGGACGGATTCAGATGAAACTTGGTGGACAGGTTGAATCTGTGAAGAGGACGAATCGATTAAATCTTGATGAAGATTCGGATCCAATAAATTTTTTAAGTGATTCTTCACAATTGAGAGGTGGGGCCAAAAACCATATGTAGCATGATATCGCAAAACGTTGCAGACGGATTATGACAAAACTAGGTGGACGAGTTGGGTATGTGACAAGCACAAGCCGATTAGATTTTGGTTCAAGTCCGGATCCAGATGTGGCCTATCGGTGGGATACAAAAGGTAAACTGTTCAGCCTGGCAGAGGTATGTGCTCCACCGAGGTCCTTTCTAGTTTGTAGTTGTACTTATCTCTTTGTACTTACTGTAACCATTGTTTGTTTTCTTACTGAGGATAAAACTATTGCACTTGGTCGATCACTACTTCATTGTGTCCGCAAATGATCCCACCTTCTTGTGTTGGGATTATTTACGGAGAATTGTGTCGGTCGTGGGGAAAATTGAGTTCAAGACTTTCAGGAAATGGCTGACCAGATCTGATATTCAACTCGTGCCGATTTGAGTTGGAATTTGGCCAGATCAACCTACTCTTTTTAACACCCACCAGGTAATTAACACTAGCTGAGGAGATACCTGGACATTAAATGTAATACCTAAATGGTGGCTGGAATGTTATAAAGAGAACTTCCCCATTACTACTGTTTAAGCCACATCCCAATTAAACACAAGATCAATTAACCTTTTTTTGATATTGATCATTAACTGAAGCAAGCAGTCAGACATGCATCAAGTCGAGATGATTTTATCATTACAGGTTGAAATTTTACATAGAAACCAGAGGTGTGAGTAAATACACAGCAGGTCTGAAGCCAAGCGTTAAGCAATCGAATTGTGATATCATCAATTTAAAAACTATCAAAGGGAAGGACAAAACAGGAGGAAACTTGCTTGAAGTAACAAGCATTCGATACACAGGAACAAGAGATAGCTTATCTAACAACATGGTCGACTCAGCTGTAGCTCTGTGTGTATTCCATCATCTGGGAACCCTCTATTGGTGAACTTCCTCAAAGGTGAGAGATAAGCCATTCAACATATGTTTGGACTCATTACTTGGAGTTACGTCATATTACCAGTACCTACCGAGAGGAAGATGAAGTCAAAGCTCCAAACCATGTTCATGAGAAAATCTGGCCGAGTTAGCATTCCTGCTAGCTCATTTGGTGGCGAGCTTACGAGCTCATGACATGAGTCCATGGCCTGGTCGGGTTTAACTACCAAACTGCTCTTATGATGCAGTGCCACCAGAGAGCGCTGCATATCGGAGTATGCCATCCTTCGGTTGGGGGATGTCTGTTTACCTTTAGGTTGTACATGGGCATCAAATATCCCATTATGTGTGTGTGTGTATGTATATACATATATATATATATACATATACATATACATATAGGAGTCGTGGACATTGTATTCTGGTACCTTGGCCAAATTCCCTTCTTGAAGTTGGTGTTATAACTTGCACTAGATGGCAATGGTGGGAAGTGGGTGTGGCACAGGTAAGATGGACAAAATGGCCGTAACCTGTGCTTCAATTGCACGTTGATACCTTGTGAAATGGTTCTCGAGTACAGCAATGAAAAAGCTTGCCGTTTCAGCCATCTTTGTTGTGTGCCGCCACGGAGTGAACGACGACTACCATAACCTTCCCTCACATTTCCTTCCTCACCATATTCCTTTGCCCAATCCCAGTACTTCCTACCACCGTGACCTTAGTCCACCTGAACAGTGAAGATAATTTGCACAACTTAGTAAAAAAAAAACAAACAAGAACAAACACAAACAACCTGATAAACTCCCTTAAAGAGGCAAATTTAGTGAAAATGCACACCTGGACTGTCGCATCATCACATGTGCGAGACTTTTGAAGTTCTCAAAAGTTCACAAGATGTACGACCAGGTCTTCTCACCGTATGCAAAGCTCTTCAGCTCAATAATCAGACATTCACACAGAAAACCATCTCAAGCCATTTACATCTTGCTGTTTAGAACAGAAAGAAGAAATAAAATCAATGGAAACTCAATGGTGAACAAAGTTGATGAAATCTCAGTGTGACTGTGAAATGGAATTCCTCACAATCATCATGAAACTACAATGCATCATCTGCACTTTACAAATCAAAGAGATTATTATGTCACGTTATCATCTTCCATGAAAAGACCCCCTCCCATGCCCCCCCCCATCCCAACCACCATTAGCATCGCAAACACAGCAAAATGGTTGTTGAGATGGTGTTTATAATTAAGATGTTCCCTTTTTGTGGTTCTTCGGTTTTGTTGTGTGTCAGCAAAAAACACAGACCAATATGCACAAGGATTCAAAACACGGCGTACCCCTGCTGCATTCACTCACCTCCTTTATTCCTTTTCAAACCAATTACAAACTCATTTTCTCTACTCTCATGCCCTATCAACACCTTTCACCCTCTCTCCCTCCACCACTGTATATCAATCTTCTTCTTTTCTTCACTACATAAAGCAATCTTACTTCACTCCCGAATCTCGAGTATCTTTTACCCCACCCTCAAATCAGAAATCTGATTTGTTAGTGAGTAAGGCAAAACAAACAGATAAAGCATGGAAGGGATAACCCCCCCCCCCCAATCACCACACCACCCCCCTCCACCACCACCACCCTGTCCACCCCCCTTCCTTCCCCCATGTTATCCACATTTTCCCTACCAGAGTGTGGTTCCCTTTATATCCATCAAACCAAGTGCCTGCGTACCCTCTATCGACTCAAATGGCTGCACAGTGTTAACCACCAAACCACTGCAGCTGCAACACTTCCCCTACATAATCCTTTTTCTTTTTTAAAAAAATGAGACTAAACATTTGGGGACAAGACCATGAGGGCTTGCTCCCTAAAAGGTCCAACTTAAAATTTGGACCATTCTCGATAACAAACACACTTTGAATTTTCCGAACATGTTTACTCACGTATTTGTCCTATAAAAAAAAACATCAATAAAAATTCCTCTCCTTTTCTGATATATTCCTACTTTATTATAATAATAATAATAACTACAGTTCACAGAACACCTTACCCCACACAGTCACGAGTAAAAGGACATGTGAAGGGTCTTTTAAAGGCTTGCTTTGCGTTTCCAGACTTGATCTATATTTTCTATAAGTCACCATTTTTGTCTGAATCTCGATATTCCCCCAACGCTTAGAGCACAAGCACCACATTTGATTGGTCGAGATGGTGAAATATTTTGTCCATCCATCTATTGGGACCATACTCTGTGCAGAACGTTGGTGCTGCTTTAGCAGTCTCCCTGGCTAATGAACACAATCCTGGACGGGTCGCCACTCCGACACAGGATACCAGCAAGCTGGCACTCATTTTGCCGACCTCAGGACGACAGGCAGAGTCAACCCCACCTGGTATTAATTCAATAGCTAAGTGGGATTTGAACTCAGGATCCTAGAATCCCAAGTCCACCACCCTAACCATTAAGACAACACCAGGCAAATAAATACGGATGGATTTTTATTTTTAAACGCCGTGAACAAACTTTGGTACATCAAGGGTGATAAAGGCTTTGTTTAAGTTTCATCAAAACTGTATGTGTAGTTTCTGAGAAGAAAGCAAACACCTACATTGGGGGGCAACCCCCTCCCCTCACTGTAGTCCTCGATTTTTTTAATGCCATGAACAAACTTTGGTACATCACAGGTGATGAAGGTTGTGGTCTCAAGTTTCATCGAAATTGTATGTGGAGTTTCGGAGAAGAAAGGAAATATACATTTTTTGGGGCAACCTCTCGTAGACCCCGATGTTTTTAATGTCATGTTTTAGACCCCAATTTTTTTAATGGTGTGGACAAACTTTGGTTCATCATGGGTGATGAAGGTTGTAGTCAAGTTTCATCAGAATTGCATGTGTAGTTTCTGAGAAGAAAGCAAATACCTATTTTGGGGGGCAACCCCATGTAGACCCCCTTCGGGCCCGATTTTTTTTCAATGCCGTGAACAAACTTTGGTACATACTCGTTGATGAAGGTTGTGTTGAAGTTTCATTGAAATTGTGTGTGTAGTTTCAGAGAAGAAGTTGTTAATGTTTGTGGACGGACGGACAGACAGACGAACGGAGGGTACGCCATCCCATTAAGCTCCCCGGAACTACGTTCCAGGTAAGCTAATAAATAACAGTAATAATAATAATAATAATAATAATAATAACAAGGAAAAAAGATATAAAATGTCATAGCCCCCGTTGTTTTTGTAATTTTGCTGTACGGAGTTAAAGGGCTAGCCCATATTTATTTACATGGCCGCCAGTCTATCAGTCGGCCATCTTTGATCAGATCGCAAAATAAATTTAGGTGCAAGTGTTTGCCCTCATCGACCGTGCTTTTGCCAAGTTTGAACAAAATCGGACCATGCATCTCCGAGAAATGGTTGGGGACACATTTGAGTTACAAAATGGCCACCAGTTGGCCATGTTGGATCTGATCGCGAATAAAAATGACGTGCATATGTAAGCCACCATTCGTTATCTGTGTGCCAAGTTTGAACAACATTGGAAAATGCATGTCTGAGAAATGGTTGAGGGCGTGTTCAACATCGGGGTTTTTTTTACAACTAAAATGGCCGCCAGTCGGCTATCTTTGAGCGCGTCGCAAAACAAAATGATGTGCATATGTATACCATCATGTGTTGTCTTTGTGCTAAGTTCAAATAAAATTGGTTCGTATGTGTCTGAGATATGGTTGTGGATGCACACACGCACGCAAAAATCGAGACCAAATCCATAAGCCCCCGTTTTGGACGAATAATAATAACTCGAACAGCACTCGATGGAGCGCATACCTGCGCCAGGCTGAACAGTTTACATTTTGTATCCCACTGATCGTCCGGATCTCGATCAGGACCTGAGCTGAAATCGAATCTGCTTGCTGTTGTCACCGACCCAACTCATCCATCGAGTTTTGTCATTAATCATCCACAACGTTTTGAAATATTGTATCATGCTATATATTGTTTTTGGCCCCACCTCTCAATGCGGAGGAATCATTGAACAATTAAAAAAAACAAAAATTGTATCCAGATCCGGATCTTCAACAAAATCCAATCAATTCTTCTATGTCTCACAACCAAGCTGTTCCCACCAAGTTTCGTCCGAATCAGTTCATAACTTTTTGAGTTATCATGCTCACAAACAGACAAACAGGGGTGAAAACATAACCTCTGTCCACCTTCGGTGGCACAGGTAATAATAATAATAATGTTCCATCACAAGGAACTTAATCACAGGAGGAGTCCAATAGGCTCCGAAAAGCCTGCATTACAATTACCAACTTATGGTTGTTTTGGTATACAGTACTGCTAATGTATATATTTTTTTCATATACGTATTTCCAAAAGAAAATTTACTCAACAGGTGTCTCTTTAGCATATTGACCAGCATGTGGATGACTTTACCCAGCTCCAGTGACATCACAAGCAGTGATAAACTACTCCAAAATTTTACAGTTTATTTTATTGGAACATTTATCGTGGATCCAAAAGGATAAAGAGATAATTTTTTTTTTGAATTGTCGGCCAAAGATATTTTGCCCCACAATTCATGTTCAACCGATGACACCTTTATTTTAGCTCCATTTGTGCAACCTTAGAACGGGACTGCAGCACAGTGTACTTATGGTGTTGCCAAAACGGAGCACGGGGTATTTGGATCAGTTCATGGGTCAGGTCACCTGGCTTTTTCCTTCTGTTTAGGCCCATTAGGTGACCTACGGCAAATTGAAAGGAATTACAAATCCTCCCATGTAATTGATTGTGGGTACCATAGCTGAGAGGGTTCGGGCAATGTTTGAAATTTTCAGAGTGGTTAGATAATAACTCTGGTGAAAAATTGATGACCTTCCTGAAATGGTTGATGGCAATTTATCTACGTCCCGTGCCTTGTAATTAAAACCGATGAGACGGCATGTTTAATGAACCGTCCTTCCAATCTACGGCGTGTCCATACCATCACCTCCCGTGTTTACACCAGACGTTACCGTTCGAACTGTTCACAACTTCCAAATGATTGAACGAACAAAAGGAAACTCTTCACTACGTCTAATAACCAAATGGGAATACCAATAATTACCAGTGTCCAATTTAAATAGGAATAACTTTTTTAAGTACTTTCTCACGATTAGTATCTACCACTGCATTGATGGTCGCATCAACCAAATATGGAATGAAAAATCAAACCTTAAAGTCTCTTGAAAAAAGATCAAAGATGAAAAGATCAAAAAGTCTACATCAGATGGTGGTGAGATTCCACCTTAGAGAAAAAAACTGAAGGGAACAAAAATCATCCCTTTAACAAGAGTCTCTCTGAATATCAGCAATTTTGTGTTCTACATCGAGTGAATTATTCCCTCGAGAATCAAATGTCAGGTCGGGCCAGAGCGGATCTGTGACATGATACAGGTACCATGTAAACCTGTACCAACCTGAATCATCGTCGGGTTGTCGGCGACTAAGCAGTCTCACCCATCAGGTTTCCTGGTGAAGAGGGTATATAGATATGGACCACCCAGCAGGATTAAAAACAAAACCTGTCAACGGGTGAAGGAGCTCCTTGTGAGCCAACGACCATCCATATCTGGTGCGAAACTGTGTCTGCGGACGTCCTCCTGCAGTGGGTAACCTTTCCGAGGAAGTTGGTGGCAGGATTTGCACTCCTGCCACCAACAAACACTTCATTCAACAAAAAAACAAAGAAAACTGAAAAGCCACTGTGTGGGAGTACCTCCTGTGCAGCTGCCCTACGAAGGGCAGCTCACCGGATGACGGGATTGGGGCAAAGCCTTCGGGAAAAAGGAAACGTAAAACGCAGGGTAACCTTCCCGGGTCGGATTGCGGTCGTGTGTGTCGGGATGGTGCTGAGGTATTTTCCACCAAACGGCGGTCTCCTTCAGTTAACCTGAGGTTGTCCGTTCGGGTGGGTGACTGGAATATCCGATTATGAAGAGAAGATGATCACCTGTCTCTGCTGTCACCTGAGCTCCAGTGCTTGAACATCAGTACTGCAGCACTCTCTGAAGTTTGGAGACCGGATTGCGGTGAGATCACGGACGGTGGATACACCTACTACTGGTCTGGTCACTCTGATGGTTACCATGCCCAAAGAGTTGCTGTAGCTGTGTCCAATAAACTGAATCCAACGATAATTGAGGTAACACCGGTCAACGAGCGTATTATGAGACAAAGGATTTGTCACTCCTTGGGTGTCATTTTCCTGGTCTCTCTATATGCTCTGACTGAGGCGAGTGATCTCACCGTGAAGGACGCATTCGATGCTGCACTCGAGTCTGTGGGTGATCAGTGCCCCAGACGAGATAGTGTTCACTTGGGATTTCAATGCATTGACTGGTACTGATAGGGCTGGTTATGAGACATGGGTTGGTCCCCGTGGGTCTGGAACTGTGAACTAGAATAGCACTGAGTTCCTTGACTTTGCAAAAAGTCATGGATTTAGGGTGGCTGTTCATGTTTCAAGCTCATCGCTGGACTTGGTATTCCAATGCTGGTGGTGTGGCAAAGGAGATTGACCATGTGCCCGTCAATGGTCACTGGAGGATGATTCAGAACTGCAGGGTCTACCGGAGTGCTCAGTTCCTCAATAACGACCACAGGCTTGTTGTAGTGACTCTGAAATTGCAGCTTAAATCCAGGAGAATGGTACCATCCCAGCCTAGGCTGGATGGTGACAAGCTCAGGGATAAGAGGAGTTTGCGAACAGGATGAGTAGGGTGTATCATTTTGCAGGTACCGACAGGTGCAAGTACCTAGTGGTTGCAGGTGCAGGTACCTCATGGTTGCAGAAAGGTTGATGGCATCTCAAGAGATGGGGATAGGCCAGGCATCTGCCTGGGGATGGCCAGAAGGAGAACCCTGGCATATGGGTGGACCTGGGGAGTCATAATTCACTGATCATGGTTGGGCACTGCCGTACCTGTGCAGGAGGACAAAAGCGAGTCTTCAGTCTTTGCTCAGTCTTGCTCTAGATGTAAGATGACTCTGACCAGGATCTGAGAGGAGACATTACTCCTTTGGTACCAGGTATCTTCGGGGAATCCTGGCTTCGCTGGTCGACTTTTTTCCAAGAGCGGTTGCTGAGAGAGACTCAAATGAGATCTGTTCCTGCATAGTCTGTGAGCATCAGCTGCAACTGTATGGACATGTGGCTCATTTCCAACGCTGATCCAACTCACCAGATTCTCTCAGCGTGGGAGCCTCGTGAGTGGAGGAGAACACAGGCATCATCCAACTGACTTGGAATAGGGCCTGTTGTCCCTCTCTGGATAGGGAAGGGTGATCGCCAGGACTGCAACAACTACTGAGGGTTGCGCTGCTCTCAGTGCTGGCCATGGTCTTTGCTTGGATAATTTTTCAAAGGGTTCACCACCATTTGCTTGAGCACCAGCGCACAGAGCAGTCAGGCTTTACACCAAAGACCTCAACGATTGACTGTTCCTTGCTCTCTTGGTCCTCACCGAACGCAGATGTGAGTTTCAGCAGGGACTGCTCACAGCATATGTTGATGTCTGCAAAGCATTCAGTTCATGTGAATCGGGTTGTCCTCTGGAGGATTCTCGGTCTTTGCGGGGTGCCAAACAGTTGATCATCTAATTTCTGAACTCTACTCTGGACTGAGAGTTCTGTGAGTGTGGTTGAGTTATTTGAGTTATCTCTGACTTATTTTGAGTTTACTGGAGTTCACAAGGGTGTGCTGGCCCCCACACTCTTCACACTTGTATGGACTGGATTCTAGGGAAGATGTCGGAGAGATGAAGCTGGTGCATCGCTTGGGAATGTCAAGATATCTGACCTTGATTTCACAGATGATGGAGTCATCCTTGCAGAGACACTGGATATCATTGTCAGAGCCTTGAGGTGCTGAACGAGGAGTTGAAGCCGCTCGGATACGGGTTCTCTGGGGCAAAACGAAGATCCAGGATTTCAACGACATCTTGGATGCTGCTATCTTTTCTGTACCCATTTGAGGTGAGGATATTGAGGTCACAGAGAGATTTGCTTACCTTGGCAGTGATATTCATGTCTCCACAGGTTATGAGCAGAGGTCAAAACAGAACATTCTGCGGTCGACCTGGGGAGTCATTGATTCACTGGATCATGGGGTGTGGCACTGCCGGTACCTGTACGGTAGGATGAACGTCCGAGTCTTCAAGTCATTGGTGCTTCCAGTCTTGCTCTACGGATGTAAGATTTGTACTCTGACCAAGGATCTGAGAGGAAGGCATTACTCCTTTGGTACCAGGTATCTTCGGAGAATCCCTGGCTCTCGCTGGTCAGACTTCCTTTCCAATGAGCGGTTGCTGAGAGAGACTCAAATAAGATCTGTTGCCTGTATTGTCCGTGAGCATCAGCTGCAGGTGAATGTACATGCGGCTCGATTTCCTGACGCTGATCCGGCTCACCAGATTGTCTCAGTGTGGGAGCCTTGTGAGTGGAGAAAGCCAACAGGACGATCATGTGCCACGTAGTTGCTGCAGGTTGATTGGTATCTCAAGGAGATATAAGTTGGGGATGAGCCAGGCATCTGCCTGGGGGATGGCCAGACGGAGGCTTCTGCAGTACCAATGGAAAGTGGACGCAGCAACGTGCTTCTCCAGCGCATGCTCCCATATCTAACCTAATCAAATGAATGCAACCTTCACCCTTCTTTTTGATTGGATTTCTTTACCTTATCAACTGGAACATCATCATATTTACCTTTTAAATGACTTCATCTACCACTACTGTATGTGCATAAATTTGCACCTCTCTACATATATATATATCTGAAATTTTGAAGCCCAGTAACACATGTCCAGGAGGCTCTTAAACCTCGTGAGATTTGGAGCTTGACAAGTTCAACTTGATGTCGAAAGGCAGGGGGAGTTGGAATCCACACAACTTGAGCCATCTCTCTCGATCTAGCATACTCTTCAGGCTTGGTGTCAGACGAAAGACTGTGTTGGTTCATCTTTACCTCAAAACGATGTGCCACAGCTCTCCATGCAAATAAATCATCAAACTGGTAGGTATGGAAATCCATGCAATGTAATATCTGCAAGCAGCCATCCAGGTGGAACACAATAGCTCTTGCATCTATTGACACTTGTGGTGATATCAATTAATCGGTCTGTTGCACACACAAATTCATCATGACATTTCTGCTCCGGCAATGAATCATGTCGACAGGCCTTTAGACAAGGCCTTAGATATCAGCATGGTGTGTATATATATATGTACTTTTTTATTTTTAAAGAAGATATAAGCAATATAGGAGGTTGACAGACTAGACAGACTTTGTTTTGCAGTGATCTATGGCTCGTGGAAGAGCCGGCTAGGTATCATATATATATATTAATATATATATATATATATATATATATATATATATATATATATATATATTATATGCAGGGCAAACACATTAGTAGATGATGGACAAAATTTTGGAATACGAGGTTTGAACCTTGGTTCCATACATCTCGAGCAAGGCTTTCAGATGGGAACACAAACAGAACGACCATAATAATGGGGGTTGAGACAATGGGAGGGAATATTGCAAGGAGCCGTCCCGTTTAAGCTTCTTGCTCCTCTCCAGCTCTCCATTGCCACCACCATCCTGCTGGCTCTTACATTACCCTGCAGGGTATTGCACCGCAGCCTCACCTTAACACCTTCCGAGATTCAATGTCAGGAGCATCAAAGCACCATTAACTGATGCATGGTGCTCCATCCAGATTGCATGCAACACATTTCCATACTTGGGTCCGGTGTTTGTGATTGCAAAGGGACAGTCTGAATTTACCACCGCCGTGCAAGAATTATTAGCAGCACCAACACACAATATCCAGAGGCATGGATACGCCGTGTCAAACAATGTACTGGTCGTACCTTCATGCATCTTCGATTTTCTTCCGACGAGCGGCCGTAAAACCTGACAAGCAGAATTCATAGCCGCGCAGCAGGGGATTCTCATTTGCGGAAGCACCAATGCTGTGGGTAACCTTGACATTGCAAAAATTTGTTGTCATTTACTAAATGTGATGTGTACATTTAAAGAACCATAGCAACTGCACAGGTGCCCCCAAATATTGACAAGCATCAGCTCACTCCATGTATTACATCAGAGCTGTATACGGCCGCTCGGGCATTATAATCTCGGTTTGTTGGACAATTCGCCTCCTGTGTACGGTATGTAAATGTCAAAAATATCACAAAAGTTCATGCAGGTGTGATGATGCCTTCAAGAATGGTTCGTAAAGGCTGTCACACCTGACACCTGCTAATCACGTGACGTTCGAAGGATGCTCCAAAGATGTGCTTTTGTAAAAATGCAATTGAAATTGTTTTGCCAATTCGCTCCGTCGGAGGTTCATCCTATTGAGCCCACAATTCAATCGTCACACTCAAATTAGACAGCTTATCGACTCGACACGATACATGTAATACTAGCAGCATATTGGTATGAGTAAGAGGGAAACTATTGATTGGTTAATTTACCAACAAGCCGGGAGGCGACGATGGTTCGCGGGCATTATTGGACAATGCCACGATAGGTACAATTGAGTTAGTGGAAGCTTTTGAGGAAGCCCTACCGTAAAAATCCATCTCTTCCATCAAAATTGACCAAATCAAATCGGATTTTTTAATATGTTGTACTTATGGACATTACGCACAGCTTCGAGGAAATGAAATTGCGAGAAAAAAAAATCGAGAAAAAAATAATTAATAAATAAAAAGTTAAAGTGGGCGTGGCTCCGCCCACAAGGGGCACGGGACGCCCCTCATACAAAAAGACACAACTATAGACCATGATATCTAGCTTGTGTCCAAGTTTCATCAAGATCGCATCAAATGTCACCGAGCTCTGCTCTGGAGAGAGTCACAAACAGACAGACACAACGAAAATAGTGGTCACTGCTGGTGCCCGCGAACCAAAAATAGAGATTACAGGATGTAAGGGGTAATTTTGGAGCGTGTCACACAAGAGAAGGATCTGGGGGTGGGAATAGATATGAGAGGTAAGCAGGAAGCACAGTGCTAGGCAGCTATAGGTAAAGCAATTAGGGTTTTCGGTTGTATTCGGAGGGGGATCAATTATAAATCAAATAGGTGGTGTTAACAGTGTACAGGAATTTAGTGAGGGCCACATTTAGAATATTGTGTACAGATTTGGTCACCACAACTCAGGAAGGACATGCATGAGAGGGTTCAGCGCAGGGCTACTAGATTTGTTCCGGGCCGAGCTCGACTCAGCTATGAGGAGCGGCTGAAGGAGACGGGGCTTTATACACTAGAAAGGAGGCGGTTACGAGCAGATCTGTGATAGAGATGTTAAACATAATGAAAGGTAGAAACAAAATAAGTGAAGATGAATTATTCAACAGAGTAGACAGTGATAGGACCAGGGGCCGTAGCCTGAGTGTGAAGAAGAGGAGAGTTAAGATGGTAGTAAGGCAGGGGACTTTTACTCAGAGTAGTTAATGCATGGAATGGTCTCCCTGGATAGGTAGTGGCAGCAGAAACAGTTGATAAGTTTAAATTGGAGTTAGATAGGTACCTGGAAGTTATGGAGATAGAGGTGTTTCTGGATGTTGGAAGGACTTTCAGGTAGTTTGAGCATTGATGGGTGATTGTGTGCATGTGTACGGAGTGCTGTTGGTGGGGGTCTCATCAAGGGCGGTTGTGTGGTTGATGTTGTGTGTGCTTTAACCAAGCCCATGCCCCCTCCCATGAGGGGAAGAAAAAAAAATTTTTTCAAAATAATAAATGAAATAAAATAAATTAAAAAACAAAAACAATAAAAACTTAAAAATAAATAAATCAATCAATATAATTTGCATTTTCTTCTTTGCATCTTGTGTTGATAAATTAGTGCGGTGTTTGCGCAGGCAAGATGGGCTGAATAGCCTCCACCTGTGTCTGTTTTCCTTGTATCCTTGTATAGGTGGTTTGCCATTGCCTTCCAGCAGTATTTTGGGAAGGAATTTGGAATTTGTTCAGGGTGCCAGCGATAGCTAACCTCCTGTTCACAAAGGATATTGGGATATTTAACCGTGCACCAACCAATGCCAGCAGACGGGATGCCCGGCTTAACGTTCATCTGAGGCACGAGTGATGACACACACACACATTAATAAATCACCCTTCACGGGAAACACCGGGATGGCAGTTCATAGTAGTCCAGTTGCCAGGTTGAGTACCTTGTTGTTGCGAGAAGTGTTTATGTTTTTTGATGGTTTCGTACTCGCATGGGTCTATAGAAAAATTTAGCTTGGTTGCCGGAGTGGCAACCTTGGGGAACTCCGATAATTTGCATAAATCAAAGATGGCCACCGCGGACGGAGGTGGAAATAAACTTTTCAACAATCAACCTACAATCACATGTGATACATTTTTTTTTCCGTATAATTTTGAGTGAGAATCGATTTCTGAGGTCAGTTGTGTAGTTCGGGGTCAAATTCAGGTCAAAGGTCAAGTTCAATGTCATTTTTGGACTATTGAGGGGTTAAAACGTTTTTGACCCCTGCATCAACTGCAGATCACTCCTACTCGATAGTTGATGAACGATCCCATTGATTCTAATCTCACCTCTTCTTCTGTTCAGAAAAACGTATGATGGTTGACTCAAGGAGTCTTCTCCCGGTGTGTCACGGAGGTGGAGAAAAAACGAAATTCACTGAGATCGGGATCAAGAAGCTCATCTCGTGCGCCAAATCCCGTGGAGATGGGACCTGCAGGCTAAGCTACAGAACATTATTGATGTTGGTGGAGATGCGGCAAGCATCGCCTGCCACAAAGGTTGCTACTGTACTTATACATCAAAAGAGAAATTGAGAGAGTGAGAAAGTCACAGAAAAGAAAGGCTGAAGATGAGGGGTAAGGACAACTACAAGGCCTCATACTAAGGTAGCTGACAAAGGTGTGTTTGAATACAAACGCGATTGGATGTTCTGTAGTGAGGAATGTTACCATTGATGATAGACACCCAGAAAGATGGGACCGCATTCGTGAGTGATATGACCGAAGAACTTTTGACACAGAACGTAACCACTCCCAACTATAAAGATATGCTCCTTGATGTTGCTGAGCAGCGTAATGATGATGTCGCGAGAAGGGTCAAGTTGCACCTTGCTTTGTTTCTGATCTACCTTCTGCTGAGTGCAAGTACCATGTCCGCTGCATAACAGTTTCACGAAAGTCCCCACATATGCCGATTTGCCAACTGGTAGTGCAGATGAAAACGCTCTGAAGGAAGTCATCGAGTACATGAACCGAGACAGGTCCAGAATATGGAATAGTGTTGAACTGCATTCCCTGTACTCGGATCAAGTGGCAAGCTCGCTCGACGTGACATGTTTAGCAAGTTGACTGACCGCATGAGTAAGGATGTTATCGTTGTTCGGGTAGATGGCTGTGCTACCATTGTTGGTTTCCGTGAGTTCGTTGCTAAAGTCTCAAGATAGTTAAGGTAGACGCATACGGATGAGAGGAGCATTGCTTCTGTGGTGAGGCAGATCAAGCACGGCACGGCGGTCAAGTACAGCAGTGCCAATTATGACCTATCAGAGTTTACACAGGCCAACACAATCAAGGCGACCAGCCAAAGTTTGTTGAAGTTGGTTTCGGACCTGGTCTCCAGTGGTAAAGTGACCAAGAATATCTTGAGCCTGAACCAGTCAATCAGAGTCACGGTACAGGAACCAGAATCAGACAACATTAGGACTGGCCGTCAAACTGTTGCACGGCACGGCAGTCCGAACTTCTCAAACCCCTTCATGAACATGGCTTCACGACCTCGTACGATGAGGCCCTGAGATTCCGAAAATTGGCCGCTCGTCTACTAGGTGACAATGCACAGGTTCTCACCAGTCATGGGGTTGTGTAGAACCGTCGCGCCATCTTCGCGTGGTTTGACAACTTCGATCTCCAGGTATTCACACCCAATGGTCGACGCACTTCCCATGTCCTTCACATGAATTCCAGCAACCTCATCCCGCAGGTTGCTGGAGTATGGCCGCGCTAAGCCAGGGATGCAGACCATACTTGCAAATTCTGCTGACCAGCAGGCTCCACCTGAACTTGACATCACGAAGTATGGGTGGGAAATAAAAGATGGCACCCCAGTACAGCAACCTCCGATCAGCCCCAGGACCCCAAATCTCATGGATGTAGGGCGGTGCGGCTGATAGGCGGCGGTGAAGGCGTGCGGCACTGAACGTTGCAGCTGTCACCATGGAAAGATATCATGCACTGTGTATTGCGCTGCGTGTTGTCGTGACGCCTGCTTCAACCGTTCAAGACAGGAGACGAAGACCAAGATGAAATGGAAGAGGAAGGAGAAGCAGATGTGGAAGATGACGAGGAACTGAACATCTTGATCTTGCATTCGGCTCTGATGATGAATGGGAGTGATCGACGTTACTGAATAAACGCTTGACACCATCGCTCTGAAAATGTCATTATTATTATTTTATTTCATTTTGGCCGAAAAAGACCTTGAACTTCACCTTTGACCCTGAATTGACCCCAAATCACAAATTTGACCTCAGAAATCGATTCCTCAGGTAAAATTATACAGAAAAGAGGTATCACACGTGATTGTAAGTTAATTGGTTGAAAAGTTATATTCACCCCCTCCCCCCCCCCCCCGGTCCGTGTTGGCCATCTTGGATTATGCAAATTAGCGGAGTTCCCCACAGGTTGCCGCTTCGGCAACCAAGCCAAATTTTCTCTATAGACCCATGTGAGTACAAAACCAGTGGGCTCGAAAAAGAACTCCGCATCAAAAAACAAAACACTTCTCATTACAACAAGGTTGAGTACAGAACATATACGGGTGGCAAACGGACTATAGCCGGGTGGGAATTGAACCAAGACTAGACAACTCAAGGTAACTGTGCCACTCTCATGGACACAAACAAGGATGGTTTGTTAAATACAACAAAAACAAATCTGAATCAGATTCAAAGGATAAAGGAAGGAAGAATGCTTGTACTGATGACGGTTGCTTCTCATGTACTGATAGCGGATCCGATAAGGAAATGTTGTGGTTCACGTATCAGCCATTAAGCACCTTTCATCATGGACCCATCCAGACATCCCTCGTCACATGTCCATACACGAAGGACACCGACAACGAGTTACACAAGTTCACAGCACACACTAACTAAACTCGAGTAAACGTTATACCTTCAATCAAGTTCATATCAATCAATCAATGTATATTATTCAATATAACTTTCACACTGTTTGATAGTGACCAAAACTCGACACCTCATGAAGATTATCTGTGCCTCAAAAAGGCTTCATCGTCCATCCAATCATCACGTGGAACATCCTTTTGAACCCTGATCAGCAAACACATGGCATTTGAACTTCACGTCATCATGCTTATTCCAGCAGATATGTGAAATGTATGGAGGTCTTGTGCACTTGATGATAAAAACATGAAATTTGGAAGGTGACTCGGGCATGTCCAGAGTAAAAAAAAAACTGGCTTTAGGTTCATTTTCAAAAAAGGTGGGAACATGCCTTATGACGTACTTCCAGGTGTCATGATAATGTAATAAAATGAGTATAATCATGGTATTATGTGTTGTTTTCCCATATGTATGTATGTATAGCCTGGAATGATGCTTACTTACACACTGTTTATTCTGCTTGTAGGTGCTGACCCTAACTCATTTGCTACGTCAATGAACATTGTGAACTCTGGTGTTGGTCCAACATTGAATTCGTGATTGGCGGTGGTCAAACTAAATATCCTGGCGAACAATGGCGAAGGTACACAAGATCGTGGATCCTCAGCAGCCTGCAGGGTCATCCACTAGAGCATGTCCAATTGACTAGGACACATGTTTTCTGCATCAGGAAGAATCTTCTGAGTCACTGATCTGCCCAGCTAATTCAAGAGGAGGCACAGAGGGAGCAGGTGACAGAACCATAGCCAGCAATCTTCAAGCATTTGGCAGGATAGTCTGTCTGCCAAGAGCAATACCCCCCCCCCAAATACATCTCACAACTGCATGATGGCGATGGCATTGAGGCAACACTGCAACATCATAAGGCCAAGTTTAATGACTCTTGCAGGCTGAAATTCAACAAAACCAAGCTGCATCGTGCGGAGAAAAGAAAATAATCAGCCCAAGAAAGTACCAGTACAGAAGGGAGCAAGAAGTTCACCCATCTGAATATGGGGCAGTCTTCAGCTCTGACCACAAAATGTTTCGTCTATCGTGATTTTGAGGCTGGGGAGACATTGCATGAAACATCAACATTTGACCTCGATGCTCGGGTCAGTAAATGTTCCCTTCAACTAGAAGACAAGTATCTGCTGGCAAGATTGAGTGCTGGTGACTTGATTGCACAGGAAGCCAAGTACCACCTCAAATGTGTGGTCTCTCTGTATAACAGAGCACGAGAAACAAAGTCATCCAAAGAGACCGACATTGATTCCGTCAACCATGGCATTGCATTAGTTGGACTGATTTTCCGATATTGAGGAAGTTTGCATGGACAGTGGAGTGGCAGCAGTAGTCCATATGTCAGACCTGGTCAATCTGTATACAAACAGACTGGAACAGCTTGGTGCTGAGCTCAATGGACGTGTTCATTCCACCAGGTTAAGAATCGAATATTGGGCTATTTTTCAGATGTGATCGCAGTAACAAAAGGCCGAGAGGCTGCACTTATTTGCAATGAGGATGTTGGTCCTGCTTTACAAAAAGCATGTGAATATGATGCTGACAGTGATGCCATTATTCTTGCAAGAGCTGCGAATATAGTTCGGAGAGACATGCTGAAAATGAAAACAAGATTCAGTGGTTCATTTGGTGATCAGTGCCAAGAGGAATCGGTACCAAGTTCCCTTTCTGCACCAGTGTCTATGATCCTGAACGGGCCAAATATCAAAAAACAAGCAAGTTTCACATCAGTACCTCAACCAGTACTTACCATCTAACAGCCTTTGATGTTCAACTGTTTTGTGCACCATCGGAAGACCTCTACTGCAGCAAGACACAGCCAACAGTGAGAGACACCTCCGCCAGTCTACCTAGGAGTGATGGTTCACACAAAGACACGCCAGCGTGATCTTGTTGACACGCTGTTCAACATGTCTATCTATCTCATATGACATACCGTTTATCTGTAGACTGTCTGTCTCATATGACAAAGTGCTGAACATCTCCACTGATCGAGGAAACAAGATTTGTCAAGACTATGAGACTGAGAAAGCAGTCTGTCCTCCTCATCTGAGAGGTGGTCTCTTCACAACTGCTGCAGTTGATAACATAGACCACAACCCAAGCTCGACAACTGCTCATTTTTCATTCCATGGAACAGTCATAGCCCTGTTTCAACATCGAAATTCTGACACCAGTGGAGTGAAACAGGCCATGCAGGGTTGTGATGATACCCAGACTGCCTCCAAGAAGACCTTGACCCAGTTGCCAGAATCGTATGCCAGTGTGCCTTCAGCCCCAGTGCCCAGAAAGGATCCACCAGTGCCTAAAACAGATGGGCCAAACAGAGCTGACTGTCGATGTATACCTGAGGCCATGCAGAAATAATACAGGTAAAGTATGGGTAGCTGTCTATCATAATCACCGAATTACAGTTGTTCTTTGAAAATACGTTACACAATTGTATTTCTCTTGTGTTTTCAGTTGGCTGGAGCATGTGAAGCAGACAGTCGCCACTGACTCATTCTGTGATGAGGAAACTGTCCCCTGGGCTGCACATCGCAGGAGTAAGCAGACAGTTGGTTCAGAGCCAGAGAGCAGTGTATCACTTACTGCTCTTCTTCCCCTGTTCTACGACCAAGCAAACTCTGTTGCCATGATTCATCATTCAATGGATGTTGTACAGAAAGCAGTGGACATACTCAATCCTGGACAAGTGCCCATCATCACCATGGATCAGCCTCTGTTTACACTTGGAAAGCAAATCCAGTGGAGTTGGCCCACAAGTGATGGTGAGGACAATTTCATTGTAATGTTCGGTGGACTGCACATTGAAATGGCAGCTCTGAAGACACTTGGAGATCTTCTAGACAATAGTGGATGGACCAATGTAATGGTAGAAGCAGGTGTGGCCACATCTGGCACTGCAGATTCATTTCTCAAAGCCTCTTATGTTACTTGAACACGCCGTGCTCATCAGGTGACAGCTTGTGTTCTGTACCTACTCCTGCAGAAAGCATATGACCAGTATGGGCAAAGCCTGCAAGAAGGAGAAAGCATATTGCCTCTGGAAGATTGATGTTCCGAGCAAGCTGAAGTCAGTCCTCAATTACCGGATCTACAAATCTTGCAACCACGAGGAAGCTGATGCAGGAGTCATGCTCCATGTGCAGGATGCTGTGAAACAAGGGTATACAAAGATCTCAACATGCACAGTTGATACTGATGTGGTGGTTCTGGCAGTGACAGCAGCACAGCAACTCAACATTCCTGAGCTGTGGGTTGCCTTTGGAACTGGAAAGAACTTTCGTATCTTCGCAGCTCATGGTATGGCCAAGGCTCTGGGTCCTGAGAAGGTTGCAGCTCTGCCAGTGTTTCATGCATTCACAGGATGTGACACCGTCTCATTCTTTGCTGGTCGAAGAAGGAAGACTTCATGGGACACGTGGAGGTGCTACAATGAGGTGACATCAGCATTTTGCACATTGAGTGGTACACTAGAGTCTGTAGATGACTCAATAGAGCAACTAGAGCACTTTGTGATCTTGCTG
The DNA here is from genome assembly GCA_035128595.1 of Eptatretus atami. NCBI lineage: Eukaryota > Metazoa > Chordata > Myxini > Myxiniformes > Myxinidae > Eptatretus > Eptatretus atami. The sequence continues at coordinate 19,616,659 of CM068955.1, forward strand.
TATGACCGTACTAGTAGTGAGCAGTGTGTCAATCAGGCCCATAAACAGCTCTTTTCTCAGAAGGGTAGAGCACTCGATGGTCTTCCTCCAACAAAGGCAGCATTAATCCAACACTCAAGGAGGGCTGTGTACCAAGCTGGTTACTGCTGGGGCCAAATGATGATTGTAGCTCCTCAGCTTTCAAGCCCAAGTGAATGGGGACGGAAGAAGGGCGACAATGGGGAATGGGATGTGTGCTGGACAACACTTCCAAAAACATCAAAGGCCTGCCGGGAACACTTGACAAGCGGCTGCAAGAAGGGCTATTGAGGGCTGTGTAAATGTGTTAAGGCAGCTCTTCCATGTACAGCACTTTGTGAATGTGCAGGAGAACGTGCAGCTCAGGTATCACAGCAGAGTATTGAGCATCCGCGGACATACTATATATCGGTATACAGCAAATCTGTGACATTGGCACCAACATGGATGTGCACCAGACAGCATTTCTTGGTTTTAAAATACCATTACTCACTTTACAAATGTGAAATGGTTCCAATAAATCATAAAATTGTAATGAGATGAGATGTCCCAATCCGAGACGTATGTGGAAAGGGCATGGAAATGGCAGCCATTTTGGGAAATGGTTGCCACTGCTGCGGCAGGACATTTCTGAGATGGCCCGACAGCTAAAAAATATTCCTTTCGATATGGCCCAACTCTGTTCCAAATTTGATGCTTTTATCATTAAGTGCACAATATTGTCACCGATCTGCAGTGTTCATTCAGGCTCCTCCGTGCTCTCCGTGAAGAGTCAACGTCGACGTGTCATCATGCTGTTTGTGTGTGCAATAATCTTGGAAAACGCACCATGCCTGTCACATCGTTGAGGGTAAAAGTGGAGACATCCTTTCGGCTAGCTTGAGTAATAATATATTATGTTCCCTGACTAAAGGACTTCAACGCAGGAGGCCATGAGTCACATTGAGCTTGCGCAATGGTTGTCAACCTATGGTTGATTGACCATGCTCCATCCTTGTTTAAATGGTAATTATTTCAAGGACGCAGCGCGTACTGGGTCGTACTCGGTCCGGGTTCGAACCACCGACCTCCAACACTCGAGGAGACGCTCATTAACCATTACACACCGAGTCTGGTTCGAATACGTCATAATCATAACCTTTGTGGGGGGGGGGTTGGGGGGGGGGAGAGTCTGCTATGATGTATCCATGAGCCAAAGGTGTACATACACCATGGCCGTTACATCCTTGATCGTGCTCCTTCGGCAAAAAGTGTAGATTGTGCCCCATCATATCCTTTAGGGTAAACATGGACAGCACCTAGCCCATCATTCCATCAATGATCTTGTTCATGTGATCGACTGTTCCTCTGCACACAAAGTAACCCATAACGAGTCGCCATGAACACAAATCCCATCATCATCATCAGTCACCTTCTTAAGCACCTTTGGGTTCAAGAGGAATGAAATAACTCACAATGTTCATGACGTACCTCCTGCTGTACTGAACACCTTTCAGTTGGTATAAACGTACAGGAAGGTGTTCATACAGTGTCAGGAATGAACACACCTGGACTGGACAACCTTTAATCTCTTAACAAATCTCATGAAAACTATTGTTATCACAAGAGGGCACTTACCGGATCTACAAAGACCCAAGGTGGACCTCCATTTGGGCACAGCTCCCCGGGCCACCCCCACCTCCACGCTGAACATCCTTGCAGACCCATTGTTTCACACTACCACACCTGTAGTGACCGATACGTGGCGAAGTGAGCTCTCTCGGGAAGCCCCGAATGCGTTAATCCAGTCGGAGAGAGCGCATTGTTTACAGTGACGTCACAGAAGCACGTAAAGGCTTCCCGCGGGGTTTTTCTTTCCAGGAAAAGCAAACCCACACCATGCCTGGTACGAGGAAGTCACGTGCCGGGCTGCTACCGACAGCCACAGCTCTGTCCTCGTGCGAACTTTGTTTACAGGTGCTCGGAAAGCAGCAGCCAATGAATGGGCTTGTTTTACTATGTCATGATAACCCGAACCATGGTGTGGACCTTTGATTATTCCGATGGAGGGACGACGTAAAATCGCTTTAACAATGTAAACGAAGTGATGTGAAAACCTTCAAGCCACCATTCTGGTCCAATTTACTTGGGAGGCATCTATTTATTACGTATGCAGGAGAGAGAGGAGAGGGACGGGATGAGACCTGCAGAATTTGGGATCAATAAATAAATTAATATTTATACAGGTATCGAGGTTCGTGGAAAAGCAGAACGACAGAGGGCAATGGTTGGACACACAAAATGGGACAAAGGACAAACGATGAGACCTACATGAGAAGAGTGGAAACAGGGTCTCAGGCCCCACTCAGGGGGTGCAGGAGTGGAAATGGGAAAGACCATGATGTGGTGGTGGACGGCAAGTTTGAATCCTGGAGAGATCTCCAGACAACGGTCTGTGGGAGACAGTTCCACAGGTGAGAAAAGTTGGGGATGCAACGAAAATGAAGGTTGAGGTTACAACTTGGAGGAGGCTTTAGCAAGGAAAAGCATTTTGTCACAATTATGGGCATCAGTGGTGGGGGGGGAGGGGAGGACATTGTGTTTTTCTGTAGCTTTCTTTCTTTTTGGGGGGGGGCGATAATGGGCGAAGGTGGTTCTTGGGTGAAAAACACACAACATCAACCCAATCCTGGATGGGTAAATTTATAATTGATCTCCCTACGAATACATCCTAAACCACCACCCCTTGATGAGACCCTCACAAACACACACACACACACACACACACATGCACACAATCACCCATCAATGCTCAAGCTACCTAAAAGTCAACCAACATCCCTATACCCCTCTATCTCCATAACTTCAGGTACCTATCTAATTCTAATTTAAACTTATCTACTGTTTTGCTGCCACTACCTTTCCAGGGAGACCATTCCATGCATTAACTACTCTCTGAGTAAAAGTCCCCTGCCTTGCTTCCGTCTAAACTCTTCACTTCTTTACTCTCAGGCTATGGTCCTATTACTGTCGACTCTGCTGAATAATTCCTCCACATTTATTAGTCCCCTATTGGTTTCACCGGAGGGGACTATAGGTTTGCTCTCCATTCGTCCGTCCGTCCCATACATCCATCCACTGGGACCATGCTCTGTATAGAGTGTCGGTGCTGACGAAGCAGTCCCCTGGGTTATTGGGCACAATCCTGGACAGGCCACCACTCTGACACAGGATACTCGAATGGCTCAATCATCCCAGCAAGCCGGTACACACTTTGCCGACCTCGGAAGGATGACAGGTTGAGTCAACTATACCTGGTACTGTGGTTTTTCATCCTTTTCCCCCATACCCTTTAACATATTCAACTGAAACTTGGTACATGGATATATTATGATACAAGTTACAGAACAAGTTCGAGTTTCAGGGCATTTCATAAATTTTTCACAGAGTTATGCCCTTTTTAGACTTCGAAAATATCACATCGGTAAGGGACATGTATTGCAAAGCTGTTATCACTCTTATTTTGTCTACACCCTTCATTAACTTAAACATCTCCATCCTCCTTTCTAGTGTGTAAAGCCCTGTCTCCTTCAGCCGCTCCTCATAGCTGAGTCGAACTAGGCCTGGAATCAAGGGAAGCACGAAGCGTCCCTCCCTTTATATCGAACAGTTTCTCTGTATGCAACTTCAACACAGGGACTGAAAATTCGTATCTCGGCTTCTACTGGATGAAATCGGATGCAACTTTCAGAAGTAAATCCTTTGTACGTCGAGGTAATATGTTCCAAATTTCAGACACGTCCGTTTCTGCATTCTTGAGTTTTTAACGAAAACCCTCAAAATTCACGTTGGTGTCTGTCCATCTGCCCGAAATGTGCTGGCGCTCATAATATCTCAAAGGCTGTACATTGAAACGAGCTGAAACTTGGAATATACATCGGCCAATACGTCTAATTAATGGCTTTCAAAAGAAATTCCACCTAAGTGCCAAAGTTTTTGCTTTCTTAGAAGTTTTTGTTTTTCTCATCAGGGCGAACCCCAAAAAGTTGGACACTGAAGAATTTTGACTCTGTTAGCAAATCAGTCAAACACGAGAGCTCATAACTTATGAACTGTTGGATGAAAGTGCGTGAAATTTTGAATATGAATAGAGGGACACTTGTTCGGATGTTGAAGTTACCCGCAGCCACATAATTCGGAACAGAGCAAAAATTAGGGACACCGTAAAAGTGGACTTTGGAAAAATTATCATTTTTTTCAGGCGCTCTAATTCTACAAGAAAACAGGCTGAAACATGGAATACCATATGTCATAAAGAGAAACCGTTCCATTCTTGGCAAAAATGCCAGGAGCATAGAAAGAGCCCCTTTCTATGTATGTGCCATGTGGAAAACTAGAGAAAAGACCCCTTTATATGGTTTGTGACATGTGGAAAACTATAGAGAAGAAGGGACATTTTTGAGAAAAAATACCAGGGGCATAGAAAAGGCCCCTTTATATGGTTTGTGACATGTGGCAAACGATAGAAAATAAGGGACTTTCCATGGCTTGTGGAAAATGCCAGGTGATAGAAGAGAAGGCACATTCACGAAATCTCGTGTGCATGCTGTACTCCCCTTGTGTTCTTTGGATGAACCAAGTAATGCTCTCAAAAAGTTCACATAAAGGGGCTTCCTACAGATATATATATATATATATATATAGATATATATAATATATATATATTATATTAGGGTTGGGCATACAACCATACTTTTTTGAAAGGAGTGTTTTTTATGCGCAAATTTCCACGGCTATCACGAATCCGTTGAACTTTTTGACATAAGATGATGTCTTAGGTTGGTAAAATGCAAAAATTTTAAATGGCCACCAAATTTACCCATTTTCAGGTAAAATTTAATAATTATGGCTTACTAGGGAATGTGATATGTCATTTCTTATGTTTTCAGGGTCGCTGATATCGAATATGAGGTCAAAACAGTGAACACATGATGGCTGTATGGATTTATCGCTAAACATGGGTATTTTCGATGGAAATACCCACTTTTCAATTTCAGAACGAATTTTGAATTGATTAATCAACTATATCCTTTGTTTTTGATGTTGTACGTTTTTCGTGTCGTTACAGATATATAATCAACAGTGATGTCTGCCGAGACTTCTACACTTAATGCAAGAAGTGACTCTGTGAAAAAAACATTGTGTGGGATAACTTACCAGGAGGAACCTGGAATAAAGAATTTGAGTAAATTACCCGATGGAAGATACATCCTTGGGCGCATGCTAAATGTATGTGAAACGAGGAAAGGACAGAAACAAGTGACAATAGCAGACAGCAGCAAAATAGTTGCAGCTGAACTGTGTAAAGATTGGGTGGAAAAGAATTATACCCAGAGCACGAAAGCGTGATGTCCAAAAAATCAAAAGTGACTATGAACTTCTGAGAAATTTGTGCAACAAGATAACAATACAAAATACAAGAAAACTGATGCGTGGATTAGTAAAGTACAGAGTTTAATGAGAGAATGATTAAAATGCATACGATGTAAGAACAAAGAACAGTGACTATCAGGTGAAATTAGACAAGCAGTTGTGTGGTGAAAATGACTCCAGAAGATGACGAATTCTACCGCGATAACTGCTTTGGAAGCTATAAAGCAATTGTCTATCTACTGTTTCAAGTTCCTGGCGAAAACAGAAGCACTGACAAGATACACGCCAATTCTCAGCTGAAAAGAAAAAAGAAGAATTGGAATCTACTACAAAACGAGAAATGGAGGGTAGAAAGTTACAGTATGAGGAATCATTGTCTCTGACTGATGGCGATGACGATAACCAGTTAGTCATGATCAGCGGTGAGCAGAATCAAGATGTGGACTTTTCTATGGATACTGATCTGAACTTTCGTACTCTTCATTCTTCTCATCACTACCCGTAGTGAGAAATCACCAGGTATGCCTGATACTCTGGACAGTGGCAATGAATTCCACAGTGATCGTGCTCGTTTCCCAAAAGTCAAGGTCAGAGAAAGTCGCAATAAACTCAATGAGAAAATAGTGCGATGTACAGTGCAATGTTTCTCAGATTATAAAGTGAGTGCTGCAGATTTAGCCGGCATAATAGTACAGACTGCTAACTTGATATTTGATCAAAACTGGGAGTTGAGTACTGAAGAAAATGAAGAGGGTGATGATGAATCAGATTCTGAAAACGAAGAGCTAGTGTCTCCGATTCCAAGGGGAGCTCCGCAGCCGAGACACCGACACAAAAACGATGAAAATATACCAAAGATTTGACTCACGTTTTCCCAAGTAGGAGAACTCTCAACAGGTATTTGGAAGATGCCTCAAACATGAATTTGGAGATGGTTGCTAAGAGTAAGGTGAAAACAAGTCAACAACTTGCGCTTCTGAGAAGAAGAAGCGAAGAAGAAGAAAATGTCCAAAGTGCTACTGGTACTTGAGGAGTGTAAGAAGCATGGAGGTAGTGACTCCTATTTCCTTGACTCTGTTGAGAGACTTATGAATCACAACTACTCAAGGAAATAGGCTACCTTAGATCGACAGTGGCGCCCGATATACGCCAGAAGCGTAGAGTGAAATGTACCGACGAACAAAAACTTTCACGTTTGAGAAGTTCAGTGTAGACGAACTGAAAACATCTATCAGAAATGCTGTCAAACCAGAGGACAATTGTTCTGTCGATGTCGATAAATTGCTGAAAAAAGTGCTTTGAATGTGAGGAGATGTTGATGTGATGATTAAAGTAGTAGTTACGGAAATTTGTGATATCTTAATTTGATTCTTTGAAATTATGGTCACGCTCACATTTTTGTGCTGATTTTATCGCAATAATGCATCCTGGGGCAGTCTGGTTGACCTGTACGAGTTTAAAAGTATGATTATCTATATCAGCGACCCTGAAACATAAGAAATGACATATTACATGCCCTAGTAAGCCATAATTATCAAATTTTACCTGAAAAGTGGGTAAATTGGCAGCCTATTTGATTTTTTGCATTTGACCAACCTAAGACATCATCCTAGGTCAAAAATTTCAACGGATTCGTGATCAGCGTGAAAAATGGCCATAAAAAACACTTCTTTCAACGGGACAACAGAGAAAAAGTCGATGTGTGCCCAACCTTAATATATATATATATATATATATACATATGTTAAAACCCATCATTATGTAAAGTTTTTTTTGTGTACCTTGAAAACGAAAACACATAGAGAATGTGCATGTGTGTGATTCTTTTGTTTAAAAATTGGAGCCCTTTATACGAACTTTCAAGAGCATTACAGGGTCAACAGGGTCTTAGGCATCTTGTGTGTCTTTTGGGTCCTCTGGTTCTTTTAGATCCTCAGGGTCTATTTGGGTCCTCAGGAACTTTTGGGTCTTCTGGGTCTTTTTGCGTCGCGGGAGACTTTTGGTTATCTGGGTCTTTTTGTTCTCACGACATTTTATGGTATTTTGGGTTCTCTGGGTGTTTTTGGGTCTTTTGGGTCTCGGGGACTTCTGGTTCTCTGTACATTTTGGGTCCTTGGGAACTTTTTGGGCCTTTGGATCCCCGGGGGACTTTTGGGTCATCTGGGTCTTTAGGATCCTCGTGGTATTTCCGGTCCTCTGGGTAATTAGGTACACTGGGTCTTTTGGGTCTCGGGGTATTTTGGGTTTTAAGGGTCCTCATCACTCCAAAGGGTCAAAAGGTAAATTACAATAGTACGGAATTAATACACCACAAAAAAGAATGACAACCACACACCCACACACCACACACAATAAGCGATAACTGTGGAAGGCCAGAAGACAAGCAGAAGGAGATATGATGATGGGAGCTGAGTGCTTTCCAGGGAGTGGACAGAGGGATGGTGTAAAATTGGCCGCAATGGTTTGGAATGCAGAGCATCACTGGGGACCTAGTCACCAGTCATGGGTGACGTAACGGCGAAGTCAAGATGAAATAGAGGGGGAGGAGACACAGAACCACCCTAATGGGGAGAGGCAACAGACCCGATTTACAGTCGTGGATCAAGTGAAAACACCTACACAGATCTGGAGGGGATGAAAACGGTGGATGATAACAGGCAGAAAGATGGAGGGGAAAAGAGGGGTGAAGGAGAGAATGAGAATGAGGATGAGGATGATGAAGAACAACAAACATGGAAGAAGAGCTGGCAAACAAATGGTGGAGATGACATTGACACCATTCGGGGAAAGACCACAACTATACACAATAGAAAAGAACCGATGGACAAAAATGCTGGTTGGGAGAACCAACAAAGCACTCAAAAGATTGTAACCAAAATCATCCCCATTATCGGAACTCAACACCATGAGCTTTGCAGTGGCACTGCTCATACAAGAAAAAAATAACAGGAAAATAACATCGCAAGAAGAGCAAACCAGCCCATCCAGACAGAGACCAGATACCACCATGGAAATGGAGGCTAGAGACACAAAGGGAGCAACTGATAAAAGAAACAGGACAAATACAGCAATTTGTAAAGGGAGATTGGAGCCAAAAGCTAATGAGGAAATCTCCCTCTCCCTTCCACAGATCTCCTAATGTCTCTGTTGCCCACTGTTTTGTCCTTCCCACTCCTGCCCCTCCTGTCTCATGCCCCCCTTGCTGTGCGATGTGTGTTCGCTCTCATACGAGCCTCGTCAAGGTATACAAAACAATATATTAAAAAATGCCTCCAGTGATATTTAATGAAGAAAAAATGTTTTAAATAACAATTGGCAAAAATACCAAACTTTAAAAGCCCAGGCCCGGATTGAATTCCAAACTTCTGGTTAAAGCAACTCGATACTCGACACAATCACGATGCTCAAGCATTCAAAAAGCTTATCCAACGGGAGGAGACCTTGGATGAGTGCCTCACAGGAGGTAACACCTTCCTCATCCCAAAATCTGAACACACCCAACTAACTCACAAGTATGGACAAATAACCTGTCCATCAACAACGTACAAACTTCTGATAGGAATCCTCACAAATTTGAGATACCACCACCTAAAACAAGAAGAAGGCCGAGATGCAGAACAGAAGGGATGCAAGGGAGGATGCTACGGAACAATAAACCACATATTACTAAACAAGGCCATACTCGAAAAATGCAAAACATGAAGAACCAATTTATCCACAGCATGGATTGACTAAAAAAAGTTTTTGATAGGTCCTACATTCATGGATGATAAAATGCATGCAATTATACAATATCAACTCTCAAATGATCAAACTGATCGAGAAAGCAATGGAGCTTTGGAATATCTCATTGATATTACAGCACTCACAAGGAAAGATTGAAACACCAGGGGTGAAGATACGCTGAGGGATATTTCAGGATGACAGCCTTTCGTCCCTCCCGTTTTGCCTGGCCCTGGACCCACTGAGCCACCTCACTAATGAGCAAGGACATGAATATATCCTGACATCAAATAAGAGAAAGTCCAAAGAGACAAGAAAGGTGACACATCCACTTTACATGGATGATTTAAAACTCTTTACACCAAATGAAGAAGAATTGGCAGAATAACTCAAATGAGTGAAACGGTACTCTGACGACATTCAAATGGAATTTGGCCGAGATAAGTGTGCCAAGTGCACATTCATACAAGGTAGACAAAGAAAACCGGACAACAGAAAAATTTAGCTAAATACAACAATACAGGAGCTAGAAAACAAAGCTTAAATTACACATATCTCAGAGTAGAAGAGGACAATCAAATATGTCACAAACAAATGCACAAAGCAATTACCAAAGGACACCTGCGTAGAAACGAGGCTGATCCTGAAAACATACCTTTCTCCAAGGAACAAAATCAAAGCTATAAGCCAACTCACAACACCAGGATTCCAGTACAGCTGTGGAATAATAAAATGACTACAATCAGAAATCAATAAAATCGATATAATATCAAAACAAGGAAACTCCTCACCGTCCTCAAAATGTTTTACAAAAATCAATGCATCCCGAGAATGTATTTACCAAGATGAGGAGGTAGCAACCTGATGGAGCTCAGCCAAGTGCACAAAATGACAACAGTCGGATTGGCTGAGTACATGAAAACTGAGTCGACTTATCAACTTGCTGGGTTTGGAGCGTCGGCAGGTCTCCTTTACGGCTCTCTGCTGACGATCTCAAAGTTAAGTTTCCGGTCGTTATCTGTCCCGTTTTAACTGTTTATTTTCTCACATACATGTTACTGTGTGTTCCTAGTTCGGTTTTGTTTCAAAAATCGTGCTATTTTGTGAGATTTTGTCGACCTTGTCTTACCGGGTGCTTGAGGCCTACCTTGAGGCTTGAGGCCTACCGGTTCACCTCAGTGTACGATCGTGTTTATTTGTTTTTTCTCCGCATTACCTTCAATTTCTATCTTTCCCACTTTCCTAACGTCCCTCATCCCTCCAAATTAATCACTCTATTTCTTATCTTAAATCAAAAACAAACAAACAAAAAAACTCTACCTTTCTCCTTGCACACTGTGAGTCTCGATTCTTCCTCTTCTTCTTCTTCTTCTTCTGCTTCTTCTTCTTCCTTTTCTTCTTCTTCTTCTTCTTCCTCAATTTTTCTACAACACTTCAATGACCTAATCTGTTGAAAATTCTCTCAAACATTAATAATAATAACAAAAACGATCTCATATCATGCTTCATCTTCCTCTTTCACACGTGTGGTATTCTTTACTGCATCATAATGCACGACTCTTCTGCTATTTTAAACAGACTGCTCTCAATTTGACCTCTCCTTCATTCCTTGCCTTTCATTGATTTCAAAAATCAAGGATTTCATTCCTTGATTTCAAATCACTGTTACAGCGTTTCTTCTCTCCATTCTCTGAATTCGCCTTTATTGCATCCATCAAGAATTGTGTTAAATCGCATCTCTGACCTAAAACTTTAAAAAAGCCCAGTTTGCTATGAATGTTCGCTTTCCATCAACCATTCTTTTTTCCAACTTCAGTGCCAACTCACCCTCTCACCCCTCACTCTCACTCTCAAAGCAACCATCCACTCTTCTCCTCCAAGCCTCCTCTCACCTCTCTCAAAAATTCCCCCTTCACCTTTGTCCACCTTTCATCCCCTCACTCATCCTTCTCAAAGTTGCCCCCCTCCATCCACAAAGCTGCCTCCTTCCACTGCCTCTCACCTCCATCTCTTCACTCCACCTCCTCAAACCATTAACTGCCTCTTCCCCTCTCTTGTCCCCCCTCTCCCCAGCACCACAGAGTCTTTTCTCCTCCTCATTCGGCTCCCCTCGCTAGCTATTCTGCAATCCCCACACTCTTTCAACAACACTCCTTACCTCCCCCCTCATCCCTTGTCCTACCCTCCCCTCCCCACCCACCCCCGACACCAAAGCCTCTCCCCTACCTCTTCATTAAAATGTGGACCTCAAATATCCGGGCCTTCGCTCAAACCTTTCAGATCTTTCCATACAGGTTGCCACTGACAAACAAGACATAATCTGCCGACAGAACTTTCCTCCCCCAAGACGTGTCTGACTCCCAAGTATCTCTCCCTGGTACTCCCTCCTCCGGTATGACAGACTTGAGCCTCGTCCTGGTGAGGAGTTGCTCTCTTCATCAAAGGCTCTAATCCTCACTCTCCATGCACTGCCCTCACTCCCCACACCCCAGAAATACCTTGGCTACGGCTTCCCCTCCACTCCAACCTCATGTTTATATGTGTACTGTACCGTCCACCTAACAGTGATGACTCCATCTACACCTCACTATCCGAAAACATGGACCAACTTCCATCTTCTCATCCAAACTCTCTCTTCCTCTTATGTGGCGACTTCAATTGTCATCATGCCAGTTGGCTAGGTGTGGGTACCTCTCTCACCTGTCATGGCACCTCAGCAAAAGCTTTCTGCGACTCATTGGGACTGACTCAATCGGTCAACTTCCGACCCGGATCTCAACCAATGGTACTCCATCTCTTCTGGATCTGATTTTGACAAATTTCCTGACAATATCTGCTGCTCTTCCTCCTCTCCAATTGGTTCTTCTGACCACGTCCTTGTCAAAGTGGACATCTCTCTGGCTATTATCAGAGAACCACCTCACCGCCGTCGAGTCTTGCATTTCACTCAAGCCGACTGGCAGGGTCTCCAAGCAGCCATCAAACTTATAGACTGGTCTCCTATCGCTACTTTCTCCAACATCAACTCATACTGGGAATTCTTTCAAAGAAACTTGCTCTCCCTCATGCACAGATTTATCCCCTCGTCTTCAGTTGTCCTACCTTCCTCCGCCTTGGTTCATGAAGCTTGTGGCGAGCAGTTGTCCTGAAACTACTTGCCTTTGCCTCATGGAAAGCAAACCCAACTGAGGGCAATCTCAGTTCCTTCCATAAAGCTCGGAACAAGTGCGTATCTACCCTCAGGAGAGCCAGAAACAACAGCTTTCTAATCTCAAGTCTGAACTCTCAAACCTCTCCCCTCCCAAAATCCTGGTGGCATCTAATCAAATCTGTTTCTGGTGTATGTTCCCGCTCCATCCCTCCCTTACCTCAAATGGCCGCATTGCTGATACTGCACGTGAAAAAGCTGAATGCCTAAACTCGGTGTTTGCAGCTAAATCTTGTGTCCAAACCCATCACTTTATCTACCCAACTTACCCAGTCGCACCCAACTGTCCCTGGACTCTGTGTCCTTTTCTCCTGACAAGGTGAGAGGCTTGCTGTCAAACCTCGACTCAGATTCTGCAACCGGTGCAGACGGCATCAGCCCACGTGTCCTCAAAGCCTGCTCTTCTGCTCTTGCTCACCCTCTCTCTGTTCTATTCACCCTCTCATTTGCCCAAGGTCCTCTGCCATCTGCTTGGAATCAGCAAACATCACTGCCCTGCATAAAAAGGTGCAAAACAGATCCCTGCAACTACAGATCAATCAGCCTTCTCCCAATCATCAGCAAGGTTATGGAATCCATCATCTCTTCAGACATTAAATCCTTCCTCTTCTCCAATGGCTTGATTTCCGATCATCAATTTGTTTCAGACCAGGTCACTCTACCCTGGATATGCTGCTTCTGCTCTCCCAACAATGGATGGAGGTCCTCAATGCCAGACAGGAAATCCGAGCCGTATCCCTGGACTATCACGTGCTTTTGACACGGTCTGGCACCCTGCCCTGCTCACCAACTCTCTTCCTATGGTATCCAAGGCCATCTCCACTCATGGCTCGCAGACTTCCTCTCCTGTCGCAGTCAACGTGTGGCCCTAAATGGAGTTCTTTCACCCCTCTTCCGTCCAGGCTGGAGTTTCTCAAGGTAGCGTTCTGGGCCTGTTCTTTTTCTGGTTTTCATCAATGATCTCTCCGACTCTCTGGAAAATCCTCTATATCTCTTTGCTAATGACTCCCCCTCTGCCGTACCATCGGTCATCCCTCAGACCGGCAAGCAGCAGCTTCTTCGCTCTCTGCAGATCTGGGTAAAATCACAAACTGGTCCAACATGTGGAACATGTCTTCAATCCAGACAAATCTCACACTCTCACTCTGTCTCTTTGAAAGGACCGTTTAGAAACCCCCCCCCATCCACTTTCCAACAATCCTCTGGAAGAAGTCCTTTCATTTCAAGCTTCTGGTCTCACTATCTGCCATGATCTTCCCTGGGAAAGCCACATTTCAAACCTCACCCCAAAGTCAGTCGCCGACTGGGAATCCTCCGTCGTGCAAAGTCCTTCCTCGGCCCTCCTGAGCTCCTGACCACTTACAAAGCTTTTGTCCGCAGCCTTATGGAGTATTGCTCTCCCCTCTCGGCTGGTGCTCCTGCCTCCCACCTTTCTCGGCTTCACGCTGTAGAAACCAAGGCATTTCGGATCGTTGGCATCTCCCGCAATGAGGCTGAGTCTTTGGGCCTCTCACTCAAACAACGCAAGTTGGTCGGTGGTCTTTCTGTCTTCTACCGTCTCCTCTCCAGCCTCGCCCCCCCCCTGCTCTCTCTGCGATTGTTCCCACCACATTTCCGCAGGGCGCTCAAGGTCGCCAACAACCCCCTTCTGGTAAAACTACCAAAATCACGAATCACTGCTCACCTTCACTCTTTCATGCCTCTTTTTCACCACCTTTGGATAAACTCCCTCACTCTATTCATTCCATTCTTCCCTCCAGGCTTTCAAAACAGCTGTTCACCACCACCTCTTATCATCCCCCACAAATCCTCGATCTTTTCTACCCCGATAATCCACCCAAGCCCACCTCCTTCAAATTCCCTGCTTTCTTCCTGAAAGTCCCTGTAATGTCCATCTTCTCTTCCCATGTTCCCGTCCCATCCCTTCCCTTCCACAGATCTCCTAATGTGTCTGTTACCACTGTTTTGTCCCTCCCACTCCGCCCCTCTGTCTCATGCTCCCTTGCTGTGCATTGTGTGTTAGCTCTCACACGAGCCTCTACAAGTATACAAAAAAAAATACTGATGTTCAAGCACTGGAGCTCAGATGACAGCAGAGACAGATGATCATTCTCTCTTAGGGATAGGACATTCCAGGTGCCCTCCTGAAGGGAACCATTCCCAGCGTTAACCCGAGGAGAGCACCGTCTGATGGACGACACCTCAGCACCACCCCGACACACACCACCGCAACCTGACCCAGGAAGTTTACCCCATGCTTTTCCTCCTGTCATCAAGGAATGGGGGTCCCGAAGGCTTTGCCCCAATCTCGTCATCCGGTAAGCTGCCCCGCGAAGGGCAGCCCCACGGAAGGTACTCCCATGGAGTGAGTTTTCAGTTTTCCTTGCATTTTTGTTTTTGCGGATTGAAGGGTTTTACGGTGACCGGAGTGCAAATCCTCCCACCAACCTCCTGAAAAAAATGTAACCAAACTGAAGAAGGACGTCCGCAGACAGTTGGACACAAGATATGGATGGCCGTTGGCTCACAAGGAGCTCCTCCGCCCTTTGACAGGTTTTGTCTTTAATCCTTCTGGGTGTCCATATCATACACCCTCCTCACCAGGAAACCTGGTGGGGGAGATGGTTTAGTCGCTGACAACCCGACCATGAAACAGGTTAGTACAGGTTTACATGATACCTGCAGCCAGTCACAGATCTAATGTCGACTGACCTGACAATATAGCCAAGGAAACCTGACAGCTTGATCCAAACAATGCACCACAGCTTGATCTCTCAGACATCCTCCCCCATCACCTTAAAAATACATGCAGCGACCTTTGCACCCCTCTGGTCAGCTCACTCGGAGTCTGATTCATACATGCTACATGATGGGGTCAGTTTGCAAGCCAATTATCTACCTGACCAGCCACTCCACAAGCCCTCATTTGGCCAACAACTTCCGATGTGGTACCTTATCAAATGCATTCTTAAAGTCTAGATATACTGTGTCCACTGCCATTCCCTCATCCATTCAATCAGACACTGCTTCATAGAACTCTAAAAGATTTGTTAGACAGTAACTACCTTTGGTAAACTAATACCGACTACCTTTAATTAGATTCTATTTATTTAAATGGTTCCTCATCTGGTCCTTAATTAATGTCTCCAACACCTTCCCCACAACTGAAGTCAAACTATGGTCTATGGATGTGGATGTGAGACGGAGACTTAATGTGAATTAATGTCTTCTTGCTCTATGGATGTGAGACTTGGACTCTGCCCAGGGATCTGAGATGGAGACTTAATTCCTTTGGTGCCAGGTCTCTTCGGAGAATCCTTGGCTATTCGCTGGTCAGACTTTGTGTCCAAGGACGGTTGCTGAGAGAGACTCAAATGGGATTTGTTCGCTGCATAGTCCGTGAGCGTCATCTGCGGCTTTATGGACATGTGGCTCTTTTTCCTGACGCTGATCCTGCCCCAGATTCTCTCAGCGAGGGAGTCTCGTGAGTGGAGGAGGCAATGGGCCAACCATGTGCCTCGTGGTTGCAGCAGGTTGATCGGCATCTCAAAGAGATGGGGATGGGCCAGGCATCTGCCTGGAGGATGGCCAGACGGACAGGAGCCCATGGAGTACACAGCCGGAAAGTGGACGCAGCGACGCGCTGCTCTGGTGCATGCTCCCATACCTGACCTGACCTGAAGTCAAACTAACAGGTCTATAGTTCACCAATTATTCTCTGGATCCTTTCTTAAATAATCGTGTTACATTTACTACGACTACGACTACTACTAATACGCATGCCCAACTTGGGGACATAGTGACCCCCATTACTGTCGGTCTTCCGCCTTCTGCTAAAATTCACGTGGGCCAAGGCCAAACTCGTTGGCACAATGGTGTAACCAACGAAGTCTTGGTTGTCCTCGAGGATGGAGCCAGGTTGGATCGGGTCGTTGGCCATGGAAAATTCTAAGCAAATACGAGCCGCTTCATGCTCATTAAAACGGCAGGCAGATGTGTCCAAAACAGACAATAGCATCTCCTTGCAATATCGAGTGTGAGTGGGCCTAATCAAGTGATCTCACAAATAGTCCTGTTTGAAACTCGGTCAAACCATCGTACCCCATGGATGTGACGTTGACATCACATGTGGATAGCTTGTAAAGTGTCTTGGTCCTTTTCAAAAGAGTCCATGTCTCACAACTAGAAAGGAGAACAGGTAGGACGCATGTTCTGTAAATGCGGAGCTTTGATGGTAAACTAAGCCGGTGCTGTTTCCAGATAGCGTCTAGTTGCCCCATGACAGAGCCAGCCATGCCGATCCATCTATGCACATCAGGGCTACAGTATCCAGATGAATGAACGTTGGAGCCCAGGTAGGTGAAATGGTCCACTGACTCCGCAACTACACCAGAGATAGGTTCTGGCAGGGGAGAAGGACCAATGGCAACATTCTGTACTTTAGGTTTTTTCCATGAGGGCTTAAGGCCGAGGCTTTTAGCAACCCATTCAAAGCGGTTGAAAACATCCGGCCAGTAAACAAGGTCTCTCACAAATCGGGCAACATCATCTGCAAAGAGTAGATCGGTGATTATTTCTCTACCGACATTGATTCCAAGCTGATTTGTACACCTTGACATTATCCACTCCATGGCTCAGCAGAAGAGGGAGGGAACAAAGACACAACCCTGACGAACTCCAAAAGACGTGGGGAAAGGTGATGATAAGTCTGTGTCCACTCTGACGTGGGCTGTTGTATGTTCATGGAGGTTCTGGATCAGGTTGAGAAGTGATGCTGGAACTCCATTGCCTCTCAGCACCTTCCATAGGGACGTTCGGTTAACCGAGTCAAATGCGGCCTTGATGTCGATCAAGGCACCTTGTTTCTGGGATGTTTCCTTGAAGTCGTGCTTGTCTCTTCATATCAATAATGGCCAGGGTATCAGCCGACAACCAGGGCTGTTTCTGTTGCCTACTGAATCCAACTGTCTTGGATGCTGTGGAGAGGATAGCGTCACAGATAAGAGGCCAAGACTTCTCAACATCATCTGAGAGTTCGCCCAAAACATCAAATCGGTTCTTCCATAGCTTCCACATTCAAATGTTGCCCAGGTCTTGCTTGATAATGGTAATTGCTTGATAATGGTATACAGAATGTAGACGTATCTCAGCCACAACTAGTCTGTGGTCAGTGTTTGCCAGAGCTTCCGCGCATCTGAAAACATGATATGATTTGAAAATTGAATGATCTCAAGATGAAATGTGATCCAGTTCTTTATGGGTGTAAGCATAATGAGAGATCCAGGTGAATCTGTGTACGTGTCTCTCCTTCTGAACCAAGAACCCATAACAGATAGGTTATGAGAGGAGCAGAGGGTGATCACACGAAAAGAGTTGTCATTCATACAGCCTGAACCATAGTTCCCGATAACACTTTCGAACCCTGTACGATCAGTGCCAGAGGATGCAATCAGGTTGTCAAGAATCAAAAGTTGGTTGAGTGGAGATCGATGCCACAAGAGACTCCAATTTCTCAGAGAATGTGTCTTTCTCTGAACTCGCAGAGAACTCGGTAGGGTCATATGCCACAATCAGAGAAAGGGCACTATGTCGATGCTTTTGGTGAGCCATAAGTAGACGGCCTGAGACAGGGAGCTATGACATCAATGAGCAGCTCATATTATTTGCCAGTAGTAGGGCTACCCCATAGTTGTGCTGTGACTCTCCTGAATGGATGAGGGTGTACTTACTGACTTGCTGCTGTCCTCTGCAAGGTATTCTTGCTTCGGACAGGCCTGCTACTGATATTTGGGGCCTTGTCATTTCACGCACCATAGCTTCTGGGTATCCTAATTGGGCTAATGATAATACATTCCATGAAGCAATATGTCTAGTATGCCGAAGATCAGGAATTGGTGGAGCCGAGGATGCACCGCATCTCAACCTAACACCTCCCTGAGAAAGGGTTTGGGTGGTAGATGTCATAGTCACTGGAGAACCAGCCCCAGTGTCCTCCGGCTCCAAGATAGTCACTGACTTTAACCCTTTGCCATAAATATTTGTCATCATAGAACAGTGTGTGTGTGTGGGGGGGGGGGGGATGCGAAGCGCAGTAGACAGGGCCAGTTCTTCATAAAGTTGAGTAATGTGTCTCCATCTATGTCAGAAATTGCCGTTGATCCCAAAAGGAATTCGTGCACCAATGAGTGACTCAAGGTATCGCTGCTGCTGATGCCAGGCAATTTAACCCATAGCTAGGGATTTTAAATTGGAGTTGATCTTCTCCTAGGTGGGCTGCCATCCAAGGCTGACAGGCCCCACCTGCCTGGAGAAATCTGGTTTTAGGCACCAGAAACCCACCTTTAACACCTCTGCCATCTTTAACAATAACACATGTTACATTTGCTACTCTCCAATCCTCCGGTACCTGTCCTGACTCCAGCGAGCAATTGAAAATATCCGTTAACACTCGCTTACCTGCTCAGCCATTCCCTCAATACTCTCGGGTTGCATATTATCTGGACCCGGAGCCTTATCTACTCTTAGATTACCGAGCTGTTCCTTTACTTCCTCCACTCCACCTGGATCTTCTGTAAAAGCGCCTTTTCACCTCCTTGATAGATACTCTCAGCTATTGGCAATTCTCCTGACTGTTCTTGTGTAAAAGTTGAAGTAAAATACCTGTTTAATAAGCCTGCCATCTCACTTTCATCACTCAACCCACTCTCCAGGTGCTATACCTCAATGAGCCCACACTGGTCCTCACCTGTTCTTTTCCCCTGATGTACTTAAAGAATTATGATTAATATTCTTAGCCATGTCCTTCTCCACTTTGGCTTGTCGAAGTTATTTTCTTAACTTTCCTCTGTTTACTCTGAGACTGATATAAACCTAACTCCAGTCCTTTATTTTATCTATAACTAGCAAATACAACCCTTCATTTACTGACTGGAATATTAAGTGTGTGTGTGGGGGGGGGGGGAGAGGGAGGGGAAGGATAGAGGAGGGAGAGAAGAGGGAAGGGGAGGAAAGAGAGGAGGGGAGGGAGCAAGGGGAGGGAGGAGGTGCGAGAAAGGTGGGGAAGCTAGGAGGTGGTGAGAAGGGGGGATGAGCGAGGAGGTGGGAAGGGGAGCGACGCCTCACCAAACGTCACTATACACTCCAGGAGAGGTGGGAGCGAGGAGGATCGGGGAAAGAGGAAGGGAGAAGTGGGGAGGGGAAGGGATTAGCATTCGAGGGAAGGGGTTCTCGACTTTTGTTTGGTCGTGGGACTTGTGGAGAAGTGGGGGGGAGGGGGAGGGTAGTACAGGATTGAAACAATATGGGGTACGTTGAAACAGCACGTTAATACAGCATGCGGAAACTGCCGAGAGATGTCCATGGGGGTGGAGAGAGAGAGGGTGTTTGGGAAAACGTAAGCGTGAGGGAGGGGGAAGGGAAGGCAGCATAATGGGAAAGAGAAGGCAGCGTGAGGGGAAGGGAAGGCAGCAGTGAGGGAAAGGAAGCAGCGTGAGGGGAAAGGAAGGCAGCGTGAGGGGAAAGGAAGGCAGCGTGAGGGGAAAGGAAGGCAGCGTGAGGGGAAAGGAATGCAGTGTGATGCAAATAGAAGGCAGAGTGAGGGAAAGGGAAGGCAGAGTGAGGGAAAGGGAAGGCAGAGTGAGGGAAAGGGAAGGCAGTACAAGGGAAAGGGAAGGCGAAGTGACAGAAGAGGAATGAAAGGAGCACAAGGGGAGGGGAGCAGCGTGAGGGACTTGAAGGAAAAGGCAATAAAATGCGCCCAGGCAGCATTTTCTTTTAACCACCAGGTTCTACATACAACCAGGCGGAAGCATTTGAAACCCACGCTATCTACCTTGCAAAGGGTCTGCATGCATGCACATGCAGCGACCTATGCACCCCTCCGTTCGGCTAACTCCGAATCTGATTCCGGACATGCTACATTATAGGGAAGCAGTTTTAAATTAAAACTAAACTGTCAGTCCTTAACAGTCTCTCAACAGAGAAGAAGGGTGGGAGAGAGAGGAAGGGGGAGGATAAGAGAGAGACAGAGAGACAGAGGAACAGAGAGAGAGAGAGAGACTTTTGTATCTTTTTGTTATAAAAATAGAAAAGAAAGCATTTTCATTTCAGAGAACATTTTCATTTCAGAGAAAGAAAGGAAAAACCAAGAACAATTTCTGAAGAAAGGAAAGGATGAATCGGGTGGATTATATACAGAACATTTTCACAAAAGGATAAACATTCCTCTCGGACTTTGCAAATAACTTCCTTTATACACCATTTTGATTCGAACTGCGGTAATCTTCCAGTTACTGAAAAGAAAGCAAAATCCAATTTAACGTGACTTATTACAAGGTTTTGGAACAAGAACAAGCATCTTCATCATTTACTCCAACACCGTCAAGTTTTCTTTTCCTTGACTTATATGCTGCCATCTTTGCCTGAGCAAGCAGGAAATTGGCTAACACCGCATTGGAATTTTTGTGTGGGTTATCCAATCCGAAGATGAACACACAAGTGTTTAAAAATCAAACCAAACCTCACAAAACAATTCCGAAGTAAAATAAATAAAGGCGCCAACCGTTGCATTCAACATAGATGTGAAAAAGGTTTTCAGATTTCTTACAAAAGGACATTCATCTACAAGCAGATTTGAAAAACGGTGTAACAACTGATTAGAAGGAAGGATCCAGTGTACTAGTCTCCATTGGAGGTCGCCATTCGTGGTGGTACAGGAGGGTGATAAAAACCTCCAGTTAGGAAAATAAGGGTGAGAAACAAGGTAAGAGGTCTCTCCATCGAACCCTCTGCTGTGTTATTTGCAGTTGCGAAAGAAATTTTACACAACCCAAAATAAAGTCTTTTTGTTTGGGAAGGCCATTGAAGCCTACGTTAAAAGGGGGACAAGAAGAGGCTGGCAAGAGAAAAAAGCACATACGAGTTCAGGAAAGGTAGAGAGAGAAGGTATTCGATGTGCATTTTGTTCATTGCTTTGGTGATCCTGCTCCCAAGCAGGTGCAAGCTGTGTGTATGTCCAAAGCACACTACATAATATGCGTGCCACGATTCGAGAGGATCGCACACCGACCAGGCTTGCCAATGCATCAGCTCCGATCCAGCTGCCGTTTGGGCTGAGAAGATCTGCGACAGATTTAACGCCTTGTCGGTAAAGCATTGAATAAAACAACCTATCAGCAGGCATATCATGGAAAAAGGAGTTGAAGAACAAAGGTTCTTCCAGAAACATCTGTCATGTAAGAATGTGTAGCTCTTGTTATTGTCAGAGCTTGCCACGCATTTAGCATGCTCTGATAAAACCAGAGAGGGGAGATGTGTCGATTTTGGAAAGGTCCATCAGGAAAAGAGAGTGGTCATAGCCTAGCCTCCCAGCCTGTTGCAAAAGGTGACGAGCGACGTTGACCCATGGTGGAGAGGGTCGCATGTATAGCATGCGAAGAGCAGCCGAGAGTCGAAAGGCCATTAGCCGGCTCTTTATGTCGACCAGGCCTTGTTCCTCCATCGGTCAGTGGTAAACTGAGGACCCCAGTCGCAGCCAGTGTTTTCCGTCCCAGAAAAAGGACACGAAGCACTTCTGGAGCTGTTGAAGCAACACCACTGGAGACGCAGCACGAAGAACCTGTGCCATAAGGTAGAGGCCACCAGTGTGTTGATGACCAAGACCCTTCCACGATATGACAGTTTGTGTGATCAGACCTTTCCATTTTTGCAGTTTACCCTCAACAAACTCAAGCAGACCAGCCATTTTTTTTACTGTGGTATTATTACCTAAGAACACTCCAAGGTATTTCACACCATCATTGGCCCATGACAGTGGAGCAGGAAGTCTTGGCGCAAGTAGCACAACGGACCGAGCCAAAGGGGCGCTCGTTTGTTCCAATTTACTTTGGCTGAAGAAGCCTTTTCAAATAAGGACAAACAATAACGAACGATGTTAACGCATTGATATCTTGTACGAATACACACATAGTCATCAGCGTATGCCAGTACCTGATGGGCCATTCAAGCTGGGACAAACTAACCCTGTTAGTCTACAGCGCAAAGAAACCAGTAGGGGTTCGATGGAGAGAGCATAAAGCAACCCGGAAAGAGGGGCAACCTTGTCTAATTCCCTTGTTAATAGACAAAGGTGCAACAAGTTCATTGTTTATCTTAACCACACTATAAATATTATTGTATAGTATTTTAATATAAGAGATGAATGGTGAACCAAGTCCAAACCGCTCAAGTACTTCGAAAAGGTACCGATGGTCAACACGGTCAAAGGTTTCTCCTGATCAAGGAGAAGAAGTCCTAAATCTTTAGGGTTTTCCTTGCACAGTTCAATGATGTCTCTCACAAGGGAGATGTTGTCATAGATGGAACGTTTTGGGACACAGTAACATTGGTCTTCTTCCAACAACGAGGATAAATAAGGAGTAAGTCGCGATGCCAGGGCTTTCGAAAATATCTTATAGTCCGTACATAACAGGGAGATAGGACGCCAATTTTCAATTCTCAGCATGTCTCCCTTTTTTGGGATGAGGGTAAGAAGAGCTCGTCGGCAACTCCGAGGTAGCTCTCCAAGCTGGCAGCTTGCATTCAAGGTGTTAATGAGTTCTGGACACAATAAGTGCCAAAACTTCTTGTAAAATTCGGTTGCAAGTCCATCCAATCCAGGTGCTTTCCCAATGGCAAGGCCGTGCAGGCAGTGCCAAGTTCATCCAAAGTAATGGGTCTTTCCAGTTGGGAACGCCCATCTTCACACAACACTGGCAGGCCTATGGAGATCGAGGCGACACTGACAGGATTTATTTGTCCATTGAATATATTTTCGAAAAGTATTCCTTCACAAAAAGTTTGATTTCTGATTGTGTAAAGGTAATGGATGAATCTGCTAATCGCAGCTGAAAAGCTGTTTACTGGGAAGACGTTTCTCTAAGGAAAAGAAGTACTTGGTTGGTACGTCTTGCCTCATTCAGGTGTCGCACCCTCATCCGAACTAAGGCACCACGTGTATTCCTCTCGGTTATTTCCTTTAATAAGGACTGTTTCTCAGTAAGGTTTTTTGTATGTTACTATTATTTTGTCCGATGACTCGTTGGAGTTGTAAAATCTCTAACTGTAATATTTTCTTTACTTCATGGTCAGCGCTTGTTGAGAAAAAAAGATACTGTTGACAGAACCCTTTAATTGGGGTTTTTACTAAATCCCACCATATCAACGGGTTAACGGAACAGCTTAGTTTCTGTTCTAGGAGAGCCGTCCAGAAGGATTCAAATGCCTGAATGAAGTTGAGGTTTTCTAGTAAACTGTTATTGAATTTCCAATGAGAGCTCCTGGACGTGGTTTAGAGAGTTCAATAAAGACTAGAGCTAGGGAATGGTCAGAGAAACCAGAAGGAACGATATCGGATTTATAAACTCCATGTAATAAATGAGAATTTAATAGATGCGATCAAGCCTCACAATGTAGATGTGGTTGTTTAAACAACGACACCATGTGTAGACCGATCAGAAGGGTGCTGCACGCGCCAATATCATGGAGATTATATTTCGCAATTAATGTTTGCAAAACGTTTTTGCAGTACATGGTTGGGTTCCGGCCCCTTTCGGTCACATGAAAGCATTAACAGTACAGTTAAAATCACCACCAATAATTAGACAAGTCTGCAAATCCAGTGTTTGCAGGAATTTTCTCAGTTCGGCGAAAAAAGGAGATCCGCTCGTCATTTTTGCTTGGGGCGTACACATTGAGAATTGTGAACTTGACCTGGTTGATGGAGAAGGTCACAGAGGCAAGGTGTCCATCAATAATACTCATAAATTTAAGGCAGGACGGATGGAAATGTTTCCCTAAGACAAACATGATGCCTGCCTTCGACGTGGAGTTGTTACTGAAGAAACATTCCTTGTCCATAAATAGTCGCCACTGAGCCTGAACAGATCGGACAGCATGGGTCTCTTGTAACAAAGCTATGTCGAGACCGTTGACCTCTACCAACTGTTCAATTTGGATCTTGCGGAGCGGACTCCCACCACCATTAACATTTATCGTTCCAATCTTGAAACTGGCCATGAGGAAAATAATAGCTTCGAAGAATAAGATCAGAAGTGGCATAATTGATTAGAATCCCTTTTCGCCTTGGCAATCATTTTTTTAACGGTGACAGTGTTCGGTGGAAACCGAATAAGTCAGGCTTACGTACGATAGCTGAGCACACTCAAGGAAGGACGGTAGATCTGGAAAGTATTCCGTCGGTTTATATTGCGTTTCTGTATGTATTTTGTAAGAAGAGTCTTATTTGTTCAGGGGGGGTGGGACCTTGAATGGTTGGCTTCTCTCACCGTTTCCACCTGACTGTTCCTGTTTGCTTCTCCCGGTCAGATTCGTCAGAGTCGGTTTGTTTTCCGAGTCACACAAGCTTGTACCGTCCTGCATATCGATACTGTGGTCAGTATTGATACACGGATCTGTACTGGTTACCACGTCTATGTGCTCTTCCATTGTGGGAACATCTCCTGGTGAAAGTAATGGAAATGATCGGGGGAGTTGATGAAACAGAAACACCATCAGTGGATGTAGCGATATCGCTTCCCTCGACCGTAACGGTGTTATCGACCTCCAACGGCGTGGAGGTATACAGTACTTTGGGGGGGGGTCTCTCGTAAAACATCCATTTTAACATTTCCTGCGTTTCCAGCTTCACCACGTGATGGACTGGGAGCAGTAACAGAGTTAACATTTGTTTCACTATTCCTGCTGACAAGGATTCAGGGTTAACATTTGTTTTGCTATTTCCCGCTGACAAGGATTCAGGGTTAACATTTGTTTCACTATTTCCCGCTGACAAGGATTCAGGGTTAACATTTGTTTCACTATTCCTGCTGACAAGGATCAGGGTTAACATTGTTTCACTATTTCCCGCTGACAAGGATTCAGGGTTAACATTTACCGAAGTGACAGCAGGTTCATCATTAGTTGGTCTGTGTATCACCGTCAATGGACTTTCCAATAGGAGAGTTAAACGAGTGAAACAGTTTATTTACTGCGATAACAGGTAAAGGTCTCTGTAAGGTATATGAGCTGTACTTCCCGAATGCCGGATACCTCACCGGC
>CM068955.1:19645150-19664067 GCA_035128595.1 Eptatretus atami
TTCTCCAATGGCTTGATTTCCAATCATCAATTTGGTTTCAGACCAGGTCACTCAACCTTGGATATGCTGCTTCTGCTCTCCCAACAATGGATGGAGGTACTCAATACGAGACATGAAATCAGAGCCAAATCCCTCGACATATCGCGTTCTTTTGACATGGTCTGGCACCCTGCCCTGCTCACCAAACTCTCTTCCTATTGTATCCAAGGCAATCTCCACTCATGGCTCGCAGACATCCTCTCCTATCACAGTCAACGTGTGGCTTTAATTGAGTTCTCTCATCCACTATTCCTGTCCAGGCTGGAGTTCCCAAGGCAGTGTTTCGGGCCATGTTCTTTTTCTGGTTTTCATCAATGATCTCTCTGACTCTCTGGAAAATCCTCTTTATCTCTTTTCTGATGACTCCACCCTCTGCTGTACCATCCGTCATCCCTCAGACCGGCAAGCAGCAGCCTCTTCACTCTCTGCAGATCTGGTAAAATCACAAACTGGTCCAACACGTGGAACATGTCTTTCAATCCGGACAAATCTCACACTCTCACTATATCTCTCAGAAAGGCCCATCTGGAACCCCCCCCCCCATCTACTTTCTCAACAATCCTCTGGAAGAAGTCCTTTCATTCAACTTTCTGGGTCTCACATCTGCCACGATCTTTCCTGGGAAAGCCACATTTCCAACCTGGCCTCCAAAGCCAGTCACAGACTGGGCATCCTCTGTCGTGAAAAGTCCTTCCTTGGCACACCTGAGCTCCTGACTACATACAAAGCTTTCATCTACAGCCTGATGGAGTACTGCTCTCCCCCCTGGGCTGGTGCTCCCCTCCCCCCCTCCCTATCACCTTTCTCGGCTTCCGTGTGGAAACCAAGGCATTTAGAATCATTGGTATCTCCCGTGATGAGGCTGAGTCTTTGGGGCTTTCTGTCTCTGTCCCTCTCTCACCGCAGGTCAGTGGTCCTTCTGTCTTCTACCATCTCCTCTCTGGCCTCGCCCCCCCGCCCCCTTCTTAGATATGTCCTGCCCATATTTCTGCAGGGCGCTCAAGGTCCGCCAGCAACCCCATTCTGGTAAAACTACCAAAATCTAGAATCATTGTTCACCTTCACTTTTTCATTCCTCTTTTTTCTCGCCTTTGGTTTAAACTCCCACACTCTCTTCAATCCCACTCTTCCCTCCAGGTCTTCAAAACAGTTGTTCACCACCATGTCTTGTCTTCCCCCATCCAAAACCTCGATCTTTTCTACCCCCGCTAATCCACCCCAAACCCACCTCCTTCAAATTCCCTGCTTTCCTTCCTGAAAGTCCCTGTCGTGTAAGGAGCTGAAAGTCCCCATAATGTCCATCTTGTTCACCCCGTGTACCCCACCCCATCCCTCTCCCTTCCACACATCTCTTCATGTCCCTGTTCCACACTGTTTTTTCCTTCCCTCTCCCACTCCTCTTTCTCCTGCTCCCCTTGTTGTGTGATTGTGTGTTAGCTCTTATACGAGCCTCGACAGTGTATACAAAAAAAGAAAAAAAAAGCTACAAACAGAATTTTAATGAAAGCACGTGTTTGCAGCAGTGATACTGAATTCTCCACCAGATGGATATGCACAACAATCAGTCACGTAGTGTTCCTGTTGTTCAGTCTATGCACCTGTAGCTTTAATTATAATAACTATTTCTTTACACCATGAGGCACATTGGAGCTGCCGAGGCAGTTTAATTGGCTAAGGAGAACAACCCTGGACGGGTCACCACTCTGACACAGGACACTCAAATGGCTTTTTACCCCAGTAAGCTGGTACTCATTTTGCCGACCTCGGAAGGAAGACAGGCTGTCGACCCACATAGTGTTATTTCAACGGAATGACAGGGGCTTCAACTCAAGACCCTAAGATCTCAAGCCAGCCACCTTAACTGTGAAGCCAACACCAGGCTACCTGTTTATTTAATGACACCAGTAATATAAAGGTTCTTGTCGGTCAGGAAAAGATCTTCCCTTCTGGATCATGAATGGTGATCATGCTCATCCTGGCACCAATGTTGTTGTTATCAGTAGTGGTGACGTAATGGTTGGAGCTTCCGCTTGGAGTCTGGGAGGTCGGCGGTTCGAACCATGGCTGACTCTTCACAAATACATTAAATATTGTATGTGCTGCTTCCTTGCTTGCCGATCAGCATTGAAAAATGATAGAGGAGGGATAAGATGTTCGCAATACTGTCATAGGCTTTGATGGACATAATGGCCTCCTCTTGTTTTGAAGTTCCTTGTTAGGGAACGATGATGATGATGATGATTTGATGTACACAGACAAGCCCAACAACCATCATGCTCCACCAACCATCATGCTCCCAAATACCCCATGGCAATATTTACAATCTAAACTCATTCAATCTCAATCTCCTTGCTCTTGTTAAAAAGGATATACAGTAATTCTATATCCTTTCCTCAATCTACCGTGAAACACTACCGCCCCCCCCCCCCCCCCCCCCCACTATCCATTTTAAAACCTCCAGTTTTCTCCTCTCTCCACCCACCCAACCCACCCCCACCTCCAGCTGCCATCACAATAAACAGCATTTTAGGGTGAAATATGCTTTATTAGGAATTAATCATCGACTCCGCTTTAGGTCGTGTTAAATCTGCAAGAGAAGAATTGCCGGAATATGTTCGGCGATTCGTAAAAAAGAAAAAAAAATTATTCAGATCTTACATAACTCCGAGCAGCTGCTTAAATCACAACTTCAGAGCAGAGATATCTTCAGCAGTTTAAAAATGAAAACTGCAAACAACAGCTGTCGACAAAATACAGCGTGCACAACAGCTTGCTTCACGGCACAACTCGTGTACCGGTGTCCTGACAAATCACTACAAGATAAAGTGTTTTGATTTCCATAACATTGTTGGCATGACAAATACCAAGGTCCAGTGAACACAATCTGCAGAGTTAAAATAATAATAATTATTATTATTATCATTATAATGGTATAGCAAGTAGTCTTGAAACGCCGGGGCTGTCGCGTGTCGTTGTTCTGCCTGTAGTCATGATGTTCCAAACACGCTGGAATTATATATATGGATCAGGAAGTACTTACTACTCCTTGACTGCAATCATCTTTACCAAAATCATCAGCATTCTTGATGACATTCTTTTATTTTTATAACACAACAGATATCTCGGATTAAGTCAGCAGCTAAATTTTTTTCAATTTTTTTTTCAATCATAATCAACGAATGTCCGACCCTGAACTCAAATTGCTCCACTCCATGCTCTCGTATCATCAACTCTTTGAATGACCAATACCTCTCACAGTTTCGCCTATTTCCTCAAATTTCATTTCGCCATAAACATCGAATTAGAAGAACATTGTGAAAATGTACATAGTACAGGTACAAGTGGCCCTTACAGTTACGCAAGTATTCAACAGGTGGTGTCGTCAGGTAGTGGGAAACGCCTCGGATGGTATCAACATTGAGGAGCTCCAACTGAAAGAGTTGCCGATTCTGATATAAGATACACGGTTTCCACACTCGGTAGTTAAAAATGGTGTTTTGTGCCTCAAGAAAAAAACAAAAATCTGCAAAAGATCAACTTTGTACAGAATGTAGTCCACAACTGCCTTTTGTGGTCAACGACACAAAAAAAATATAGAAATCTGTACAATCACACAAAGGGTCCAATTTGTAGAACGTAGCAGCACCAGTTCTGTAGACCTGGACAGGTCCAAAGTACTTGCATTGGAAGTGGGCTGCTCTGGGGGCCTGCGGTACATCTTCATTAAAATGGCGGGCAGTATCCATTTCCCATTGTCGTTCTAGAATCACATTGCCCAGCCATCTCATTCCACGCACCATCGACTCGGTGCCATAATTCACTCGGGGCTGGCCGGCTCGATTTTAACCGGACAGGTTTGAAAGCCGCATTCCGAGACAGTCGTCTCACTGTCTGTAAGGGGCGAGAAGCAAAATGGAATAGGGGTGTAAAGTGCTGTTTAATGGTGCAACTGTGATTTGATTGATCAGTTTATGAAAGCTGTTTTCCAGGAGAACAACATGAAAAACCACTAAGCTTCATCACCTGCCCATGCTGCTTCCACCTTGATGTTGTGGTTGGTGTGGTTGGACTCTCCCTGACACTGTGCTCGCAGCGCCAATCCCAACCCCTCACACAACCCCGCCAACCCTCCTAACCCACCGGACTCCGTGTTTGAAGGAGAGGGGGGAGAATGTGGACGACTGGACCCTGAGGCCTGCCCTTCGTCATCATCTGCAGAGAGGGTGCAAACAGTCAAAAATAAAAAATAAAAAAGGGCAAATTGGGGTTTGAAAAGCCTTTGGGTGACATCATTTATGAGTTTTGAGTGATCAGAGCAAACTACTGATGGCTCGGTTCTAATAAAGATACTAGGTCTAAATATTTATCCTGAGGATTCCACAGATTACATGGATTTCAGGTTGGTTCTCTCAAGCTACAACAAGCACATAAAATCAGAGCCTGCCTTACAAACACCACGTCCACTGTGAGCACAGTATCAATCAGCAATCGGCTAATAAAGTCACATTTTCCCGGCATATGGGAATGTAAAGCATAACTCAAAGCTCGATGCATATTATATCATTCAGAGTGAAACCATGAGATAGGTGTAAATCGTAAAAAAAAATTTGAACTTCACACATCCACCCCCCTCCCTCCACCCCCAAACAAATTCACATTCATGACAAGATGAGACGGTATCGAAGTAAATCCATCCCTCCATCAGGACCATACTCTGTGCAGAGTGTTGGTGCTGCCTTAGCAGTCTCCTTGGCAATTGGACACAATCCTGGACGAGTCGCCACTCCGACACAGGATACCAGCAAGCTGGCACTCATTTTGCCGACCTCGGAAGGATGACAGGCAGAGTCAACCCCACCTGGTATTAATTCAACAGCCGAGGGGGATTTGAACTCAGGATCCTAGGATCCCAAGCCCACCACCCGAACCATTAAGCCAACACCAGGCATGAGGTAAATACAATAGTGATAATAAAGTACCATCTGCATTATGCAATCAATGCCAAAAATCCTACCTCCCAAACTTGGCAACTTGAAATGCTAGAAAGTATCCCCCAACCCCAATCCACCCCCATCTCAATGATATCCAGTTTTCCAGGCCTAACCTGATTGCCTAACCATTTGCTATCGCTACCTTTGAATCACTCGTCACGATCCTTTACCCCCAATGAATCAAACCGGTTGTTTCTCTGTCCTGAGACACAATCTGGGACTGTCTGTCTCACAACAAACAAAATTGTACTCCTTCTGGCAGGACCTAGCTCCATTTAAATGATTCGACTTTAGCTTAGCTCCTCAAGCAATATTCATTTCATGGCTCTGCGAGTCTCCTTCTGCTTCAGTCGATGTGATCTATTCAACCCCATTCATCATTTTGTTTTGGCCAAATGCTCGCTATTCTCATTTATTTTCTCGAACTCCACGATAAAATTTTGTGTTGTTGTCATCTTAACTTCTTGTCTTTCTGCCCATTACAGACTCAAACAACCCCCTTCGATGATGTCCCATCCATGCCCCCAAATACTCATACCGTGTCCGTCTTCACCGCTGCTGCACTCGCTGCCGCCATCCCGACTCGGGGCCTCTCCAGAGACCGAGCCCTCAGAGCGTCCGTCAGCCTTGCCTCCCTCAAGCTCGAGCTGTGGCGAACAAATGATGATAAGATGGAACCGGCAGTCAATTGTCACCCTCACAACTCCCCTCTAAAGTGAGCTGTCGGTTAGCGGAGACACTCGGAGAAGTGCCGCGGTGTAGGGAATGGCTTGATTATTTCAGTTGCTACAAATTTCACTTGCTCTCGGAAAAAAGGTCAGAACATGTTAATGAGTCACCATGGACCATCTCACACTGCTCTCAAAATTCAGAGGTGTGGTGGAAGGTTGTTGGGGACAGAGACAGTCACTCTCCTGCCAAATCCAAATCTCACTCTTCCTTCCAAAATATCCAAAACGCCATATTATGCAGGACACCGGAGATGTTGACCTTTCTCTTTGTGCGTTAAGTTATCAGTTTAGCAAGGCCAAAAGGAGTACACCCCCAATGAAACACAAACAAACAAATGAATATCACGATTGAAAAACGTTTCACATGAGATATGATGGCAATACAGTCATGAAGCCTCTTCCGTGGCTATCCGGACCAAAAATTTGGTGGAAGAATGGAGAACGCGCCCAATAACATGATCCGGAGAAATAAAAAATCCTTCGTTAGCATGCCTATTACTAAAGTGCATGTGTGCAATAACCTTTCGGATTTCCCCGTATATGCAAAGTAGAACCCTCACGTGATCACTTGATCTGCATATTTATGCCATTGTATAACGTACCGATCACAAGACACTAAACCCTTGAACTCACGAGTGGGATGGAGGATAAATCCACCCACTACGAGTAGCAGATGGCTGCCATCGTTTTCCTGGTGGCAGATGTTTTGCCCCTCGGTCACCACCCTTGATCGACTGTTGACTGTTATCTTTTAAGTCAGGAGAGAAAAAGAAAAAAAATGTTGATGACGGGATTCCAACACGAAGCTGCTCTGATCTGCGACTTAAGCCGCTGCCTTGCCAATCGCAATTACAATATTACGACGACGTTGAAATTTTAAGCTGACAGAGAGGATTCCACTTTGCAAAGGTGAACAAATGCTACATTAAGGTGCACGTGGTTGTAACTCCACAAGCGCACAAGCGTGGACTTCATATCCATGCCAAGGGTCACGAAACCAATGGCCAGGCCACGTTTTTGACTCAACGCTGCACACTCGTGCAAATTCTTTTTTGCTCAAAGCTCCAAAGGCTCACGGGTCACCGTGTTCAACGAGCTCTGCGTGACCCATGAAAGATAACCAGAGATGTGTCCACTGTATGTAATCACAGCTACAGCGGTTCTGGATGTTTATGGTGTTGTTATGTTCATTTTGTCGTGCAAAACAGAATGTTTCACAAACCTCAGAATCGGGGCAAACTGTGAAATGGTATCGAATCACTCTATGGAGTTGTGCATTTTGGCTTTGATGAGCCAACGCTTGGCCACGCGATGAGCAATGCCAGATTGAGATGGTATGAGAAGCACGCAGTCTGTAGCATGCTCAACATGGCTGATACACATGCGTTTGTATTCATGAGATTAGACAGTGTGTGTGCATAGATGATTGTCAAATTTGTTGACTGCAACGTAGGAATAATCCCGTGAATTGACACACTCTGCAACAATTTGATTGGACGGCGTTTCATCCGTACGGAGGAGCGGCTCATGTGGATCTCGTCGAAGGTGAAGAAGCCAGGGTATGGCTATATAGTGGAAGAAATCAACAGGACATTCTTTGAGGTATGCTAACAGCCATGGGAATGAAGAAGAAGCTGACGTTTTGAGCATTTAGAGTTTAGACAAAAGGTTTACACATGAAACGTCAGCTGTCTCCTTTCCTCCCATGGTGGTTTGCATGCATCACTCAATGTCCTGCCGAGTTCATCCATTGTTCTACCTGTCCACCGAGGCAGATCAACATGAGCCTTCATCAGCAAGACAACTTCATTCTACAAGGCTTTATAAACCAACCTGGACCTGCTCAAAACCGTCAGTGACCTCGTCAGTGATGACGTTTCACAAAAAAGTTGAAATTCTGCAAATATATATATATATGTACATATACATATATATGGGGGCAGATTTGGGGGGGGGGGGCACCCGGCGCACCCGGTGCACGGCCTCCATAAACCCCTCCCCTCCCATCCCATCAAAAGCGATCGGTTTTTCACATGTAATGAGGTGTATATAACCGAAGATGTGGTCTCGGAATGTGGGAAAGTAAACCGTCACGTGCGCTGAATTTTTCTAACAATTTCAACTGTAAATACAATATATAATAAGGTGGGTAAGTCTACCCAATATTACATAGCATTTCAAAAAATGTAAACGTAAAATCCGCGACGATTACATTGAAGACGAGAAGGGCACTCGGTGGAGCACATACCTCCTGCCTGATCCACGAGAACATATCGGGCCCATTACATTTTTGAAATATCATTCTACATGTCGATTCTGCCCTTATCTCTCAATGGTGAAGAATCACTTTAAAAAATCATCAGATCCGGATCCGGATCCTGCACACAGACAGACAAACAAACAGACAGACAGACAGACAGAAAGTGGTGAAAACATAATCTCCTTCACCTTCGGTGGTGGAGGTAAAAATGCTTTAAGTGTAGAATTATGTTGACATTTTTGAAGTGTACTCATACATTGTGCCAAAAATCAGGATCTGTTAGGTACTAAACATTGTTGTAAAATTATGGATATTTATTCAGTATTTTCGGTATGCTTTCTGTTATTGTCATTTTAATTTCCCGGTTGAACAACAAACAACACCAACAATGGCTGAAGTGGAACAATGTAGTTCTTCAAAAAGTGTGAAAATTCAAAGCGGTATTCACAATTTTTCCTTCAAAAAAGAAGGAACAGAATTAAAGACTATGATGTGCATTAGTGTAGTAGATAGTAGAAATCGTGCAAATTATGATACAGCATCAAATTTGGCATTTCTGTTCTGCAGGGCTTTCTGATCAAATCTGCCTGATTGGCCATTTGAAAATCCAAATTTTGAAAAATTTGAAAAGAAAAAAAAAAACTTCAAAAAAATTGAAGTCACAGCTGCCTGAAATTCTTGAAGTGCAAGTGAATCCCAGACAGAGAACCAAGGGGAGATGCAGTCATCATTGATGTCAGCACTTATCAATGCCCTACCTCACGCACTTCAAAGATATTTGATGACTATGCTAAAGAAGACATCATCCAAAGGTGGAATCCTTTGGTGCCAGGTACGAGAGGGTGGACGTAGTGGTTTGATGTGTACAAGAAGTCAAGTCTGAAGTCCGAGGCAAGGTCGAAAGGGGGCAAGGAATCAGAAGAAGAGTGACAGGAACCAGTAAGACCCCAAGTAACTGGAGAAGCTTTCTTCGAGATGACAGCACAACAAG
The DNA here is from genome assembly GCA_035128595.1 of Eptatretus atami. Taxonomy (NCBI): domain Eukaryota; kingdom Metazoa; phylum Chordata; class Myxini; order Myxiniformes; family Myxinidae; genus Eptatretus; species Eptatretus atami. Next base: position 19,654,163 of record CM068955.1, read on the forward strand.
ACTGAGCTGTTTCACTTCCTTGCGGAAAAGATGTGTGAAGCACAGACGACAAGCACAGTCATTGTCACAAAAGGAGAAGATGCATTAGCAACACAAGGAAGTCACTGGATGCTGTGTCTCCATGTTGTCATGAAGAAGCTGACACTCGAATATTTGTACACGCCAGGGATGACCGACGGATGGTAGCAAGTCCATTATCATTCAGGCTAATGACATGGACATACTAGTCATAGCAATATCTGTACTGCCCACCTTACAGGAACTAGGTCTTGAGAACATGTGGATTGCCTTTGGCCAAGGAGCCAAGGCGCGATGGATTCCAGTCCATGGGGTGTTTCTGCAATAGGGTCTGAGAAAGCTAGAGGGATCCATACTTCCATGCGTTCACTGGATGTGACGTCGTGTCTGCTTCCGCGGTAAAGGAAAGAAAACTGCATGGCAGACTTGGAACGTCTTTGATGATGTTTCTGAAACATTCACCAATCTCAGCCAGCATCCAACAATGATTCGTGATCTTGACTTTTTTGAAGTTCTTTTTTTTCTCAAATTTTTCAAAATTGTGATTTTCAAATGGCCAATCAGGCAGATTTGATTAGAATCCCCTGGAGAACAAATGTGCCAAATTTGATGCTTGTATCATCATTTGTACGATTCCTCTCAAAAATTGCTGTTATCTGCCCCACTACATGCAGAAACAAGGGAAGAAATAGTTAAACTGTTACAATCTTGATTTTGTAACTCCACTAACTGGTGGAGCCTTCTCAGTTTGCTGGAATTTTGTTGTGATTAATACAAGTATAGTCGTGTTGTTGGTAATAAGATTTTTTTTGTTTGTTTGGTCCTTTTATGCATCGTGATTGTGAACTATTCATTGAAGAAAGAGAGCACACCGCATGTTGCCACGTAATTTAACCACTGCTTATTATACAAGAGATCCGGTCAAGACAGCAAGCCTGATGACGTCTCAACAACCCTTGAAGACACTAAAACATGCCCACTGATGTATCCAAATATTAACAAAATCCGAAATCTGCTGCTCCTAACATCTGTGACATCCAGTGGCATTGAAAGGGCAAACTTGTCGCTGAAATCCATGAAGAATGCATCCCAGAGCACCATGGGGGAGGATCGATTCAATGCCTTGGTGTCGTTTTATGTGCACAAAGCTATCGAGTTAGACATTGAGAGGGTGGTGGACCATGTATGCCAGAAAACATCCATGAAAGATGTTATTCATGAATCCTCTGTATGATTAAATCGGTTTCATCAGACAATCGCAGTGATGTCACACATCAACTTTATTGGCTCAATATTTATTGTCACTGCAGTTTACGTCGGAACAATCGATTTACTTTGATCATTGTGCCATTTGTTTCATTATATGCAATGTCTGCTTTTCATTCAATTAGATTTTTATGACAATAATTAAAATAAATGTTGTTTTGAGCAAACGTTTTTTCATTGGAGTACTTTTTTTCAAGTGGTATTAGAAGGGGTACCTGGCGAAAAATTAGCTTTACCCTATAAATATGGTGTGAATAAATTATTGAAATATCAGCTGCTTTTTTTGTTTCGTTTTCTCACCTGTGTTGCAAGGAGAGTGAAAGGTGGTGTATAATCAAAAATACTGTTTGACAGGGCGCTATATTAATGTTATATGAATAAAATGGAAATGTTGAAAAAAAGAAAGGAATTGAATATAGCAAGCGTTTTCTGACAAACACCCTGCCCAGACATAAGCACTGTCAAGATACATATGGAAATACATTCGGAGACAAACACCGCCCGGACATAAATACCGCCTGGACGCATCCGGAGCCAAGTTGTCCAGAGACAAACACTGCCGGGACACGTCTGGATAAAAACTCCCCTCCGGATAGAAACAACGCCTGGACATGTCCGGAGACAAACTCCCGTCAGGACATAAACACTGCCCGGACACGTCCGGAGACTAACACCGCCCGGATATGGCCAGAGCCAAGCTGTCCGGAGACAAACACCATTCGAACACATCCGGAGACAAACTCCCGTCTGGACAAAAACACCGCCCGGACATGTCCGGAGCCAAATTCCAATCCGGACACGTCCGGAGACAAACTCCCATCCGAACACGTCCGGAGACAAACTCCCATCCGGACACGTCCGGAGACAAACTCCCATCTGAACACGTCCGGAGACAAACTCCCATCCGGACACGTCCGGAGACAAACTCCCATCCGGACACGTCCGGAGACAAACATCCCATTCCGGACACGTCCGGGGACAAACTCCCATCTGGACATAACCACCGTCCAGACACATTTGTGGATAACTACCATCCAGACATAACGACCATCTGGATACGTCCGGCGACAGAGTGAGAGGTGAGAGAGTGAAGAGGTGAGAGAGTGTGAGAGAGGTGGGGGTAGGGAGTAATCAGAGAGACTATGTAATGCTTGTGAACAGCACAGCACAGCACAGCACAACACACACACACACACACACACACACACACTTATATATATATATACATATATATACAGGTGTCCCAAAAAAATGTACTCACTCTTTAAATGATAATAAATGCGTTGTTTATCGACTTAGAAACAAGATTAATGGTTAAATGTATAAATGGATAAATGCATGTTTACAAATGTTCAAACTGACGACCATCACGTTCCAAACACAGCCGATAACGCAGACCAATGGATTCAACAGCGTTACGAATCATTTCATTTGGAACTGCAAGACATTTCTTTCAATTCCTCTTTCAGCTCATCGACTGTTGTTGGTTTTGAGCCGTAAACCTTATCTTTGAAATATCCCCATAAAAAGAAGTCCATGAGTGAGGTCTGGGAACGCGCAGGAATTCAACACTACCTCTTTGCCCAATCCATCTGTTCGGAAAAGTTGCTTTGAGATAGGCCCTTACATCACGGTGGTAGTGGGGAGGTGCTCCATCTTGCTGAAAGTAAATCTCTTCGTCACCAAATATCTCTTCGACACGTGGACCGACGGATTCCTGCAGCAAGTCTAAGTAAACATCCCAGTGACAGTTGGTCAAAAAAGAATGGCCCTCGGATGCCCAATGCTGATATCCCACACCACACAGTAACCCCTGGTAGTTTATAATGGTGTTCCATAGTAACATGCGGATTTTCAGGAGCCCAGTAGGTGCAATTGTGTCGGTTAATTGAGCCATTTAACTTGAAGCTGGCCTCATCGCTCCAAACAATTTTGGATGGAAATGCTGCATCTTCTTCGCATTTGCCCAGGTACCACTCACAAAATCAGCTCTCCCGGTCAGGATCGTCTTCATTTAGAGCGTGGATTAATTTTGGAATGTAACTTTTCAATATAATTCGCTTCAAAATGCGATGGCGCTTGATTTTGGGATTCCTGTCTCACGAGCCATTTGTCGTACAGATTTCCGGGGATCGGTGGAGGGTTCCAGCAATTGATTTTCCTTTGCGGGGGTAGTTGATGACCGTGGTCTTCCTGAACGCTCCTTATGGACGTCATGCACAGTTCCATCTGTTTCAAACTTATCTCGGATGCGAGCAATGGTGCGTCGCGTTGGTGGATCTTTGTGAAAATGTCTTCTAAATTGTCTTTGCACTTCCATGATGTTTTCGTGCTTCCAGTAGCACTTTATGATAAATTTCTTTCTTCAAAACCGAGTCGTACTTCTGCCATTATTATGGTCAATTTGATCTGAAAATAAATGAAAAATTCAATGGTTATGAGGAGCCAAATGTGAGTACATTTTTGGGACACCCTGTATATATATATATATATATATATATATAATCATATATATATATATTATACATACATACATACATAATAAATACGTATGTATGTACATATATACATAATATATATAATATATGTATCAGAGGCGGCTTGATTTTAGGTTGGTGGTGGGCGCCAAATTTCCACTGCACTGAAAATATAATTTTGCCGAGCAGAGCAAGGGAACATTTTTGGTGTTGTTTCTTTTTGTCATATAATGCCAGACTATCTATACTAATAAACGTGTGTGGTGTGTGTGTGTGTGTGTGTGTGTTGTGTGTGTGTGTTCCCTCCATAACACCAAAACCATGAAACCTAGCAGCCTGAAACTTTGCATGCATACCAAAAACTTGAAGTGCAAGAGTAAAAATTGTGGTTTAGGTTAATTAAAACACCCCTATGAAGATAATTAACAGCTTTATTTAATTATTACCTTCATCAGGCCTTCATATACCTCGGCCACCTCGCTGTCTGGGGTCTGAAGGCGTTTCTGGGTAACTGCTGGGGTCTGAAGCTGCCATGTTTTTTGCCTGCTCAACCATGCTTTGACTTGGAACAGGCCGCAACGATTTCTTAACGATAAAGTTTTTTTTTTCACTTTCCTCACCCATATTATCGAATGCCTGTTTATCATAGCTACGAATCGCTGGGTATATTGCAATGCTCATAAACGCCTGGAGATGCCAGCGTTCGTGACTTTATTTAATTTGCGTATATGAATAACCGAGAGAATCTCTTAAACCAAGCATTATTACAAAATGTAAGCTCCAGATTTGAAAGTATCAGCAGTTCCAACTCTGAAAAAAGTGTTGATTTGTTTAATTTGGGCATTGCACGGGCGTTTCCTTGCACATAGTTGGATCGATGGCAATTGGTAATCGCTTGCCAAGCCAGGCGTTCCGTTGGAGTGCTTGCTTGAGTGCTTAAGCCACTTACCGAGCTCGACAGTACAGTTCATGTCCCGTTCGGGATGTACAGTCGACAGTTACTACCAGGTAGAGGGACATAGACAGCACACACATACGTGGGACATTTGGGTAGATTTGGATCTGTACGGACTCTCCGTGGGTGTGTGGACATGCCCATGCCTGTGACAGGTGCCGTCACCTGCAGATGTTAATAAAGAATAATGTTTATGCAAATATCCCTGAAATGTCTATATAAATGTAACGTTGTTTTTCGGTTAAAGCTACTCAAGGTTTTTTAGCTGTATGCAGTACGTAATGTAGTCGGTAAACACACTGACTCCAACCTGTTGATTCCCGAAAAATTGCCGATATTGGCCAAGAGAGTGTGTGTGTGTGTGTTGTGTGTGTGTGTCATGTGTCATGTGTCAGTGTGTGTCATGTGTCATGTGTCATGTGTCATGTGTCATGTGTCATGTGTGTGTGTGTGTGTGTGTGTGTGTGTGTGTGTGTGTGTGAGTCAGTGTCCCATCTCTTTCTTTCGCTCTCTCTCATCCCCATCCCTGTCCATCTTTCTCCCACCCGCATCCCCATCCCTGTCCCTCTCTCTTCCTCCCCTGCTGCCTGAAGGTAAACGAGCTGCTCGGGAAAGTCGTGAGGTTTGCAGAACATGGTGCTCGCGATAATGGCGTGGTGTTTACTACATGCGATGCTCGTTCTAGGGAATCCAACGATAACACCAATGGTGCTGTGGATCAACAGGATGTTTGCCTGAGATGTGGATACCGGATGCAAGTGGGGAAGGGACCGTGACTGCCCTGCCATTGGAAGCGAATGTAACAAATGTGGACGGAAGGGTCATTTTCAAAGAGTATGTAGAGCCAAACCCAGGCAGTCTCTCCACACTCTTCGCATTGGACACACAAGAGATGGGCGATTCGGTCGCCGAAATAGATCGCCGAAATAGAAATAGGTCGCCAAAACACTGTGCATTGACGGCCATGATGCGGTCGCACCAGGTGAGAACTGCGATGCATGCATATCAATAGAAGGAACTAAAATGAAGGTCAACCTGGATACTGGCGCACAGACATGTGTTATGCTTTTGTCCCTTTTCAACAAGTTACCAACGAAGCCACAGGTCCGGGAATCTTCTGTCGCTATGACTGCATATGGAGGACATGAGGTGACCCACAAAGGAAAGACAGACTTATTTTGCAAAGCAGGCAACAAAGAGGGGAATTTTGAGTTCTACGTTGTTGACACCTCGGCTCCCCGGATTCTGGGGTTACAAGCAAGTGCTGCCCTGGATCTTCTTCGACTAGGTGCTAATAAGGCCGATGTAAGTGTATGTTCTGTTCGTGCTCACCGAACACCACTCAAGCAAAGCGAAGTCATGCTTGATGATGCAGATGTGTTTGTACGTTCGGGTAGGTTTGTTCGCCCGTACCACATCCGATTAAAAGATGGAGATTCTCCAGTTATAAAGGCTCCACGGAGAGTACCCCACAGTTTACATGTGCGCCTCAAAGAGAAACTCTCTGACATGGTGGCTCGGGGCGTAATATCTCGGGTTGACGCTCCTACGGATTGGGTACATAATTTGGTTATCGTCAAAAAAAAAGACAAGTCTTTGAGATTGTGCCTCGACCCCCGTAAGCTAAATACTGCCGTAAAACGTAAGCATCACTAGATGGCAACCACTGATGATGTAATCAGCTAACTGGGTGGTAAAACGTTTTTCTCAATCCTTGACCAGAAAGATTCGTTCTGGCAGGTGGTGCTTGATTCGGACAGTGTTTTGAAGTGTACTTTCAATACCCCATTCGGGCGTTACTGTTTTAACCGAATGCCATTTGGCCTTTGTTCCGCAAGTGAGGTGCTGCAGAATAGGAATGAGTGAACGTTTGGAGATATTGAAGGTGCACACTTTATCGCTGACGATATGATCATCGTGGGCACTGATGAAATTCAGCATGATGAGAGTGTGCGGAAACTCCTTGACTGGGCCAGAGCTAGTGGAGTGAAATTTAACCACCAGAAGATCCAATGGAAGGTGTTAGAGGTCAGGTTTATGGGACACGTTGTCTCTGCTGATGGCTTACACCAGACCGGGAGGAGGTCCAAGCAATCGTGGATATGCCAATGCCCACAAGCAAGGCTGAGTTACAGCGTGCGCTGGGTGTGATCAACTACTATAGAGTTTCATTCCTGACATGTCGGAAATCACAACCCCACTTCGGTATTTGCTCAAGAAAGATTCACATTGGCAATGGCAGCCAGAGCAGGCAGCGGCATTCAGTAAGCTAAAACAAGCTATATCGTCTGCGCCGGTGCTGAAATTCTTTGACCCATCAAGACCATCTGTTGTGCAAGCTGACGCATCATCAACCGGCTTGGAAGCCTGTCTGCTGCAGGATGGCCAGCTGGTCGCATATGCCTCACGTTCACTGTCCTGCTTCACGCATATGCTTCAGAGCAAGCTGGACCTGTTGCGTGGTGCCACTGCGGATGACAACGATTTATTTGGTAATTGGTGAGCATTTGGTAATTCTTGCCACACACCGGTCTGACATTCTGCAGCAAATACACGAAGGCCATTTTTGGCAAGATAAATGTAAAGCCAAGGTACGCAAAGTGGTCTTTTGGCCAAGTATCAACTCAGATATACAGTCTGGTTGCCAAGTGCTCAACGTGTGCCAAGTTCAGACCAGCTAACATTAAAGAGCCACTTTTGCCACATGATCTTGCCCTGGGGCCATGGCAGAAAGTGGGAGCGGACATTTTCCACTTCGCTGGAAAGCATTTCCTCCTGATTGCAGATTATTTTCCAAGTATCCTGAGGTCATAAGCATTTGTGGGCTCACTGCAAAGCATGTCGTTGAAGCTCTGAAGTCCGTGTTCGCCACACATGGCATACCCAAGGAGTTATTGACGGACAACATGCCATTTGGCAGTCCTGAGCTCAGGAAATTCGCCCAGGAATGGGGGTTCAAGGTTACAACCTCCAGCCCTACATATCCTCAATCTAATGGACAATCTGAGCGTGCAGTACAGACTATCAAGCAGGGGCTCAGAAAAGCTGCCGAGGGTGGCCACGATACCCATTTGATGTTACTATCTGACCGGAACACAACACTGGCAGGTCTTCCATACTCTCCAGCATAGCTACTGAAGAGCAGGAGGCTCAGAGATCAACTGCCGTGCAGTGACCGGACTCTGGAACCACAAGTCCCAGTTGATGTTCGGCGTTTGTTGGTGCAGCAACAGCAACGTGCGAAACATTTCTGTGACCGGGGTGCTAAAGAGCTAATGCAAATACTACTGGGGAACCGCGTTCGTGTACAGCGTAAAAAGACCTGGGAACCAGCGGTCATTACGGCTAAACACCAAACACCACATTCCTATATCATCACCACTCCAGAGGGGCATGTGTACCGGAGAAACCGTAGGCATCTCCGCAGCATGGATGAGGCTCCTTCGCCCGATGCTACACTGCCGGAGGAATTTCAACAAGAGGAGACCGTTTCGCTACCGGAGTCTTTCCCACCAGAAACACAGCAGCACACTCCAACGCACTGTATTTCACCACACTCCCAAAGGTCTTCTCGCATCACAAGATGTCCAGAGCGTTTCAAAGACTATGTAATGATTGATTTCCAAAGCTAATTTGGATGCTGATGATTTGGGGTTTTTTTGTTTGTTGTAGTTTTCATGCTTCTGGGGTTATATACATTTTAATGGTGATTCATATGTGCAATGGAGGGGAAGGATGTTGTGGGTGTTGCAACTAGATCTTGTAGATCTGGCATTACCTGAACTCTATGTCATTCCCCTTCTGGGATTATTTAATTATTAAAGCCGTTACTTTGATCTTGTGTGCTGGTTCGATCATCACAATATTGAGCCAAGGTCCAAGTGTTTCACATCTACGTATGTTAGAAGCAACCTTCATCCTTTCCATGGACCCTGTGTTATGTCGTCAAAAGGAATTTGTACATTCTCTCATTCTCTTTCAACATGGAAACATCAAAGGTGTTGCTCCGACCACTGTACAAGGTATGCATGCAAATGGTGAGTCATCGGCCTTGGGGGATTCGCATCCCCCCCTCCCTCCAAGGCGTTGGGGCGAATGGTAAGTCATCACCCTCATGTACTCTGCTCCAGCCAGTTGGAGCCAGAGATACTGATGACTGTGGGCTACCAAATGGTGGCTCAGATTACCATTTACGTCATAACTGATGAACCAATCAGTGTCAATCTTACATAGACAAGCTTATATATGCATGTTCTAACTCCCTGGTTCTCTTGCTGTGGTTCAACCTTGAGAAGTACAGCACGAAAATTTTTGGTTAATATTGTTGCGGAAATGGGCCCTTAGTGGGTTATTAAATATAGGATTAGTCCAGATCCCCCTTAAATGCATGTTTAGCCAGGTTGTTTGGTAATTAATCGGACGTTACATGTGTGTCGGGAGGTGTAGCAGGCTGTCCAATGTTCATACAGTGGTGGTGTACCGAGAGGCGCCTTCTTTTTCCTTCCCCCCTCTTAATCAGCCCCCACCCGGCGCCCTGACAGTCAGTCAACAAGGCGTGCCGGCAAACCATTGGCGGAGAGCTGCTGCGGGCTCGAACGATGGACCAATCACCGGAGGTGGTCCGAGAAGCCCGCCCCAAAGAGGTAAGAGAGGAACTGTTTTTGTGAGTCTGCGATCTGCGTTATGAGGAGTGTAGTGGCTTGGCTGGCTGTTCCTCCTCGGCCATGGATCCAGCCTGCAGGTGATCCACAGGTTCATCCTGAGTCCAGCCACAGGGCCTCTGACTGACCTTACTCCCTGCACAGCTCGACCACGTCTTGTCATCCCATCGATCCACCTGCAGAGCCCAACACCCAGATTTGGCCTAATCTGGTGTACAGGCCAGGCCTGGATTTGCAGACTGGACCTTGTGAAAAACCAGTAGGAACACACACCAGATCTTTCTCTCCTGTGCCGTCGACCTTACAGGGGCTGGACGCGCCGAGGCTGGTGCGTGAGTGGTGCCGACAAAAGGACGTCGTCATCGCCATCTTGCCACGCGGCATGCGCGAGCGGTGCCGATAGGAGTACGAGCGCCATTTTGCCACGCTGCGTGCTCGAGCTGGGCGCTCGAATCCGACACCGTCGGCTTGTCACGAGCCGCATTCGTGCCTCACACACTTTTCCTCTCGTCCATGAGGCACCACCAA
>CM068955.1:19678558-19691569 GCA_035128595.1 Eptatretus atami
CATGCACACGATAAACTGATGTGTAACCAAACTGTCAATCAGTATTAAATATAATTAGAAGAAGTGGCAAAGTTGAATCAGGAATGAGTGCACTTCAGGAGCTGCGTCGTATGGAATACCAAACGCGACATCTCGGGTAGGAGCGACGACGCAATCATCGAAAATAATCCGTGCAAAAGAGGCACTTGTAGGTTAGAATCCCTTTATTTTGGAATCTTTCTAAACTCTGACTTGGACACTATCATACAAGCTCACACAGTTAATGGTTGAAGGCTCAGATGACTTGCTGGCCATCAGCAACCGTAGCTTTGTAAAAGGGCTGTAGTTTCTAATCCTCACCTTTGATTTTTGTTCGTGAGTATTTGGTGTGTTTTGTGTTGTGCGTGTTCGGTGTTTATAATTCAATATGCTACATCCCTCGAACCCTAACTCTAACATGAATAACCCAAACCCTAATCCTAACACCACAAAGTCCAACGCGAACATGAATAACCCGAACCCTAACACGACTCACCCGGACTCGAACATTATTACTTATTGTTTATTTTTCTCAGAATTATTGAGAAAATAGAATCAATGCATCTTGTACTTTTACCTTTCATACCCAACGTATTCCTCGTGAAGACTGCCTCGATATCACTTTCAATGGCGGGGGGTTCACATTCGCATGATTAAAGATCCAAACTCCAGTAAAAAAAAAACAAAAAAACAACAATGATTGTTCAAATAAGCTTTAAAATCTGGTTTAAACAAATGCTTTTACGAAGTACTGCATGACGTGTGCTTCACGTGCTCCTTCACAATCACGCAGTATCATGACTGTCTTATTCTGCGGGACAGTTTGAACAGTCTGTGCACATACCTGCGGTGGGCTGTGCGCATCCTGAGAGTTGTCCCCATCAAGTTTCATTCGCTTCGGGGACAGGCTGTCAGAGCCTCGCGCTCTGCAAGGCAATGGGAGCGAGTGAGATGAGCATGAAGACAATCATTCACGTCACGCCACGCACCGAAAGGGCGCCTCGGTAGATCTCTCCCTGAAATACTGCATGCTTGGCCGAGCAGAGGCCTGCCACGCATGAAATGGAGATGTGCAAGAGGACATAACCACTTGTTTTACATGCACGATGCTTCATCACATGTTGCTGCCCAGACCGAAAGTCAATCATCGTGACATTATTCATGACGGCCGTGCTGGCGATTGCAGAACGACGTCGAGTGTAGAAGCCCAAAGTATGACAATGCTTCTCAAGCGTTAGTTACAAGTACAATTATAAACGGCAGCAAACACAGGGAATTGCAAAAAGTTTTGTTATAGTTTTATTACTATTAACGTTTTTTTTTTTAGAAGTGCACTCGGATCAACCAGGGAGTATTCTACGTAATTTTGATATCACGTTCACTTCGAATGGCTACGGCTGGGCCCAAAAGCAATTTGGATAACTGAGCATCGGTTAGAGGTTATGACCTATGGGGGAAACAGACTAAACGGTGGTAGTCCTTGTGTGAATGTTACAAACAATCACCATGGATAAGTATTCGAGCTCGAGCAGTAGTCACCTGGACTGTCGGTGGCTATAACGATAACCGGAGTCTCGCACCACCTGGCGTGCCAAAGGGAACAGTTCGTCTCGACGGGTAAGCAGTGCCGGATCTCGCAGACACAGCTGGAACGCGCCTCGTTTACACCTGAGCTGGGGCAGGGGTGGAATGGAGCACCATAAGCAGAAGCTGTAATCGTACGAACCTCACATTGTCGACTCAATGCATCACTCGACCCTCCATTATCAATAATCCTCCAATAAAAAAAAAATTAAAAAAAAGAACGTATTATTCACTTAAACCACCATTTGGTCGACAAGAGGCAACGACATTAGCATGCATTAGAACACCGTTGCAAAGTCGAGGCCTGCAGGACGAGTACAACACAACGTCACTGCAGTTGATAGCTCAATTCACTTTTTCAGCTGTTGTGGGACTGGTTTGTGGTCTGCAAACATAAAAGGCCAGTCTCGCTGGAGGATTTGTCATAAAACATCATCAGTCTTTAGTCCACAAACTGTGACATCAACTTCCACAAACGGCTTTACGGCAGCACATTCTTATTGGGGACATTAAGCATCCAAAATCATACAGCATTAGTTGTATAAAGAATAGGCTTGCATTGAACTTTTTGTGGTTCGCCCAAGAGAGGGACAAAATAACATGGATTACAAAGGAGAGAAAGGAAATATATTAGCATCGTTTCTCAAAACATCAGCAATACTCCTCAATGCTGTGGTCAAAATGGTGACTCATTCCGAGCAGCGACCGCTCTCACCTCATGCTGCGTCAGGCGGCGACCCTCTTTTCTGCGCGAGTCAAAGCGGCCATAGATAGCACTAAACTTGCGGATCTCGTCGTGCCGCACGGGGTCCTCAGGTGCGAGTGCGAAGATGTGTCCAAGCATAGCGGTCAGTTTTCGGTTGGAAGCCAGAACTTCCTGTAGTTCTCTTGGGTCCGTGGGAGGGATTGTCTGCAGTGTGTGAGCTGCGCTCAATGTTATGGCCTGTCGCGTGTTCTCTTTAAGCTCACCAGACGAGGAGCAATCGTTGAACCCTCCGTGGCAGTCATTGGGGCTCGGAGGCAAGTCCCGTTCTAATGTGGTATCTCCAGACCCGCTTCCATTCTCCAATCGGTTCGGACTTCCGGATGCAGAAGTAGACCCTGCAGTATAGGCCAGAGGCACTGGAGAATGCCGCGGTGGGTCTGCTTCTGGAGGTGCTACAGATCCTACTACCCCTGGGCGTGGTCGGCTGTTTGCATCCACAGCATTTGCGACTGCGCGTACCAGTGGTACTACGGACGTGCCGCCAGTAGGTGGACTGGTTGAGATTATAGGGTGAGGCGAGATGGGAAGGACCGTGGGAAGAGCAGCACGAACCTGTGCTAAAGCTGCGGTGCGGCCGGGGAGCGCCGAGGCGGTGGCAGCAAGTCCTGCGAGGCGTGAGATCGGGATGGAGGCAGAAGGTAGTGAGGAGGCGGGTTGCAGAAACACTGTAGGATTGTTCACCCACTCCTGAAGGGCTTTCTGCAAGCGTCTAACGTGCAGTGGTTTACTCGCCATGCCGACCAATGCCATAATTTCGAGAAACTCATCCTGCAAGTGGAAGACAACACAAGAGAAATAATGCATTTACAATTGCAAAGCAAACACAGTGCTTTTAAGGAAAATATTACACAACATTATAACTGACCAATGCAACTCACAATTGTAACCATTCAGATTGTATTATCACAAGTCGCAATTGTGAGCTTTACAATAATAAAAATACAGCACTGCAGTTATTCCTTGACAAAGAATGCTCCCCCCCCCCAAAAAAAGCTACAAAACTCTCTTGCACACCCAATAATGACACATCCATGCCAAGTCAGCACGAGACATACACGAGAACAGCAGACACAAGAGGGTCACCCCATCAGTCGTTTCAAAGCCAATTTGGCAGCAACTGAAGCATGAGCTAATGAGAGTAGTCACATCCAATGAGGAAGGAAATAATGTTTGCTGCTTTCTGGTAAACAAAGGAAGGGGGGGGGGAGTGCTCCAAAGCCTTCTGGGAAATCTGAGATAGATAATTAAAAGCTACAAAGTACACTATTCTACACAGCACAAAGTATACAAGTACAATATTCTAGAGTAATGGAATATCTCTTTCTGGCCAAAATATGCTTCAAGAAATACAACTTGTATCGGAACAGTCAAATACAGGCGAATGTAACCTTTGCGAAGACCGGAATGCAAAACACAAATATTTTGCAAACATTGCACTCTGTCAGTGTGCAAAACGATGCATCGCTTTGCCTGGAATAAAGGCTCACACCGTCCTCCGACCACGTTCAGCATGGTAACCTACTTTGGTCCCAACGTTATGGGATGCTTAAGAGAGGGAATAAAAAATAAATCCCTAATAAAAGCACTGTCATCTCAGCCACTGCTAAAAGGAACATGAAAATGAATGCATTCCTGAAAACAAAATCTCAAGGGTGACACGACTGTTAGTAGCTATAGCCGAGGCCTACTAGTTTAATGGCCTTCATCAGGCTTGAACCGAATCAAAACTGTGAGGTCTCGCAAGAATGACTCAAGACCTCAGCGTGTTCAAAACGCTGATGAATGGTAAGGCAAGAATGAGTCCATCACGTGACAAGGTCCCAAGAAAACCGAGACTTTTCTGCTGCTCCGTAAAGCTCAACAATGCAATTAGCTTGGAAATCCCAAGAGAAAGTCCTTATGGGAAGCGGCCAGGCTCAAAAAATACACTCGTTGCTCACTCCAACGGGACAGGCGTCACGTGACACACAATCTCACGCAAGGCCGCGAAATGTGGAACAGGGTGTAAAGGGATGGAATTCTGCGGCCACTGCGTTCAGATGTTAATTGAAGACAGAGTAGACACAATCATGCCAGGAGCTTGTGCACACCAGGATCATCGAGGGCTCAACGAGTCCGAGTGAGGAAGGATTTACGAAACTCTGACAGCAAGGACTCCGAGATAAAAAAATGGATATAGCTCAAGGTGAAGCCGGGTGCAAATAATTGCACGTCCTTGTTCTCTTGTCCGGGGTATTTTTATTTATTTATTGAAACGTTTAGATGACTTTCATCAAATTCACGGACCGGGAGAATAAAGCCATCTTTCAGTAGACATGGAAGAACAATTGGCAAAAGAAACAACCAACCACGGAGGCTCAACTCCTCAATTAAGAGTCAAAAAAAGAAGAAGAAATCGACACTTGAGTACGACAGGAAAAATAAAAAGATCCCTGTCCGCACAACCGATATTCAAATCCTTCGAAGTTGCCACGATCTACATAGATGAAAACTGGAATGGTCCCGAAGGAGCACATCCATCAGCAGCGAGCTTGTGAGGAAACGACGGCTTGAAAATGGTCTTCGGGATGTGGTGACATCATAGTCACAGAGGATCGTTTCCTTTGGGGGCACCACGGAGGTGCTGGACGAAGGGAGATCTTGGAAACGAAAGTAAAGCCAACCCTTCAAAACCCATCTTGGTGATGTACGGAACAAGCTTTGCAAGATGACTCTGCCACAGAACAGGGAGGAAAATATTGAGCGTACTGTATTGTCGATTTTCATTTTCAGTTGGAAACAACGGACGAAGTCCAGCATCTCAACCTCGCAAGAGATATCCCCAGATCTGCTTAAAAGCGATTGGTAATAAAGTTCCTGAAAATCATATAAATGGAGTTTCTGGTTCACGTCTGGAAACATTAGCTGCGTCTCCAGTGCATGCACGACCCGAATGATTCAATGTCGTGGAGGTGTGAATCTAGATATGATTACATTTCAAGAGATTTGTCATACCAACATATCAGATGTTTCGTTGTGTGATCAAATTAAGAGACTTGTTACAAAATACACTGTTTTGTTATTCGTGTTATGGAAATTCTTGGCCTCTAAAATGTAGATGCACACCGCGTGGGCTCAAGCAAGCACATTTACACCTGCATACAAGTTATTCATCGTCTGCCATTTTCGCCATGTGGAAGATGAATTGAACCACCTCGTTTCCGGTCTTGCACCCTCTCTGCTCTCTCCGTGCTTTGTCCCCCCCTGCCACCCAGGTCCTGCAGGGTGCGCACGATCCATGATTAACCCGCTTCTGGTGAAACGACCTAAATCCAGGATCACTGCTCACCTCCACTCATTCGTTCCTCTTTTTCCCGCCTGTGGAACCAATTTACACACTCTTCAATCTCGCCCTCCCCAGGTCTTTAAAGACAGCTGTTCACCACCCATCTCAGACCCCCCCCCCCATCCAAAACCATGATATTTCTACCCTCGTTAACTCCCTCTCCCCCCACCCCCCCCTTATTCAGCCACCCTAAGCCCCTCCTCCAAATTTCCAGTTTTTCCTTCCTGAGAGTTTCCTTCTGTATCCATATTGTCCACCCCAAGCATCTTTCCTGCTCACCATTCCTCCCCACACCCATTTGTTTGTCCAAGTCACCCTCTATCTTGTCCTTCAATTCCACCGTTGGCCCCCCCCCCCACTCTTAATCTAATGTTCCTTTTGTCTCGTTACGTGCTGATCCGTTCAGTATACTAGCTCTTCCACAAACCTCGACTCTGTATACAAAAGAAGCAAAAATCCTTCCATTACCATAATATGACATCTACATCGGTCCATTCAGACAACAATAAAACTTACCCCTCAATTTAGGACCTCTATACCTTTGCCATTAGAAAAGTTAATCCTGTATATCATTAATCACAGAGGACCACAAGGTAGCATTCCACAAATTCATGGTCACTGATGATCAATTTTGCTTCGACGCCGGTCACTGTATGCCTAACTCAGGCCTTTTGTTGACCGGATGATGGGAAACAATACTGGATCATCAAACATGAGATCAGGGCGATCTATCCAGACCTCTCCCACGCTTTTAACTCAGTCGGCCACCATACCTAACCTCCTAAGCTTTTTGCTTAAAGCAACAAGGGCTTCTTTCACTTACAGCTGGCTGACTTGCTCGATGCTCAAAAGCAGCTGCTGCCCTTAATGGTGCAATTTCTCCCACATCCACCCGGCAGCCTGCGAGCCCGCAGGGCCCTAGATCTGATTCCTCTCGTAAATCAACAACCTATTAGATTACCTAGGCAAGCTTCGATACATTTTGCAGACTACCCGAACGTGTCACAAGCCCCTCATACTCAAGTGGCATGATAAACTTTGTGTTTTTATCCTTAAGTGCTGGGTTAAAATCAAAAACCAATCCAACACTTGACACATGACAATGAAGCAAGGCAAGCATCCTTTTCCACTTTTTTCTACTTGCAAAAAACCAAAAGCAGCAATTAATATATAAAACTAGAAGGGCACTCGGTAGAGTGCATACCTCCGCCACGCAATGCCTGATCCACGAGAACATATCTGGCCCAATACATTTTTGAGATATCATGCCAAATATCGTTTTTGGCCCTATCTCTCATTGGTGAAGAATCACTTTTAAAATTCTAGGAGTCCAATCCGGATCCAGATCGTCACCAAACTCTAATCAGTTTGTCCTTGTCACACACCCAACCTGTCCACCAAGTTCCATCAGAATCCGTCCACAACTTTTTGAGATATCGTGCTATATATTAGTTTACCCTCGTCTCTCAATGGTGAAGAATCACTTTTGAAATTCCAGTAGTCAGATCCGGATCCGGACAACTTTTTGAGATATCATGCTATATATTAGTTTAGCCTCATCTCTCAATGGTGAAGAATCACTTTTAAAATTCCAGTAGTCAGATCTGGATCCGGACAACTTTTTGAGATATCCTGGACACAAACAAACAAACAGACAAACAAACAAACAAACAAACAAACAAAAAGGGGTGAAAACATAACCTCTTTAACCTTTGGTGGCAGAGGTAATGAGCATCTATAAGGTGGTCAGGTGTTCAAACCGAAAGAACACCAAGCCTATAACGTACCAAATTGATGAACATGGCTCATCTATTAATATACAATGTCGAGGCTCGTACAAGAGCTAACACATAGAATGTACAAGAAGAGTAGGAGACAAGAGGGGTGGGAGAGGGAAGCACAAGACAGTGGGGAACAGAGACATGAGGAGATCTGTGGAGGGGAGAGGGATGGGGTGGGGGTACACGGGGTGAACAAGATGGGCACTACAGGAACTTTCAAGTCCTTATACGACAGAGACTTTCAGGAAGGAGAGCAGGGAACTTGAAGGAGGTGGGTTTGGGGTTGATTACGGGGGTAGGAAAGATCATGGATTTGGGTGGGGGAAGAGAAGAGATGGTGGTGAACAGCTGGTTTGAAGACCTGGAGGGAAGAGTGAGATTGAAGAGAGTGTGAGAGTTCGTTCCAAAGGTGGGAAAAAAAGAGGAATGAATGAGTGAAGGTGAGCAGAAATTCTTGATTTTGGTCTTTTACCAGAAGGGGGTTGCTGACGGACCTTGAGCGCCTGCGGAAATATGGAGGGGGGGGAGGACATTTCGCAGACAGAGCAGGGGGGGGGCGAAGCCAGAGAGGAGACAGTAGAAGACAATAAGTCCACCGACCTGCCTGCGGTGAGAGAGTGGAGACCCAAAGACTCAGCCTCATCGTGGGAGATACCAATGATCCTAAATGCCTTTTTCTAACGCGTGAAGCCGAGAAAGGTGAGAGGCAGGAGCACCAGCCCAGAGGGGAGAGCAGTACTCCATCAGGGTGCAGATGAAAGCTTTGTACGTGGTCAGGAGCTCAGTCAGGTATGTAGTTTCACTTGTTCACTATTGTGCCAAAATTTCAGCTTCCTAGCTCAAAGGATGGCTGAGATATCGCCTGGTCAAACAAATAAACAAGAAAACAAGTGGAGTGAAAACCGAGTATGCCCTTTGGGCGTGCGTAAGGCCTTCGTCGCCCGGCAATGACGAATTGTGCAGCACCTGGAGATGGGATAGCGAGGGGCAATGTACAAAAGGGAACCATGAAGGGTGAGAGTGTTACAGAAAGATATTTCCCCGCAACACACGAGTTTCCAATCAATGGAAATATTGCGTTTATATGTACTTTTAATTTCTATTGTTGAACAGAGAAAAATTAAAGAAATGTATCAGTTACCAGGTAGTTTGTACCTTTTGTGATGATCTTTTGTTTATTGGCCTCAATTTTTTTTTTTTTAATGCTTCGGAGTGTTGAAGTGATGTTCAATACAAGGTTGTATAAGCCTTCAGTACTTTAACCCCGTCGCACAGAGCAGGGCAACACACACGAATAGCTGTCCATCCAAGCCTTCTCACAAAACACCGGCCATTTCTGTATCCACATACTATTTACAGTTCTGTCTACACCTTTATCCATTCTGTTCAGGTTGACCTCGTGGTCATACTCGACAAAACCATACCATGCCACTTACACAATGGTGGCAAGCAAACGGTATCGGACAATTAAAATCTCAATGATTGGATGAAAGGAAAATGCTTTATGCTCATCACGAAACAAACATAGGCTTGGATGATTTGCATTTACATCAATATACTGGAAAACTCCCTTAGACATGATGCCCCCCCGGGCAATAGTTTTACGCCAGATTGGCATCAAACTTGGAAATGACTCGGACAAACACGGGATAACCCTGAGGTATGCAAACTCTCCTCTGAGATGTCACTAGCCTGAGTTTGAATCTCGGCCCAGCTGTAAACTTCCATCCCGGTGTTTCACAGGCAGGGTGATTCATCAATGTGTGTGCCGTCCCTCGGACGGACGTTAAACTGGGCGCCCCGTCTGCCGGCATTAGATGATGGACGTTAAAGATCCCACGGTGGCAAATGCACAGTGGTCGGGTCCATAGATAAGCTTGCGAGGAGGTTCCTCTTCCTGACTCACCGTTTACTTATCTTTCTTTCCCTCTTCCTCAGACTCTGGAGCCGCTGCGAACACAATACATTTGTTCGGGGAAGTTGTCACACGAGGATCGAGTAAAACTGAAAACGACGGCCGGATTGCATTTGTTTCAGTACCACGATAGTATTGTTTACATGGAAACCGCAATGTTGCTTTAGCGGTGCCGAGCACTCCGTTCCGTTGGAGTGTTTGTTTGAGCACATTGAATCAAACAAGCCACTTGGCAAGCACTAGCAAGCTGTCAAACTGCCTTAATGATAGGAAGCAAAGAGTGACTGTGAGTGGGAGGATGTCTTTCTGGGAGGGTGTGAGTGATGTCAGGTGGATAGAAGATGGGGGCGGTGATCAGATACAGGAAAGTATTGATCTACTTGCATAGATTTGGCAAAACATTGGCAGGTGGAATTTAACCTGAGCAAGTGTAAAGTGTTGGGAATGGGAAAGAACAATGAAAATAGAGATTACAGGATGCAAGGGGTAATTTTGGAGCGTGTTACGCCGGAGAAGGATCTGGGGGTGGTATTAGATACGGGGGGGTAAGCAGGAAGCACAGGTCCAGGCAGCTATAGGTACCGCAAATAGGGTTTTAGGTTGTATAAGGAGGGGGGTCATTTATAAATCAAAAGAGGTGGTGTTAACATTGTACAGGATTTTAATGAGGGCCACATCTAGAATATTGTGTGCAGTTTTAGTCACCACAGTTCAGGAAGGACATAGATACCATGGAGAGGGTTCAGATTAGAACGACTCAATTGAATCTGGGCCTAGCTAGACTCAGCCATGAGGAACGGATGAAGGAGTCAGGGCTTTAAACACTAGAAAGGAGGCGATTACGAGGGGATACGATGGAGATGTTTTCGATAATGAAGTACGTAGACATAATAAGTGCAGAAGGGTTTTTCATTAGAATGGAGACGCAGTGATAGAACCAGGGGACATAGCCTCAGTGTAAAGAAAGGATGGTATTAAGGCAGGGGTCTTTCACTCAGAGAGTAGTAGTTACTCAGAGAGAGAGAGAGAGAGAGAGAGAGTAGTTACCTTTATCACTGAATATGGATGCAGGTTATTTTCAGCCATGTTTGTTTGTCTGTGAGCAGGCCATCTCAAAATGTTGTCGATGGATTCATATGAAGCTTGGTGGACAGGTTGGGTGTGTGACGAGGACAAATTGATTTTGGTGAAGATCTGGATTTTGATCAGAATACTGGAATTTTAAAGTGATTCTTCACCATTGAGAGATAGAGCCAAAAACAATATATCGCACAATATCTCAAAAAGTTACGGACGGATTCGGACAAAACTTGGTGAGTGAGTTGTGTCAGTGACAAGAACAAGCCGATTAGATTATGGTTAAGTTCTGGATCCAGTGCCGGCCTACCAATAGAATACAAAACGTAAACTGTTCAGCCTGGCGGAGGCATGCGCGCTACCAAGTGCCGTTCCAGTTAATGCATGGAATCGTCTACCTGGATAGGTAGTGGCAGCAAAAACAGTAGATAGCTTTAAATTTGACAGACATTGGTACGTAGACACTTTGGGGATAATGGGGTACATGGATATTGGCAGGAATGGTAGGAACCTCAGGTATGGATTGGTGATTGGATACCTGTGCAGTAATTGCGATTTATGTTTGAAGGTCTCATCAAAAAGTGAAAGAGCTGTGTTTGCTCATTCCTCACCCGACAACCATGTTCACCCCAGCCAAACTATGACACACACACACACACACACACACACACACACACACACACACACACACACACACACACACACACACACACACCTTGTTGACGTCCGTGCCTGCCCCACTGCTCAAATTCTAATTCCCACTCCTCCATGCGCCACCCTCTACACCCCACCGTGTGAATTTACGTTGATAAACTGTTAGATTTAATTAATGTTGTGTTTTTCAGCAGAATAGACAGTGATAGGACCAGAGCCCATAGCCTGAAAATGAAGAAGCGAAGAGTTAGGACGGAAATAAGCAGACGTCTTGCAGTCAAAGAGTTGTTAATGCATGGAATCGTCTCACTAGGAAGGTAGTGATAGCAGAAACATGATACGGTTTAAAATGGAATTAGATAGGTACCTGGAAGCATTGGAGAGAGAGAGGGGTACAGGGATAATGGCACAAGTTTAAGGTAGCTCATGTGTGGGTGGGTGGTAGCGCAGGCACGATGGGCCAAATGGCCTCCTCCTGCACTAAAGTTCCTTCTTGTTGACAGAGCACAGGTCTGATGGTGTGTATACCAGTGTAATCATGTGCTGATGCCAGTTCTGTAAGACACTAGCACTGCTACAACACACGTAAGGGGCAATCTATTGATTACATATGTTAAATGGGGAAAAAATTGCGAAAAAGGAAGAGAATGGTCGTGGGATGATTGGAGAAAGAGAGAGAGATAACGAGAGAGCAGAGAACAGACAGACAGAGAGACAGAGAGACACAGAGACACAGAGACATCAGAGACATACAGAGACATACAGAGAGACAGAGACACAGAGAGACAGAGACATACAGAGAGACAGAGACATACAGAGAGACAGAGACATACAGAGAGACAGAGACATACAGAGAGACAGAGACATACAGAGAGACAGACATACAGAGACATACAGAGAGACAGAGACATACAGAGACATACAAAGAGAGACAGACAGAAACAGAGAGACAGAGACATACAGAGAGACAGAGACATACAGAGACATACAGAGAGACAGACAGAAACAGAGAGACAGAGACATACAGAGACATACAGAGAGACAGACAGAAACAGAGAGACAGAGACATACAGAGACAGAGAGAGACAGAGAGAGACACAGAGAGAGAAAGAGACAGGCAGACAGACAGACACAGACAGAGAGAGACAGACAGAGAGACAGGCAGAGAGAGAGACACAGAGACAGAGAGAGAAAGACAGGCAGACAGAGAGACAGGCAGACAGAGAGACAGGCAGACAGAGAGAGCAGGCACAGAGAGACAGACACAAGGCAGAGAGAGCACACAGGCAGAAGAAGAGACAAGAAGGCAGAGAGAGAGAGGAGAGAGAGACAGGCAGAGAGAGAGAGAGAGAGAGAGACGGGCAGAGAGAGAGAGAGAGAGAGAGAGAGAGACACAGGCAGAGAGAGAGAAGAGAGACACACAGGCAGAGAGAGAGAGAGACACAGGCGAGAAGAGAACAGGCAGACAGACAGAGAGAGACACACACACAGACAGACAGGTGGGGAATGTTTGAGCAGTGGGGAGAGAAGGGATTCAATATTGGGAAGAGATGGGAGTAAGGGGAGGGAAGAAGCACATACGGGACCATACGGGAGGGGGGAGTTGGAATTCCACCATATTTGCCGACATAATAAATGGATTGTCCCAAAGCGGAATGAATCGTCAGAAAAATGCCCAGAAAGATAAGGCCTGTCGTGCAATACCTTTGTTTTTGTTTCCCCCTGTGATGACATTTGTATCTTCTGTGACAACACAACAGCAAATAATTTTTCTAAAGGATTATGACCAAGTGGATAAATGCACAATGTTCCTCAAGCTAAAGATGTTTGCTCAGAACTTGCTTTGGCACACAACTTCGAGGCATAATTTTACCCTCAAAATTACAGATTT
>CM068955.1:19691594-19709094 GCA_035128595.1 Eptatretus atami
CGTACCATTTGTGACTACGACGTTGCCGCCAGTGGGACTGTTGAATGTATAGGTGAGGCGAGAATGGGAAGACCGGAAGGCCACGAACCTGTGCTAAACGCTGTCTGCGGACGCCGAGCTGTGGCAGCAAGTCCATGCGAGGCTGAGATCGATTCGGCAGAAACGGTGAGGACGCGGTTTCAGAAACACTGTATGATTGTTCACCACTCCTAAGGCTTCTGCAAGCTCTAACTTGCAGTGTTACTTCGCCATAGCCGACAATGCCTAATATCGCACAAACTCATCCTGCATATGGAAAGACAACACAAGAGAATATTATTGCATTTACAATTGCAAAGCAAAAGCACATGCTCTTTAAGGAAAATATTACACAAACATTATAACTGACCAATGCAACTATATGTAACCATTCAGATTGTATATCACAAGTCGCAATTGTGCAGCTTTACAATAATAAAAATACACCACTGCATTATTCCTTGACAAAGAAGCTCCCCCCCCCCCCCAAAAAATATCAACTCTCTTGCACACCCAATCATGAGCACATCCATGCCAAGTCCCCAGCACGAGACATACACAGAACAGCAGAACCAAGAGGGTCACCCCATCATGTTTCAAAGCCAATTTCGGCACAACTGAAGCATGTACTACTGAGAGTAGTCAATCCAATAGGAAGTGAAATAAGTCTTGCTCTTTCTGTAAACAAAGGAAGGGGGAGGGGGAGTGCTCCAAGGCCTTTGGAAAATCTGAGATAGATAATTAAACTACCAAAGTACACTATGTCTCTACATGAACAAATTACACAGCCACAAAGTTATACAAGTACAATATTCTAGAGTATTGAAATCCTCTCTGGCCCAAATATCTTCAAGAATAACAACCTTGTATCGGAACATCAAATACGAGGCGAATGTAACCCTTTGCGAAGACAACGGATCAAAACACAAATATTTTGCAACACATTCACCTGTCAGGGACAGTATGTGCAAGAACGAGCAGCGCTTTCCTGAATAAAGCTCACACCGTCCTCCGACGACGTGCAGCATGCTAAGACCTAACTTGTTTGCGTCCGAAGCGTTAGGAGCGTCAAGAGAGAATAAAAAATAAATCCCTAATAAAAGCACTGTCATCTCAGCCACTGCTAAAGGGAACATGAAAATGAAGCTTCCTGAAAACAAAATCTCAAGGGTGACACGACTGTTAGTACTATACCGAGGACCTACTAGTTTAACTGGCCTTCATCAGGCTTGAACCATCAAAAACTTGTTTAGGTCTCGCAAGAATACTCAAGACCTCAAGCGTGTTTCAAAACGCTGATGAATGGTAAGCAAGGAATGAGTCATCACGTGACAAGGTCCCAGAAAAACCGAGATTTTCTGCTGTCCGTAAAGCCTCAACATGCAATTAGCTTTGGAATCCCTAAAGAGAAAGTCCTTATGGGAAGCGCCAGCTCCAAAAAAATACATCTCGATTTCTCACTCCAACGGACAGGCGACGTGACACAACAGATTCTTCACGTCTCAATAGTCCTCGGCGTAAGCCTGACTATATAATTATTGTACCTTATCTGTGTCCTTATAATATCATGCTGTGATTAGACGGTATATTCTGCTCGTTGGTTATGTTCCACTGTTGTAGCCGCTATTCAGATGTTATAGATTATCCACATCGTAGTATACTATGTATCCCTAAACTCATGCAGGAGCTTCTTCACACCAGATCATCGAGGCCTGAACGATCCAGTTAGGAAGGATTTACGATAACTCTGACAGCAAGGACTCCAGATAAAAAAAAATGATTATAGCTCAAGTAACCGGGTGCAAATAATGTGCACGTCCTTTTGTTCTCTGTCCCGGTATGTTTTATTTCATTTATTGAAACTTAGATGACTTCATCAAAATTCACGACCGGGAGAATAAATCAGCTTTCAGTTAAACGTGGAAGAACCAATTGGACAAAAGAACACAACCAACCACGGAGCTCACACTCGCTCCAATAGAGTCAAAAAAAGAAGAAGAAATCGACACTGAGTACGACATGGATAAAATAAAAGATTCCCTGTCCGCACATACCGATATTCAAATCCTTCGAATTGCCACGATCTATCATAGATAAAACTTGGAATGGTCTCCCAAGATAGCATTCCATCAGCAGCGAGCTTGTGTGAGAACGCACGGCATGAAAATGTCTTCGGATTTGTACATCATAGTCACAGAGAGTCGTTTTCCTTGGGCCACCACGGAGTTGCTGGACGACAGGGAGATTTGGAAACGAAAGTAAAGCCAACCCTTCAAACCCAATCTGTTGGTGGATGCTTACGGGAACAGCTTTGCAAGATATGACTTCTGCACAGAACCGCTGAGGAAAATATTGAGCGTTACTGTACTTGTCGCATTTTCATTTTCAGTGGAACAACGACGAAATCCAGCATCTTCAACCTCGCAAATGAGATATCCCCAGATCTGCTTAAAGCATTTTAATAAAGTTCCTTGAAAATCAATAAATTGGACTTCTGGTTCACGTCTGGAACATTTAGCCTGCCGTCTCCATCGAGTGGCGCCAGTAATATCTTACAGCAACGACCCCGATCAGCCCTCTCACTTCAATTCGTTGAGGTTGAATCTAGATATCAACAGTCAAGAGATTTTGTCATACCCAACATATCAATGTTTCTTGTGTGATCAATATTTAGCAGACTTGTTACAACAATACACTGTTTTTGTTATTCGTGTTATGAAATCCTTTGCCTCTAAACTGTAAGATGCACACGCGGTCATGGTCTCCTAAGCAAATGCACCATTTCTACCGGTGCATACCAAGTTATGTCATCGTCTGCCATTTTCGACCCATGTATTGAAGATGAATTGAACCACCTCGTTTCTGTCTTGCACCCTCTCTGCTCTCTCCCTTTTTTTTCGTCACATCTGCTGTACTCTTCTCCGTCTGTCTCCCTCCTGCCACTCTGGGTTCCTGCTAGGCGGGCTGTTGCGCACATCCATGATTTTAATCCCGCTTCTGTTGAAACGGACCTAAATCCAGGTCACTTGGTCTCAACCTCCACTCATTCGTTCCTCTTTTTCCCGCCTTGCTGAAGCAATTTAACACATTCTCTTCAATCTCGTTCTGCTCCAGGTCTTTAAAACAAGACGTTCACACCCATCTCAGACCCCCGCCATTCCAAAACTCATTATATTTCTACCTCTCGTTATACTCCCTCTCCCCCCCACCCCTCCCCCCTTATTCAGCCACCCTAAGCCCTCTCCTCCAGATAATTTTCTTCTTTTCCTTCCTAGAGTTTCTTCTTTATATCCATATTGTCACCCCAAGCATCTTGTCCTGCTCACAATTCCTCCCCCACTCAACCCAATGTTGTCAAGCACCCTCATTATCTTGTCCTCTAACTTCCATCCGTGTTTGCGCCCCCCCCCCCCCACTCTATCTAACGTTCCTTTGGTCTCGTTACTGCTGATCCGATTCACTTTACTTAGCTCGCTTCTCCCTAGCAAACCTCGACTCGTATACAAAATGAAGCAAAGAGAATCTGTCCAAGTTCACCATAATATGACATTCTACATCGGGACTTCCATTCAGACATACAATAACTATACCCTCAATATAGGTACCTCTCCGTTATACCTTTGCCATTATCGAAAAGTTTAACCTGCGTTATACTTCATTAATCACAGAAGGACCACAAGGGTAGCGTCCACAAATCTTCACTGAATGATCAATTTTGCTTCGACGCCATCACTATGCCTAAACTCAGGCCTTTTGTCGACCGGATGATGGGAAACAATCACTGATTCATCAAACATGAGATCAGGCATCTATCAACCTCCTCCCACGCTTTTAACTCACCCCTTCGGCCACTCATACCCTAACCTTCCAAACTTTTTGCTTAATACAACCAAGGCTTCTATTTCACTTACACTGGCTGACTTGCCGATGCTCAAAGCAGCTGCTGCCCTTAACTGGTGATTCTACCACATCCACCGAGACCTGCGAGCCCGCCAGGCCCTATGATATCGATTCTCTCTCGGAACATCAACAAACCTATTAATTACCTCAGCAAGTTTCGATCACATTTTGCACACTACACCGAACGTTTCACACCCCTCTATTACTCAAAGTGCATCGATAAACTTTGTGCTTTTTATCCTTAAGTCTGGGTTAAAATCAAAAACCAATCCAACACTTGGACACATGCAATAAGCAAGGCAAAGCATCCTTTTCCACTTTATTTCTACTTGCAAAAACCAAAACAGCAAATTAATATATAACAACTTAGCAAAGGCACTCCAGTAAGTGCTATTACCTCCGCCACGCAAGAGCTTATCCCACGATTGAACATATCCTGGCCCATACATTTTTGAAGATATCATGCCAAATATCGGTTTTTTGGCCCTCTCTCATTGGTTGAAGAATCACTTTTTTAAAATTCTAGGAGTCCAATCCGGATCCACGTCACCAAACTCTTAATCAGATTTGTCCTTGTCACACACCCAAAACCTGTCCACCAAGTTCCATCATTGAATTCCGTCCTACAACTTTTGAGATATCCGTGCCTATATATTAGTTTACCCTCGTCTCTCAAGTGAATCGGAATCACTTTAAAATTCCAGTAGTCAGATCCGGATCCGGACAATCTTCTTGGATATATCATGCTATATATTAGTTTAGCCTAGCTCTCTCAATGGTGAAGAATCACTTTTAAAATTCAGTAAGTCATCTGAATCGCGACAACTTTTGAGATATTCCTGGACACTAAACAACAAACAGACAAAACAAACAAACCAAACAAACAACATAAAAGGGTGTGAAAAACATAACCTCTTTAAACCTTCGTGGCAGAGTATGTAATGGAGCATCTATAAGAGTGTCAGGTTTTCAAACGATACGAACACCAAGCCTATAACGTACAAATTGATGAAACATTGGGCTTCATCATTAACTTATACAATCTGTCGAGCTCGTACAAGAGCTAACACCATAGAAATGTACCAAGAAGAGTAGGAGAACAATCGAGGGGTGGGAGAGGAACACAAGACAGTGGGAACAAGACATGAGAAATCTGTGCAGGAGGAGAATGGGTGGGGTACACGGGGGTGAACAATGAATGGGCACTACAGGAACTTTCAAGCCTTATACGAACAGAGACTTTCAGGAAGGAGAGCAAGGGAACTAAGGCAGGTGAGGTTTGGTGTGATTACGGGGTAGGAAAAGATCAAGATTTGGGTGGGGAAGAAGAAGAGATGGTGGTGAAAAGCTGTTGAAAGACTGGATGGAAGAGTGAGAATTGAAAGAGAATGTGAAGAGTTCGTCCAAAGGCTGGAAAAAAAAGCAGAAATGAAGACTGGGAAGGAGCAGGCAAATCTTGACTTTTTCTCGTTAACCAGAAGGGTGGTCTGACCGACCTTGAGCGCCCTGCGGATAAATGGAGGAGGAGGGGGACATTTCAGCAGACAGACAGGGGGGGCGAACCAGAGAGGACATGTAGAAGACAATGAAGCCACTGAACCTGCCTGCGGTTGCAGATAAGTGAAGACCCAAAGACTCACCTCATCGTGGAGTACCATGATCCTAAATGCCTTATTTCGTACAGACTGTAAGCCGAGAAAGGTGAGAAGGCAGGTACACCAAGGCCCAGAGGTGGAGAGCAGTACTTCCATCAAGTGGTGCAGATGAAAGCTTGTACTGTCAGGAACTCAGTCAGGTATGTAGTTTTCACTGTGTTTCACATATTGCCAAAATTCAGCTTCGCTAGCTCAAAGGATGCTGATGATATCGCTCTGGTCAAAACAAATAAACAAGGAAAACAAGTTGAGTGAAAACCTGTATGCCCTTTGGTGGCTGCGTAAGGCCTTCGTCGCCCGGCAATGACGAATATGTCAGCACCTGGAGAGGATAGCGAGGGGCAATGTACAAAAGGGAACCATGAAGAGGTGAGAGTTACAGAAAGATATTTCCCCTGCATACACACGAGTTTCCAATCAATGAAATATTGCGTTTATATTACTTTAATTCTAATTGTCGAACAGAGAAAAATTAAAGAAATGTATCAGTTACCAAGGTGAGTTGTGTAGCCTTTTGTGATGATCTTTCTGTTTATTGCCGCAATTTTTTTTTTTTTTTAATGCTTGAGTAGTATGAAAGTATCGTTCACATACAAGTTGTATAAGCCTCTCAGTAACTTTAACCCGTCGCAACAGAGCAGGGCAACACGACGACGCATAGCTGTCCATCCAAGCTCTCACAAAAACACCGTGCCATTTTGTATCCAACATACTATTTTACAGGCTGGTCTACACCCTTTATCCATTGCTGTTCAGTTGACCTCGTGTCATAACTCGACAAAAACCATACCATGCCACTCACAAGATGGTGGAAGCAAACGGTATCGGACAATTAAAATCTCAATGATTGATGAAAGGAAAATGCTTAGCTTCAATCACGAAACAAAATCAGGCTTGGAGATTTGCCATTTACATCAATAATCTGGAAACTCCCTTAGACATGATCGCCCCCCCGGGCAATAGTTTCGCTCATTATGATTGCCTCCAAACATTGGAAAATAGACTTCGCCAAACACGATAACCCTGAGTAGCAAACTCTCTCTTGAGATTCACAGCCCTGTAGTTTGGTAAATCGTCGTGCCCACTGTTAACTTCCAATCCCGGTCTGTTTCCATCAGTGCAGCGCGTGGCATCATCATATGTGTGTGCCCGTCCCTCGACTGAACGTTAAACTGGGCGCCCCATCTGCCGTGCATTAGATGGTATGGATTCGATTTAAAGAAATCCAACGGAGTGGCAAATGCTCAGTGGTCGGGTCCAACGTATAATGTAGCTGCGATAGGATCTAGTTCCCTTCTTCATCCCTACTCGCCGTTTATACTCTCACTCGTTTCTTTTTCCCTCTTCTCTCCGCGGTACGTTACTCTGTATGTGCTGCCTTTCGCGTTAGTCGAGCGAGCCTAACCAATACATGTTTTCTCGGGAAGAGAGTTGTCAGCAACGAGGGGAGTGAGTAACGAAAAGACCGATTAGGCAATTGATACTCGACGGCTCGTCCGGACGATAGTGCAGTGAATGTGTATCGACATGGACGCAGTTAGTTTGGCATTTATCGCGGTGCGTCACGAAGCACTCCTTCCCGATTGTCATGTAGTTTTTTGAGCACATTGAATCAAAACAACCACTTGGCAAAGCAATAGCAACTGTCAAACTTGCTCTTAATTGATAGAACAAAGAAGTGACTGTGAGTGGAGGATGCTTTCTGGGAAAGGGTGTGAGTGATGTCAGGTGATAGAAAGATGGGGGCGGTGACAATACCAGGAAGTATTGATCTACTTGCATAGATTTGGCAAAACATTGCGGATGGATTTAACCTGAGCAAGTGTAAAGTGTTGGGAATGGGAAAGAACAATGAAAATAGAGATTACAGGATCCAGGGGTAAATTTGAGCGTGTTACGCCGGAGAAGACTGGGAGGTGGTATTAGAGTACGGGGGGGTAAGCAGGAACAACAGTCAGCAGCTATAGGATACGCAATAGGTTTTAGTATTATATAGGAGGGGGTCATTTATAAATCAAAAAGAAGTGGTGTTAACATTGTACAGATTTTAATGAGGGCCACATCTAGAATATTGTGTGCGATTTAGTCACCACAGTTCAGGAAACATAGATACCATGGAGAGGTTCAGATTTAGAACGACCTAATTGAATCTGGGCCTAGTTAGACTCAGCCATGAGAACGGATAAGATCAGGGCTTTAACTCACTAGAAAGGAGGCGATTACGAGGGGATACGAGGAGATGTTTTCGATAATGAAGGACGTGACATAATAAGTCGCAGAAGTTTTTCATTAGAATGAGAACGCGATGATAGAACCAGGGACATAGCCTCAGTGTAAAGAAAGGATGGTATATAGGCAGGGGTCTTTCACTCATAGAGTAGTAGTTACTCAGAGAGAGAGAGAGAGAGTTACCTTTACACTGAAAATGGAATGCAGTATTTTCAGCCATGTTGTTGTCTGTGAGCAGCCATCTCAAAAGTTGTCGATGATTCATATGAAGCTTGGTGACAGTGGGGGTTTGACGAGGACAAATTGATTTTGTGGAAGATCTGGATTTTGATCAGAATACTTGAATTTAAAGTGATTCTTCACCATGAGAGATAGAGCCAAAAACAATATATCGCACAATATCTCAAAAATTACGGACGGATTCGGACAAAACTGGTGATGAGTTGTGTCAGTGACAAGAACAAGCCGAATTATATATGGTTAAGTTCTGGATCCAGTGCCGCGCCTACCATGAATACAAAACGTAAACTGTTCAGCCTGGCGAGCATGCGCGCTACCAAGTGCCTCTCATCTTAATGCATGGAATCGTCTACCTGGATAGGTAGTGCAGCAAAAAACAGTAGATAGCTTTAAATGACAGACATTGGTACCTAGACACACTTGGATAATGGGGTACATGGAATATTAGCAGGAATGTAGAACCTCAGAGATGGATTGGTGATTGGATACCTGTGCATAATTGCGATTTTATGGGAAGGTCTCACAAAAAGTTGAAAGAGCTGTGTTTGCTCATTCCTCACCCGACAACCATGTTCACCCCAGCCAAACTATGACACACACACACACACACACACACACACACACACACACACACACACACACACACACACACACTGACCTTTGACGTCCGTGCCTGCCCCACTGCTCAATTCTAATTCCCCACTCCTCCAGGCCCCACCCTCTACACCCCACCGTGTGAATTTACGTTGATAAACTGTTAGATTTAATTATATGTTGTGTTTTTCAGCCAGTATAGACATATAGGACCAGAGCCCATAGCCTGAAAATGAAAGAACGAAGAGTTAGGACGGAAATAAGCAGACGCTCTTGCAGTCAAAGAGTTGTTAATGCATGGAATCGTCTCACTAGGAAGGTAGTGATAGCAGAAACATGATACGGTTTAAAATGGAATTAGATAGGTACCTGGAACGCATTGGAGAGAAGGTACAGGATAATGCAACAAGTTTAAGGTAGTCATGTCGTGTGGGTGTTAGCGCAGCACGATGGGCCAAATGCTCCTCCTGCACTAAAGTTCCTCTTGTTGACAGAGCAACAGGTCTGATGGTGTGTATACCAGTGTAATCATGTGCTGATCCAGTTCTGTAGAACACTAGCACTGCTACAACACAACGTAAGGGCAATCTACTTGTTACATATGTTAAATGGGGAAAAAATTGCGAAAAAAGAAGAGAATGGTCGTGGGATGATGGGAGAAAGAAGAAGAGTTAGAGAGAGAGACGACAGACAAGAGACAGAGAGACACAGAGACACAGAAGAGACATACAGAAGATACAGAGACATACGAGAGACAGCATAGACATACAGAGAGACAGAGACATACGAGAGACAAAGACATACAAGAGACAGATTACATACAGAGAGACAGAGAGACATACAGAGAGACAAGACATACAGAAAGAAGAGCTAGACATCAGATACAGAGACATACAGAAGACAGAACATACAGAAGCATACAGAGAGACAGACACAAGAAGAGACATAGAAGACAGAGACATACAGAGACACGAGAGAACAGAACAACAGAGAGACAGACAAAGGAGAACAGAGACATACAGAACATACGAGAGAACGACAGAAACAAGAGACAGAGACATACAGAGACGAGGAGAGAGAGACACAGAGAGAGAAAGACAGGCAGACAACAGATACAGACAGAAACAGACAGAAGACAGCAAGAGGAGAACAGAGCAAGAGAGAAAGACAGGCAGAGCAGAGACAGGCAGACAGAGAAGACAGCAGACAAGAGAGACAGCAGACAGAGAGACAGACACAGCAGAGAGAACACAGCAGAGAGACACAGCAGAGAGCAGAGAGAGAGACAGGCAGAGAAGAGAGAGAGAGAGAGACGAGGCAGAGAGAGAGAGAGAGAGACGAAAGACACAGAGCAGAGAAGAGAGAGAGACACACACAGCAGAGAGAGAGAGAGACACAGCAGAGAAGACAGACAGAGAGACAGACACAGACAGAGAAGCGAATGAGAGAGAACACACACACAGACAAGACAGGTGGGAATGTTTGCAGCAGAGTGGGAAGAAGGGATTCAATATTGGGAGAGCAATGGAGAAAGGGGAGGAAGAAGCACATACGGGACCATACGGGAGGGGGAGTTGGAATTCCACCATATTTGCCGACATAATAAATGGATTCACCCAAACGAATGAATCGCAGAAAAATGCCCAGAAAGATAAGGCCTTGTGAATACCTTTGTTTTTGTTTCCCCCCTGTGATGACATTTGTTATCTTCTGTGACAACACACAACAGCAAATAATTTTTCTAAAGCGATTATGACCCAAGTGGATAAAATGCACAATTTCCTCAAGCTAAAATGTTTGCTTCAGAACTTGCTTTGGGCACACAACTTCGACGGCATTAATTTTACCCTCATAACATTACAGATTTGGCATTCAAGGCCTAGTT
Source organism: Eptatretus atami (assembly GCA_035128595.1). NCBI lineage: Eukaryota > Metazoa > Chordata > Myxini > Myxiniformes > Myxinidae > Eptatretus > Eptatretus atami. The sequence continues at coordinate 19,702,116 of CM068955.1, forward strand.
TTACTCAAACCGTCACAGTTTAGTTATTGATACTCAAAAGGAAGGGTAGCTTAGTAAGGCCTAAGTCACATTGCTTCACGCAGAGGATACGCGGCACGCCCTCTGAATGACAGAAACGCTGCAGCGGCCGCAGAGTTTCTCGGTGGCCTCAGGGTGCCCTACCGTTTGATCTTTTCACAGGCCGTGGCGTCGCCGTGGAATATATAACGCGGATGTATAACTTTTTTCTTCTACGTTCGCCCTAGCAATTCGACAAGCCGAAACAAAAAAGAACTGCTATAAAAAAAAATATAAAAAACCCACTCGTTTACCGTCCGTCTGGTCGCGCACGGTTCGCCTTAGGCCCCCCTGCCCGGTTCGCCTTGAGGCTGCCTTGCGTCTGCCTTGAAATTTATGGCCGCCGCAGGCCCCGCTTAAGTCACCGTGCGACATCAAATCAAAGACCTACGGCAGCCCCACGTTTTCGTGTCCACAATTTCTAAATACGCCGTGCGGCCCCCCGAAAAAATAAAACAATTGTGACTGCCACAGTTGGGAACCGTGAAATACTGCCGGCCTCCGCTAATAATTTGCTAGTCGCCAGTAAATTTTGGAGACCCCACGGCTGCCGTGGCAAATGTGACTTCGGCCTAAGTACCAACTTTCAGAGCTATGTTTATTCGGATTCTATGTTTTGTGTTAACAAATATAAACTGCAGCATAGCCATAATATTGTGATGTCAAGAGGTCACTTTCCCAGAATGCAATGTGAAAAATCTTCAATTGCTGCTGCAGCCGATTAAGAGAGGAGTCACTGAGAGAGTGTGAAATTTGAAGCCACAGTGATGTGTCGAGGTTAGTTAACACTCAGAAATGTCTTCACACTTGCCAATCACACTTAATTGGAGCCTTCACTTCTTAAAATGTATGGTTTAAATAAAAACTTGAATGTCTACTCGATGCCGATGTATCCTCAAGCCATCCAAATGCCCCCACGTCAAGGTGGAGCACAACATTCACACAGTTCCATCAAGTTCGGGTCAAGAGCTGACGGTCAATGCTTTCGGATATTTGGCTTCTCTTTCGAAAGTGCTAGATGGGACAATCTTCACAATCACTGCTTGTTGAAACGACGCGTTGATGTAGCTGGTACCAAACTGGCATTACCACAATACGTGTATTGTCCTTACAGAGCATTTCCATAAATCGGGGAGATTTACACTTTTAACATAGTTTCATTTATACCCTTGGTACCGAGGATCTTCTTCTTATTACAGCGCGTGCGCTGTATACAATTGCACCGAGTTTGAAATGTCCCCGGCGTCGTCTACCACGTCTCCGGTGGGTCCGGTGTCCCCCCCCCCCCCCCCACGTGCCTCAAGACAGCCAATGACGGCCGTCCGGTAGATGCAGTGCGTAACCTCGACGGAAATGGCGACAATTGACGGAAATACCCGAGTATGTCAATGGAAATTTGTGAAACTAATGGTTTATATATGTGAAAACCATTAATTTATGCTTGACGGAAAAAAACGAAAGAAACGCTCCCCTCATGTACGAACGAACGAACGAAAGACGTCATTCCGTCCACCATGGCATTTCGCGCCGAACGCAGAAAGCCAAGTTCTTCTTATGCCATCATCTCTTTAATATTAGCCATAAACAAGTGTTTCGTCATGCATTAGTAGTTGAAATTTACTTACAACAAGAACGAAAAAATAATCTCCTCAGATTCAACAAGAACGAAAAAAAAACCGAAAACAATCACGTGCAGGACAAGACCAATCGAGCTGAAGGAAACGATACTGTAATTGCACTGCTCCTGATTGGTCAAAGGACACCACGTGTGTTGTTGGGCGGTGTTATGCACGAGGATTCCAGGCTAAGTTCTTCTTATGCCATCATTCTCTTTAATATTAGCCATAAACAAGTGTTTCGTCATGCATTAGTAGTTGAAATTTACTTACAATCATTCTTTTGCGGCCTCCTGCCACGCTGTATTGAACGATTTCATTCTTCTGTTATATATAAAGGTGCTTATCACAATAATAACAAGATTTTACATTTCAAATATTAAGTACGCTTTTAATTGTTTTTCAACTGAAAAAGCATAAATTGCATATTTTAACATTAGTGTACTCATTTGATCACCACACGCGCTGTATTGAAGGATTTCACTGTTATTATTATTATTCTTCCTCTTCTTGTGTTATGGCAGCTTGGCTGCTAGGTAGCGATCATTTTTTGTTGGGCGCAACTATGCCGCTGATGCTATGCACGTATACCAGTACACTGTTCTCATTTCGCCAACCTCGGAAGATGACAGGCTGAGTCAACCCCACCTGGTGTTAATTCAGTGGCCAACGGGACTCTAACTCAGAACCCTAAGATCCCAAGCCAGCCACCCTAACCGCTCAGCCAACACCATGTTTCTCACGCTATGAACTTTGCCAGGAAGCCAGGTGGTATCTGCAAGCAAGGGAAATTATATGCCAAGGATTGCACTGTTTAGATCTAGCATCAGGTAAACCAAGTCACGGTGAATATCTCATCTTCAGACATCCTTGGAGCGAGTAAAAAAAAAAAGTATCTACATAGTTATGCCGACGCCAGTACCTGCCGAACGACATGGCGCGACAAAGGTGCACACAAGGAAACCAGGTTGGACGCGGGCTTTGGTGACCTTAACGGATTCACGTATCACTGAAGAACACCCACTTCAGGTGCAACGCGTACCGGTTCAGAATCGCTCAAGTTTGCGTCTCGAGCGTTTCCCGTAACATCAACAACACCTTGGACGTCCGAGTACCCTCACGATACTGCGTTTTTGTGTCAACTCAACAGGGAGTGAGAGGAGGAGAGGAGGAAAGGGAGCTGGGAATAAAAACAGATGGGACAGGAGAGATCAGGCAGGAAAGGAAGAGGAATAGGGAGGAGACAAAGGGAAGAAGAATGGAGAACGGAACGTGGGAATAAAAGGGGAAGAGGAAAGGGAAGGTGAGTAAGACGATATGGTGGATTTATTTGAGATGCCACTGCTTTGGGCACGATCATGAATTCATTTCTCTTTTTACCTTCACAGCAGCCTTGCTTTGGGTCCAAGTTTGTTTTTCTTCATTTGGAGGTCAAACGACAGGCTGGAAAACCGATCTGAAAAGCCCCGTGCTCATCGGATTTCCGTAATTTCCTTTTCTACGCAAAAATACTTCGGAACTGTGGTTCAAGGGATATCATATCAACAACAGGCACCGATGAATTTACTCGAGATCTTTCAAGTCCATTTGATAGATACTACCTTCTCAACTTTACCACTTTCAATCGTTTCCCAACAGAAGCTCCAGATCTATAAGCTTTCAACTATTTCTTTCTTTCTTTCACAGACGTGTGGAAGTCATTTCCCAAGCCTGTCTAATTTCACCCTGGATCGTCTCCGAGTCACTCAAGATGACTTTCTAATGAGCTTGAAGGCCCACGGGCAGCTTTTACCCTGCGTAACCCCATTAAATGCCATATCCACACAATTTCGAACCGACCCGACTGCCTTGGCCTTTTACTTTGCTCTTCAAAGTTAATCATAATTTGAGGTCTGTGTGACCTTCTAAAGGCATACATCATCACATATAAAATGATTTTCTTATGCCACCGACTATAAATGTTTAAAGGTAGGTCTGTTAACCTCGAGTGGGTCAATGTGAAGGAGAGAAAGGAAGAAAAAAAAAAACGCTTCCCACGTGACAGCAATCATCACACACCTCGCCTGCGTCCACCAGCTGCTGAACATCATCCCCACCCTGCTCCACAAACGTGCTGTAGTAGGACAGCAAGTTGGCACGCTCAAGCAGGCGGAAGAGTTGCAGCTCGCCGAGAGTACGCGGCTGTGGCACCTCCATGGCAGCCACCGTCCGCAAGTCCCACCGCAAGCACAGAGGACGGGCCTTCAGCCCTGAGCTGAATACCTACGAGGACGAACACGGGGAATAATTTTTTTTTAAGGATGTTATAACAATTGTTCAACCTTGACCTTTAGGATTTATCATTCATCATTGTAAGGTTTCATTGTAAGGTTTCACAAAAACTGCACAGTATTTCAAGTGGACTTGGAATCCATGAAGGCCACATTGTGTAGCACTCAAAACTGAATTCGCTTTATCTTTCCCACTTTTGTTTTTTTTGTCTTTCGGCCTAGTTTCATTAGTTGGACCAGTTTGCAACCTCTGTTGACTCAAACAAACCAGCCGATCCATGCAACCACTGGAGCGGACTTGTGCCACAAAAAGGCCAGGCCATGAATAAATTAAAACGTTGAGTCGCTCGTAACGTTCTCCGCTTTGCAAGCCAAAGGAGATAAGCATGTGGGACTGGAAAATCAGAGCATTAATGTATCTATTGCCTCGTCCATTTTATACTGCACTGCAATTGGCCAGCTCAGATAACGGCAGACACGTGACCCCCCTTGATTACAGGGCCGCATGCAACCAACTGAACAAATGTCGACATGAAATTATTTCCGATCAAATACATTCCGTACGGCATCAGTTCCTCGTCCTCCTCTCCTTTGTGTCCCCGTCTTCGTGTCAAACGAACACCGAAGTGGCCTTTGCAAAAGTAAAATGATCCATCCAATTGCACTCAACCCTGTTCCTGCTTTCGAATCAAGTGTGTTCACCACTAAATGAGATTCAGCACTAAAGTTGCTCAATTAAGATTTTCTTTTTAAATAATTTTACTCTTTCACAATAAAGAGGCTTTTGTGGAAAAATCAACACAATGATGCAATACACATCCAGTGTACGACAAAGCACATGATATTGTGTGTTTAGTTTATGCACAACCTTTGTACCTCGCTTTCTTTCAACAACAAGCATGTGCGCACACACACACACACACACTTGAGAATTTCAATCTTTTGAGAGAAGTCTAATTGGCCAAATATTCAACCAAAGAGAGAACACGATGTGCCGATGACATCACTAAACTTCGTCATGTTTCCAACCTTCACAAAAATTAATGATTCGTTAGTGAGGAAACAAACTCAGCACGACCCTCAAGATCCCATTCACACATTTTTGGTTTGTACAGTTCCATTCTGTTGCCTGACCCAGTGACCGAGCCATCAATCGTTGCGTTATGCTTATAGCAGCCGTGCGTTAAAATTATGGATGGCTTTAACCTTCTGCCCAGCACATCCACGTTGGGTTACTTTGCCATTTTTAACATGCTTGTAATGGAGTACAAGCTAATTCGCATTTATTTACACAAACAAGATCAAATTTTGGCGAAGATTGAAAAAAAAAAAGATGATGTAGGGACGGTGCGTAATGCCAACAAGTAAAGGCATGGGGTCGTGATTATTGTATAACGGAGACAATCGACACATCATCATTGTATAAAGAAAATATAAATTAAATAAAGATGTCAGTGAGGTGCTGATGGAGGCCAGGTCGTTCCCTACCCATCGTGTGATGAATCCTCGTGTGACCTAACAATCCCGACCTCGATTCTTGACTTTGTGGCATCTTTATAGTCGCCGAAAATTAAAGTTTCTTTACTCGTTTGCATTCTTCGTTCAATTGTCTTAATAATCGGCCTGGATTAAAAATAATAATTCACGTTTTTGGTTCAATGTGTTGCACTCAATGGATGTTATTTATTTATTTTCATGGACAGAATCACTTTCACGGACATACGGTTCTCACAAACTGTACCTCATATATATAATATATATATATATATATAATATATATGTATATATTGAACCATGAAGACTGTTCGTGCGTTTGTCTGTCTCCCGTTTATGGCGGCCACTTCCCACGCTGCGTTTGAGACAAATCCAATCTCCGCCGCCTGATGTTGCACCACCATTTTGCAGTGGGTGGTATAAGTAGTTCAGAGCTTTGGCGCTGAATGAAACCAAGAGTGCAACACAATTAGCCTTTTTAAAGTCCATGAAACAATTTAAACTTTTTCAGTCAATGGACACCGGTACTTTTGTTCGTATTAGGAGGCCCGTTGGTCCATTGGACCAAATTTTCATTGGTCCTCATGGCCTTGGGTGTTTTTGTTAGTCTGAACAATGTTGGACAAAAGAAATACAACACACAATGGTACATGAACAAGCGTGTGGCAAAACAAAAACCGAAAACCCAGGTACAGGTCACGGGACTTCAAATCACGGAAATCCAATGACGTTGCTTATGACATCACACTCATGGAATCACAGCATTCTCCGAGATGTTGCAACAGTGCGAACGTTTACCTGTCCAGGAAGAATGAATGAAACCGAGTGGAGATCAGGTAAATATAAACCACAGGGTTCCGTTGAAATGACATACAAGTTGCTCAAGATCCCAGAATCCCGGTGCAGACTCCTTGACCGATTTTCAGAAGGCTACGTGCGTCGCATTCCTCCACGATATGCTACCCTCATGCCATTACAACCTGAACTTTTCAGGAGGTTATCGAACGATTCAAATATTTGCATCACATTGCATATTTACGTCAACACAGAGCTTATTAACGCAATTTCTGAGTGTATTCTTATTGTATTCTGAGTGTATCCACCTTCTTAAAAGGTTCTTAAAAGGGCACCTCACAGGGTGCAGGGATGAGACGAGATAAGTTACTGAACATGCGTGCTTCATACAACACAGCGTCCAACCACAATGATGGTCGAACAGTGTTGAAAAATCATTTGATGAAAGATGTTCTGAAAATGCTTTGTTGTTGTCGTGGACATTACTACTTCAAAATGCTTTCCTGTAGTGTGACAATTACCCCGAAAGGTAAACGTAATGTCGAGCTCGGTTGGAAAGAAGTGAAGATGAAGAAAAGGGAAACAATTTGGTTGTTCAGCTCGAGGCCTACTTGCCAGTTTGCTACTTTATTGATTCTTTCAACTCATGTTGGATGTAAACACTCGTCAATGCAAGATAGGTATTGATAGAACCTTAGGAGTCCATCTTTGGATGGGATGTGAACACACCATTGTAGGATCTCACGT
>CM068955.1:19731403-19751865 GCA_035128595.1 Eptatretus atami
CAACCTCTCCTCCTACCTCCCCCCCCCCCCAACCTCCTCCTCCTCTCCTCCCCCCCCCCAACTCCTCCTCCTCCCCTCGATCTTACTCCTGAAGATACCATTATACCTCTTCCTCCTCCTCCTCCTCTCTTGTCGTCATTGGTACTCTATCTTTCATTCTGCGTTTGAGGGTGTTCCACTTTTTACCTGAGGGATGAAGGGGAGTTCCTTTCTCCACCCAAACATACACCGCCCCGTGTGATCGATATTATTATTATTATTTACATTTCCATGCAGGATATTGATTTATTAATGTATTTTACTAACAAAGACCCACCATGAGATCGATGGTCACTACCACGAGACCCATTCATAAAAGAAACAGAAACCCGAAATGAGCATAAACCGTCCGTATTTACCAGGTTGATGTGAACTTCCGAGTGAGTTATTTGTTCTTCCCTTCGTCAGGGTTAAAGCAAGCACGTGGTCCGTAAGATGGAACCTTGAAGTTTGAGTACCGGATCCACAACGTAATTGCCCCCCCCCCCCTCCTCGTTTTTTAAAATGTCTGCAGATGGAGTTCCTAATTGCTTTCCGTGGAGAGTGCATCTTTTTGTCCCCTTACCTCCCCAATCATTGTTATGTCCCCAAATACAATTCAAATCGTTTCCTACCCCCCACATCATTCGACTCCAACAATGCAACGCACGCACCCTCCCCCTCCCATCCCCTCCCTCTCTTCCCCCTACCCCTCTCCCCGCCTATCCTCCCTCTGCCCCTATCCCCTCCCTCTCCCCCTACTATCCCTCCCCCCTCTACCCTACCCCCTCCACCTCCCTCTCCCCTAACCCCTCACCTCCCTCCCCCCTATCCACCTCCCTCTCCTCCCCTCCCTCTCCCTCCCTTCTTCCCCCTTCTCTCCCTCCCTCTTCCCTATCCCCTTCTCTATCCCTCTTCCTCCCCTTCACCATTCCCACCCCCTTCACTAATTTCCTCTGCAAGGTTTGAAAAAATACAAAGTGTGTTGTGCAATCCTTCAGGGTTCATTTCCTTTGTAGTATTAATATATATTTAAAAACCACACACACGAACACAACCAACACCACAACACACTCTCAACATACACACCGACCCCCCAAGCAACCTCGCCTTCCCCTCCCGCATCAGCCCCGCCCTTCCCCTCCTCGAGTCTCCTGTTCGCTGCCCGCCCACTACACCTTCTTTTGTCCCTCCCTTCTCTCCTCCCCCCCCCCACGTTGTCCTTTTCACTCTCGCCCCTTTTTCCCCTTTACAGTTTTAGCTGCCCCTCCCCTGTCTTGTCCTCGTGCCCCGCCCTCATCCTCCTTCCTTACGCACGCCTGCACACTATGTTTCCCTTCCACGCCCTTTTCTCACCCCACCACCACCCACCACCACCACCAATACAACATCCATTTTCCTCTCACTCACTGTTCGCTTCTTCACTCTTTATTCTCCTTGCTTCTCACATTTTCATTTTTCAATGTTTCAACACTCCGACGCACACTAACCGACCTACACCTCTTCTCGAACACCACACACGTACAACACACACACTGTACACGTTACACACACACAACTGATAACGTACACACACGATACCAACACACACACACAACCACTGATACAGTACAACACACACACGTACACAACACACACACTGATACACGTACCACACACTGATAACACGTACACAACACACTGCATACACGTACACACACACACACTGATACACGTACACACACACACTGAACACGTACACACACATACACACACACACACAACACTGAACACGTACACACACAACACACGTACACACACCACACACTGAATACACGTCACACCATGATACACGTACACACACACTGATACCGTACACACACACACTGATACACGTCACACACATACACACACACACACACACTGATACCGTTACACACACACACTGATACACGTACACACATACACAACCACTGAGTTACACGTACACACACACACTGATACCGTACACCACACACACTGATAACGTACACACACACACTACACGTCACACACACACACACACACACTGATACACGTAACACACACTTATACACGTACACACACAGACACACACACACACACACACTGATACACGTACACACACACCACACACACACTTTATACACGTCACACACACTGCATACACGTACACAACACAGACACACACACACCCTGACCACACCACACACACACAGACACACTGATACACGTAACACACACACACCACACACACACACACTGATACACACACAGACACAGACACACAGACACCACAGACACACCACACACACTGTAACACACACACTGATACCACACACATGCACACACACACACACACACACACCACACACACACACAACACACACACTGTACACACACTGACACCACACACACACACACTGATACACACACTGACACACACACTGATACAGTACACCACACACACTGATACACACACACACACACACACACTGAAGGTATTGTTGATGTTTTGTTGAACCACATCCATTAAGGTTTCGCGTTGAAAGAGGAGTCCATTGAACCGTCCTTTTGATACGTGGTGGAATCGAACCAATTCTTAAGAGCACATCAATGGCGTGATGTGTGAAAGACCGGGCTGTTAGAGAGGATGGGGTGGGGTGCGGGTGGGGGGGTTGACGGCCACACGGGTGCAGAGCCCCCACGGCCTGAGGGCACACCTAGGGACAAGGTGAGAGTGCGATAAGCAGCAGAGGAGAAATAAATAATTTGACGAAGAGGCGGTGAGTGGTCGTGTTGTATCAGTGCTGTGTGTGTTACTGTATGGTGTTGTGTATCAGTGCTGTGTGTGTGTACGTGTTCAGTGTGAGTGTGTGTTACGGTATTCATGGTGTGGTGTACGTGTGTGTGTGTGACGTGATGTTGTGTGTGTGTGTACGTGTATCAGTGCAAGTGTTTGGGTGTGTTGTCAGGTGGTGGTGCAGTGTGTGATTTATCAGTGTGTGCTGTATCAGTGTGTGTGTGTCTGGCGGGTGTCTGTGTCTGATGTGTGTACGTGATATCAGTCGTGTGGTGTTGTGTGTGTGTGTACGTGTATCAGTGTGTCACTGGTGTGGTGAGTGGTGTGTGTCAGTGTGTGTGTGTTGTGTGTGTCTGTGGTTTACGTGTATCCAAGTGTGTGTGGATTGTGTGTTGTACGTGTTATCAGTGTTGTGTGTCGTTGTGGGTCTGACTGTGTGTACGCTGTATCAGGTGTGTGTGTACTGTATCAGTGTGTTGGGTGTGTACGTGTTGATCAGTGATGTGTGTTACGTGTTCAGTGTGTGTTTGTGTGTAGTGTTGACGTGTAATCAGTGTGTTTTGTGTATGTGTGTACGTGTATCAGTGTGTTGTGTGTTACGTGTATCAGTGTGGTGTGTACGTGTATCAGTGTGTGTGTACGTGTTCAGTGTGTGTGTGTGTTGTGATGTGTCAGTGCTGTGTATCAGTGTGTGTGTATCAGTGTGTGTGTGTGTCCTGGGGTGTGTTCTTCTGTTCAGTTGTGTCTGTGTGACTGTATCATTATGTTGTGGTGTGTGTATCAGTGTTAGTCAGTTGTGGTGTATCAGTTGTGTGTGTGTGTCTGTGTGTGCTGTGTACGTGTATCAGTGTGTGTGTGTCTGTGTGTGTGTACATCGTGTATTCGTGTTGTGTGGTGATGTATTCAGTGTTGTAGGTGTGTGTGTTATCAGTGTGTGTGTTGTGTGTGGTGTGTGTGTTGTGTGTACGTTACACACTGCTGGGATTAATTAATAGTTGAGAAATGAACACAAATTCTGGATTTGCAACTGGGGATCGGGCCATCGTCAATGAGCTCCGGTGTTCAGGACGGCAACCCAACAGTTGACCCCAACATTCATTAACCCTCTCTCGAAGATCTCTGCCTCCTTATTTACCTCTTCGGCTACCTTCGTGACACATCACACTTGAAGTCTCATTCAATCCCCTGAGGTGTCGATGTCTCGTGATCAAAGAGGGTCATCTGTTTGGGGGTTCCATGGACTGTCCACCGACCAAAGCCACCACCTCTGAACCCCTTCACCTTGTCCGGTTCCCTATCGAACGTTGAATGGAAGGAAACCGATCTGTGGCCGAACGTGGACCATTCCCTTGTTGTGTGGTGGTTGGGTGGTGACGTTGTGAGTGGTGTGGTGTGTGGTTCATTTCTGGTCTCAAACATCCCCTTCGGTCCGTCACCCCTCCATCATCTTCACCATCCTGATTCTTTTTCCACGTTTCTCTTTGCCCTGGTATGTGTGGTGTGCGTCACCTCCTCCACACCCCATTTCCTCTCCCACACTTCCAGGTTCGTGTTCAAACATTTCTGCTCCTCCTTCCTCTCTCCTCTTCCCTCCTCATGGTGTCGTCGTGGCTCACTTTGACCATGCGATGGCGTTACAACTCATGGAGTGAATGGGTCGACATGGACTCTCATGTGAAACCACATATGATAATGACGTCATTGCTTTGTACTCCATATCATGTAGCTTATAATAATTAATAACTGTTTCCTTCTTTTAACCCAATTAGTTCAGTTAATTTTGTTTCTCGACAACTGAGTTGGAGTTTTTATTTGAAGCTCTGGCGGCCATCAGAGGGGTTGGTTGGCTGGAGAAGGGGGAGCGGGTTCAACAGAGAGGATGTCATTGAGAGAGTGGAACAATGGGTGTGGGAGGAGTGGCCCAATGAGAAAATGGGGGGAGGGGCTTCACAGGGAGGATGTTTCATGAGAGAGTGCGGAACAGGGGGGAGGAGGGCCAATGAAGAAAAATGGGGGTGAGGGGCCTTTAACAGGGGGATTCATGAGAGAGGGAACAAGGGTGTGGAGGGGTGCGCCAATGAGAAATGGGGAGGGGCTTTACAGGGAGATGTCATTTGACGAGAGTGAAACAAGGGTGTGGGCAGGAGTGGCCAATGAGAAATGGGGGGGAGGGGCTTTAACAGGCGGGATGGTCAGGAGAGTGGAACCACAGGGTGTGGGAGGGCTGGCCAATGAGAAAATGGGGGGAGGGGCTTTAAACAGGGGGAGTCATGAGAGAGTGGAACAAGGGTGTGGGCAGGAGTGGCGCCAATGAAAGAAAATGGGGGAGGTTTAACAGGCGAGGATGTATGAGAGGAGAGCTGGAACAAGGGTGTGGGAGGATTGGCCAATGAGAAATGGGGGGAGGGGGCTTTAACAGGGGGGATGTCATGAGGAGTAGAACGGGGTGTGGGAGGAGGGCCAATGAAGAAAATGGAGGGGAGGGGCTCTTAACAGGGGGGATGTCATGATTAGAGTAGGAACAAGGGTGTGGGAGAGAGTGGCCAATTTGAAGAAATAGGGGGAGGGGCTTAACAGGGGGATGTCATTGAGGAGTGGACAAAGGTGTGGAGGAGTGGCCAATTGAAGAAATGGGGGGAGGGGCTTTTAACAGGGGAGATGTCATGAGGAGTGGAAAACAAGGGTGTGCTGGGGGTTGGCAATGAAGAAAATGGGGGGAGGGGCTTTCAACAGGGGGGATGTTCATGAGAGAGTGGAACAAGGGTGTGGGAGGAGTGCCAATGTAAGAAAATTGGGGAGGGGCATTTAACAGGGCATTCATTTGCATCGAGAGTGGAACAAGGGTGTGGGAGGAGTGAGCAATTGAAAGAAATTGGGGGGAGGGGCTTTTACAGGGAGTGTTATGAGAGCAGTGGACAAGGGTGCTGGGCGAGTGGCCAATGAAGAAAATGGGGGAGGAGGCTTTAAAGGGGGGATGGTCAATGAGAGAGTGGAACCAAGGGTGTGGGAGGGACTGGCCAATGAAAGAAAATGGGGGGAGGGGCTATTACAGGGAGGATTTCATGAGAGGATGGAACAAGGGTTGTGGGAAGAGGAAGTGGCCATGAAAGAAAATGGGGGGAGGGGCTTTAACAGGGGATATCATGAGGAGAGTGGAACAAGGGTTGTGGGAGGAGTGGCCAATGAAGAAAATGGCAGGGAGGGGCTTTAACAGGGGGGATGTCCATGAAGAGAGTAGAACGAGGGGTGTGGGGAGGATGGCTAATGAAAGAAAATGGAGGGGAGGGGCTTTAACAGGGGGGATGTCATGGAGAGAGTGGAAACAGGGTGTGGGAGGAGTGGCCAATGAAGAAAATGGGGGAGGGGCTTTTAAAGGGGCGGATGTCAGAGAGAGTGGAACAAGGGGTGTGGGAGGGTGGCCAATGAGAAAGATGGGGGAGGGGCTTTTAACAGGGGGATATCATGAGAGAGTGGAACAACGGTGTGGGAGGAGTGGCCAATGAAGAAAAGGGGAGGGGCATTTAACAGGGCGGGATGTTCATGACTGAGAGGTGACAATGGTGTTGGAGGAGTGGCAATGAAGAAAATGGGGGGAGGGCTTTAAAGGGAGGATGTCATGAAGAGAGTGGAACGTGTGTGGAGGAGTGGCCAATGAAGAAAATGGAGGGAGGGCTTTAGACATGGGGGATTGTCATCGAAGAGAGTAGACCGAGGGTGTGGGAGGAGTGGCAAAGTGATAGTGTGAGATTTGCTCAGATTGAAAGACATGTTTCCAGTATTTGAACCGTTTTTGGATATTATCCACATCTTGAGGAGTGAGAGGTTGCTGCCTTGCTGGGTCTGAGGGATGACAGATGCGTACGACAGAGGGTGGAGTCATACAGCAAAGAGATGGATTTTCCAGAGTTGTAGACAAGCATTGATCGGTCTTTCCTTGTGTATGGAAGCTTGGCTGCTGGGATACTATCATTTTGTTGGGACACGATGATGCCGCTGATGCTGTGCCCTGTACCAGGAGGCTGCACTCATTTTTCCAACTTTAGAGTGATGCTCGGCTGAGTCAACCCTACCTGGTGTTAATTCAGCAATAAACGGAGCTCAAACTCGGACCCCAAGCATCCCAGCCAGCCACCATAACTACTTAAGCCAACCCAGGCTTAAACTTTGACGAAACCAGAAAAGACACGAGTCTAGAACACTGCCTTGAGGGAACTCCAGCGGACAGGAAGAGGACTGACGAGATTCCTTAGGGGACTATGTTGACGCGACGCGAGAGGAAGTCCACGAGCCATGGTGCCAAATTGCTTGGATACCATATGAAAAGAGTTTGGTGAGAGGGCAGGGTGCCAGACCATTATCGAAAGCTCCCGATTATTGTCCAGGTAGATGCTCTAATTACTCATATTTGCATTTAGGACCTCCATCCATTGTTGGATACAGAACAGCATCACAGAGGGTAGATGGGACCTGGTCTGAAAACCAAAGTTGATGTGAGAATTCGGGAAATCAAAGCAATATTGGAGAAAGAGGTAAGGATTTAATGTCGGAAGCGATGACATGATTCCATACCTTGCTGAATGACTGGGGAAGCATTGGCTTGTAGATTGCAGGGATTCTGTTTTTGCACTCTTGTTATATATGCAGGTGCGTAGATGTTTGCTCCGATCTTCAAGCAGATGGCAGATGAGCCTTGAGTCAAATGAGAGGGTGAACTAAACCAGAGAGAGGGTGTGAGTCAAGAGAGAGACAAATCGTTTTCTAGGAAACAGGCATGGGCTGATGTCGTCTGGAACTGCGGTTGCAGAAATCTAGAGTCGAGTTTGACAGCAATCTCACCGTGTGTCAGAAAGAAAGGAAACAGAGTCCATGGACAGTTTGGTGTGACTGGGGTTAAGGTGAGGTACACAAAGATGATGGGTTTGGGACACAAGATTTCGAAGCAAACACCGAGCTTAGGATTCACGCCTATTACACGTGCAGTGTCAGCTGTGTTGCCACTTTAGAGGCGTAAGGGAGGGATCGAGGGGGAGCGTTCCAAAGCAGAAACCAGATGACCTAGATGCCACCAGAATTTTGGAGGAGGGAAAATGTTGAGGAGTTCAGACCTGAGATGAGAAGATGTTGTTTCTTGGCTCTCTGAGGGATCGACACACACTTGTCTGAGCTTTGTGGAAGGAACTGAGATTGTCTTCAGTTTGATTTGCTTTCCACGGACGAAAGCAATGTTTCAGAGACAACTGCCTCACCACAAGCTTCAGTTTACCAATTGGGGAGGTAAGGGTCAGGACAACTGAAGACGATGATGCGGATAAATCTGTGCATGAGAGAGAGAGAGAGAGCAAGTTTCTTTGAAATATCCAGTACAGTTGATGTGGAGAAGTGAGATTGGAAAGACCAGTCCGAGTTTGAATTGGACTGCTTGAAGGACCCTGCAGTCGGCCTGAGTGAAGTGCGGACTCGTCAGCGCTGAGGTGTTTTTCTCCAATAACAGCAGGAGATGACCACTTTAACAAGCATATCGATTCAGATGAACCGATTGACAGAAGCAAGACAGCAGACTTTTCTTGGTAATTGGTCAAATCAAATCCAGAAGAGATGAGTACCGTTTGTTTGAGATCTGGGTCGGGACTTGACAGATTCGTTCAGCAGTCCCAATTGAGTCACAGAAGTCTTTTGCTGAAGGCTGCCATGACAGTGAGGAGGTACCACACCCGTCAACTGACTGTGGCAATTGAAGCTCACACATTATGGGGAAGAGCGCCAGTTGCGATGGAAAAGGATAAGAAGTTGGGTCCCTTGATTTTTTCGGCAAGTGAGATGTAAATGGAGTCATTCACTGTTTGGTGGATGGGTACAAAACACAGATAAACATGAGGTGGAGAGCAGAGAGACAGCTGAAACCAGAGGTATTGCCTGGGGATCGTGGGGGAGAGAAGGATTAGTGCATGGAGGGTGCAGTAACTAGAGTCTATGAAGACAGGAAACTCCACCACCAGGACGAGTCAGCGTCTGTCATAACCAGTAGGAGGGAGTAACCAGGGAGAGAAACTAAGGAGTCAGAGACGGCTTGGAGGAGGTAGTTCTGTTAAGCAGAGATTATGTCTGTCTTGTCAGTGGCAACCTGGATGGAGAGATCAGTCAGGTTTGAGTGAGGCCCCAGATGTTTGAGGTCCACTGTTAATGAAGAGGGAGGAAGGAGGTTTGGGTGCAGGGGAAGGGAGGGGTAGAGTAGGGCGAGGAGGAGAGGGGGAGTGGGGAGAGTTGTTGACAGTGTGTAGGACATTGCAGAAGAGGCTGTGGAGAGGTCGGAGGGGAGGAGACAAAGACTTTTTGGTGAATGGATGAGGCACAGTGGTGAGTAAGAAGAGGGGGAAAGGGAAGGAGGGGATTGGAGGAGGTGGAGGGATGAGTTTGGAAGAGAGAGGGTGGGGGAAGGGCGCTTTGTGGATGTGAGGGGGCAGCTTTGAGAAAGCTTAGGGGAAGCTTGAGGGGGAGGGGAGACAATGAGCAGGCACAGCCATGGGGAGGAGGGAGAAGGAGGTGTGGGAGAGAGAGGGGAGTATGAGACTGGGAGTGGTTTTGTGAAGATTGGAGCGGGGGGGGGAAGGACCAAAAATTGAGGGGGTGGGAAAGGAGGGGAGACGTGATGAGATTTGAGGTGGTGGAAAGAGGGGGGCAGCTTTGAGAATGGGGAGTGACAAGAGAGATTGAAGGAGGGGATGAGGGGAATATTTGAAGGGGAGGAGCAAGGGGAGATTTGAGGAGGGATGAGGGGAGAGATTTGAAGGGAGGGGGCAGAGGAGGATATTTTACAGGGACTGGGTGAGGGGGAGATTTGAGGGGAGGCGCAAGGGGGGAGATCTTGAGAGAAGGATGAGAGGGAGAATTGAGGGAGAAGGGGTGTGGGGGGGAGAGAGATTGAGGGAGAAAGGTTGTGGGGAGCTTTTGAAGAAAGGTGTGGGGGGGAGGGGAGAGATTGAAGTCTGATTTGAGAGGGAGGGGTGAGAGGGAAGCATTGAGAGGGAGGGGAGAAGATGAGAGGCAGCTGGCACGGGGGAGGAGGGAGAAGGAGGTGTGGGGAGAGGGAAGGATGAGACTGGTAGTGATATGCGTGAGGATGGAGCAGGTGGGGGAGGGTAGAGATAGGACGAGGGAGGAGAGGGGAGGTAGGGAGAGTTGTTTGACAGTGTGTAGGGACATTGCAGAAGAAGGCTGGTGGAGAGGGTCGGATGAGGAGGGGAGGACAAAAGACTTGTTGGTGAATGGATGAGGCACAGTGGTGAGTATAAGAGAGGGGGGAAAGGAAGGAGGGTTGGAGGAGGTGGAGGGATAGTTGGAAGAGAGAGGGTGGGGGAAGGAGCAGCTTTGTGGATGTGAGGGGGGCAGCTTTGAGAAAGGTGAGGGGAAGCTTGGAGGGGGAGGGGAGACAATGGAGCAGGCACAGCCATGGGGAAGGAGGAGAAGAAGGGAGGTGTGGGAGAGGGGAAGTATGGACTGGGGAGTGGTTTTGTGAAATATGGGACGCGGACGGGGGAGAACCAAAATTGAGGGGGTGGGAAAAGGGGGAGACGTGATGAGATTTGAGGTGGTGAAAGAGGGGGGCAGCTTTTGAGAATGGGGAGTGAGGCAGGAGATTGAAGGAGAGGGATGAGGGGGAAGATTTGAAGGGAGGAGCAAGGGGGAGATTTGAAGGAGAGGATGAGGGGGACATTTGAAGGAGAGGGATGAGGGGGGAGGATTGAAAGGCAGGGTGAGGAGGGAGATTTGGAAGGGAGGCGCAAGGGGGGAGATTTGAGGAAGAAGGATGAGAGGGGAGAATTGAGGGAGAAGGGTGTGTGGGTAGAATTGAGGGAGAAAGGTGTGGCAGTTGTGGGGGGGGGGGGGAGGGGATTGAGTGAAGTCTGATTTGAGAGGAGGGGTGAGAGGGAAGCATTTACAGGGAGGGGAGAAGATGAGAGCAGGCATGGCCACGGAGAGAGGGAGGAGAGGGAGGTGTGGGGAGAGGGGAAGGATGAGACTGGGTAGTGGTATGGTGAGGATGGGAGCAGGTGGGGAGGAACACATTTGAGGGGGTGGGAAGAGGGAGATCACATACTGGGAGAAATTAGCTTCACCCCAGCTAATTAACACAGCACCACCCCCACGTGGTGACATGGAACAATCTTAAGTTCTGACAGTTTTCCCTACTTAATTTACATCGAGATGTCTCCTCCTCGTCCAAGGACCATGCCACCTTATACAATCCTACCTTTACTATGAAGTTCCTCCATCTACCCACAAACATTATATATATATATATATATATATATATAATATATTGTTACGGTTGTGGAAATTCACAGAACACCATTCAGGTTTCCAGAGATCAGTTATGTCGTAAGTGTGTGTTTCAGATTAGATTTCCCCACCGAGGTCTAAAGGGGAAATTATTCGTGTAACCGGGCTGTGATCTTTGAGTCAGCCGTTATTCTTTTGCTATCTTTATTTTTGGAACAACCACGTCTCCACAATGCCAACACACGACATCTCCTCGCCATCTCCTCAACAACATCTCATCAAACCTCTCCACAACGAAAACCATCGCTCTCATCAACCATCTCCACAACGACAACCACGACATCTCCCTCACCACCTACGCCAAACAAACATCGCCTCACCTTCATCTTCACGAACGCACCATCTTGTTACCGGCAACAGCGTCCTGAACGAACAACATCTCTGCCACCAGACGCGGGGACTCCCTATTGGGTGAGGGCCGATGATCTCTGCAACGTCCGCGTGGAAGGATGATCTCTGCAACGTCCGCTTTCTTCACATGACTCTGCGATCGGATCAAAAAGGGCGGAGCCAGCGGGGTGAAGGGTGAGAGTCAAGATCAGACCTCACCCACGGACTCCATAAAAAGGCGCCTGGAACGCCAAGCGGGGAGTTGAAGTCGCGAGTTCGGTGGAGTCGAGCTGGAGCAAGTGGAGGTCTGGGTTCGCCGCGGAGCTCAGTCGAGAGAGAGAGCCGAGGAGACGGGAGCTTGGAGCAAGGAGCGAGTCCAGCGCAGGGCAGTCGGAGCTCGGAGCGCAGCCAGCCTGCCGTGCCGCGCAGAACTGCGGGTTCGTTTGGGAAAGCCGGAGAGGGTCGCCAACGTGAGGAACGGACGGGCTCTTAAAGGCATCAACTCTCGAAAGAGCAAAGGCCCGTTCGTTCCCCTGAGGCGGCGTCGGCTAGGCCGAGCCACCAGGCCGCAGGGGGGGGGGGGCTGGACCAACCGAGCTGCCGTGTTTCCGGCGAAACGTCGAGGGTCACTCAGCGAGTCACCACGAGGTGACATGAAGCAGCCCGGCCTCTCGGAGCTATTTGCGGTCTTCACAGCTCCGTGAACTATAAGTCCACGAGGTCCAGTTCTTGCCCTTTCCTTTCCTGGGTTTTTCTTTGAATGAATGAATGTTTGTGGCGCCGTGTCTGTCAAGTAGTAAACTGTTAAGTGCATGTGTGTAGATAATTTAGCACGGTTGTAGTTCTTTTGTCGTGCTTTTGTTGATTGCATAATTGCATGCGTGTTTGCCTTGCCTGATTGCATACGTGCTTTGTAAATAAATGTCCTTGTGTGAATGTTCACCTGCTCTTGCGTCTCTTTCCTCAATTGAACTGCCATAATTGAGTTCGGAATATAGTTGGTCCTTAATAACCGATAAAAGAATGGGGTCCGGCGGCTTGGCGATATACACCGCTCGGCAAATCGCAAACGGAGCGAGCTGCTTAGCGGCTCGTTTCCAAGCAGGTCCGCGTCGAGGTGTAAATCCCCGGCATTTCTGTCTGCGCGCATACTTAGGTAAATCGACATTCGGCGATCGGACCCTTGTCGCGCGCGGACAGAATAGTTGGCTGATTTTCGGTGTGATTAAAAACATACCCGTGGCTGGATTTCAGCGTTGATCCGAACGCTTCGACTAGGTTTGCCCGTCCGGTGGGGCGAGAGCGGCCGCGATTGGCTAAAAAGCGGTCGCGTCGGGCGGGCGGGAAACTACAACAATTATATATTATATATATATATATATATATATAACTGCTCAGCTCTGATAGGTCCTTCCTCCCCCCCCCCCCCCCTTCCCAACATGATTAATCATAAATATTAACATTTTAAACTTACCTTGTAAATTTCACCATCTCCCGATATGTCCTTCCCATCAGTGTTCGGAAGCACCCAATCCAGATACGGTGTCTCCTTCAGAGAAGTCTGTCTGGTACATCCATCTCCCATGTAAATATAGCTGACTGACAGGCTTCGTGTATTTTCACGTCACGAAGATGTCCTTTGCCGAAGAGTGGGTTACCGTTACTTGGTAAGGACGCACAGCATCGTCTTTCCAATTGTAGACGTCCTTTAAATAAATCATCAAGCCTGCCATGTTCACAGGAGGCACTCCCACAAAGTTCAAAGTTCATTCACCGGTCGTGATCCGTCAGGGGTTTGTGTAGCACACGTCCGTCCCTTCGGGCCTTGCACCGGCAAACATGTTCAGGAATTTGCAGTACAGATAGCTGCCCATTTGGTGAGCTCAGAAAGTTCTCCAAGTCTTTCGTTGTACAGAGGCACAACCCTCTCTCTCAAGTACTTTTCCAAGTATTTTTGGCTTCTTTCAGAAGCTTTGTGAGCCATTCTATGTAACATTCCTCATCTCATACACACGACATACTTTATGGTGCCCTGAACACCACTGTTTCTTGGGGCTTTCTGCTCATGCTCACAAAGCATTCTGGGATGGATTACGTCATTTCAAAAGTCGCATATTCAGCATGAGTATTATGATGACGAGCTTCCTTTAAGTAGAGGAAAAACAGATAAACCGGTAGCAAGACAGAACTGCCTAGAAACAACCGGCCCGGGAAAGCAAGATATTGGCATGTGTTCCAGATGTTTGTGGGTTACCTTAGACGTCCTAAAACAGAACAAGAACCATTAAAATTCCATCCTAAATTTTGGCCATATGCATTGGGAGCCAGTAAAACTTGGTATTAGTTGTTACCCTTTCATTTAACCACCAATAGTTATGCTTTGGTTCGTAATATGTTGAGACATTTCTTTCATCTGAATAGCTAATCTTCGGCCATCTTTGGCTTTGTGAAACCACTACCACTTCCTGTTATTGGAACAAAGTCTGGTGAAGTGCCTGATGAGGTACCCCGGTCCAACAAGATGGTGCAGAGGTTTTTTTTGGGGGGGGGGGGGTTCTTACCCGACCCAACTATAAACTGTTGGATTGGTGCATCGCAGGCATGGCATTGCATCACAAACTAAAACTATGACAGCTGGACGTTGAACCGGGTGTCCTGCCTGCTAGTATCAGTCGATGGACGTCAATGATTTGATGCTTTCTTTTGCGAGTGGTACGCGAGTTATCGCCGGAACCCTGAACAAATTACAAATTCCTACCCAAATTACCTCGAGTCGAACGTCAGGCCTGGCCAGTAGGAATAGAGAAAAAGATTTCACAAGGTGGGAATAATGGGGCTGTTAATCAAGCAATAGTAGTTATAGTAGTGGATGTAGATGGTAAGTTCTCCGAATGTGTATTTGTCCTGTGTGTGATTTATGGGTGAGCTGCTCCAGAGACAATGACATTGGACCAACTCCATGCATTAGCTAGGAAGCTAGCTATTTATTGTGTATGCACAGGGAGGGGTGGTAGTGGGGCTCAATTGAGAATATTTAAAATTGGGAAGAGGTAGAGAAGGGAGAATGATAGGTGAGAGAAAGCAGGATGTCGAAATTTGAGAGGGGTTGGGAGAAAGTTGGAAAGAGTTTGGAAAGAGATTGGAATGAGGTGAGAGCAAGGAGAGGGAACGGGCGTTTATGGGGCCGGATTGGGTCAAAATTTCGTTGTTGTTTGCGTACAGTATGTAGTGGATAAATAGAAAGCACCACCCGAGCAACGTGCTTTGCTGTTTGTGTGGTGCAACCTGGCAGGCAAGTTGCAATCCGAAGATTTGGATTCGAGCCTGAGCCGTGCCGCTGACACTTATCAATGAGCATTTAATTAATTTGTGAAGGAGTATATCAGATTCAATTAAATCCTCTCCCCAGATAATCTTGCAGCAGGTGTGATCAGGTTGTCTTTGCCAAGCTGAAACTTATATTCCAGCTGTGACAAGCAACAGCAATCCGATCCAGGTTTTCACCATTTGCTGTGACCACCTGTATTTCAAATGACCATTTCCTCTGGACCAAAGGAGGTGTTAGCAAGGTGCATCTCCACTGATATTTGCCATTCACGAAACCAACCAAAGATCACTTTTATGCATTCAAGGATTACATACCTCGTATGATGAATGGGATACTTCCCGAAGTACATTGCATGCTCCGTCAAAAAGCCAGTTTTGATCCCGACCACATGGGTATGCTGGACCTGTTCAACCGAAAACTATGACAGCAATTACTTTGGTGGCAACTTTCAAGATGGGAGAATAACATTATCTGAAATGTTCTAAGCCCCTAAGGGAAATGAAAAGGTCATCCTCCCAATATGGCCCTGCATGGGCAATTCTGCAACGTCATGCATACTGCAAACCACATGCACACTGTTTTCTCATTCTGTCTCAAATCGCACTGTGGGCACACACAAACTAAAGCAGTAACCGACTACTGATTCGTTAACCGTCTCACATCTCCTCTTGCCATACCGCTGACTTACATCTTTGCACTTCCATTTCCAGCCCCACCATAGACACACCCGTTTTTTCCCTCTTCCCCCTTCACAAGCGATTAGGGTTCGTGTTAGGTCGCGTACGACCGGCTAGGTACACACGAGTCACTTACACCGCTCAACTGCTCCCTTATTTCTGGGCCAATCTTGTGTGTGCATATGTGTGTGTGTGCTGTTGTGTGTGTGTGTGTGTGTGTGTGTTGTAAAGTATTGGAGTCCATGCAGCCGCAGTTAGTGATCCGCCTGGCGTTCCACTTTACCGCCGGTAGCTCTTCCAGGCCTCCGATGGCGCATTGCGCTCCGTCGACAGGGCAGAACGTCCACGTCGTCGAGATCGCCGCTGCAACGCAGCGCGCACGATTCAGCCTTGCGCCTCCTACATCACTCACCGAGACTCCTCACCCTGCTCGAGAGAATCTCGGTGAGGCAGGCATTCAGCGTTCAGGAAAACAGAGACACATAGTCCAAACAGCATGCAGCTGACGCTCACAGGACTATGCAGGTAACAAATCTCATTTGAGTTCTCTCAACAACCGCTCATTGGACACAAAGTCCGACAGCAATAGCAAGGATTCTCCAAAAGGACCTGCGTACAAAGAATAGTCTCATGTCTCAGGTCCCTGGTCAAGAGTCCAAGGTCTCACATCCATAGAGCAAGACTGGAAGCACCAGGACCTGAAGACTAGGACTTCTCCTCCACACATCAGGTACCACAGCGCCACACCTTGATCCAGTGAATCATTAACTCCCAGGTCCAACCCAGACGTTTGTTGACTCTCGGCATCAAAGCAGCAGGGACACTGAATATCACTGCCAAGGAAAGTGAATCTCTCCATGACCTCAACATCCTCACCACAAACAGGCCACAGACAGGAAAGCAGCATCCAAGATGTCATTGAAAGCTTGGATCTTAGTTTTGACCCAGGAAACCATAATCCAGCGGCTCCGACTTCATCATTCAGCACAGTCGAGCGCCTCTCAAAAGGAATCAGATTTCCGCAAGATTACTGCAATCACATCTGGACATCCAAGGTCAGAGATCTGTTGTTTTTGTCCTTCCCGCTCCCTGCCTCGCCTTGTTCATGCCCCTTGCTGTGCATTGTGTGTTAGCTCTCTACAAGCACACAACAGTATACTCTCACGTATACTCTCATGCTGATGTTAGCTCTACACGACAGGTTACAAAAATAATAAATAATAACTGACCATTTTCTCCATTCAGAAACTAGTTTATGAGTGATGATTTATAATATTGCATCACTGCAACTACACAGGTGACTGTCAATTCCAGAAGTAAAGAGTCACCTTGCTGAAACTAATTATTTCATAACAACTTCCAAAGGTGAACAATAATATTGTCCAGCGCATTTTAGGATTCTCTGTGTGAATAAACGACAGCATTTTGTAATTTTTCAGGCTTGTTTTTTTGTTTTGTTCCACTGCAAACCAAAGAAATATATATGTGATGTCCAAAAGATGTTTTATTTAACAATTTTCTGCAAAAATGTTCATTATTTGCAAAAAATGCAAAGGTGCCAATATCTCTTGGCAGGACAGTATGCATGCATTATATGTATGTACATCTGTTGTGGTTTTGGGGAAGACCCTTGGGAGAGTTGCCTCCAAACACATAAAGGAACCCTGAAGTTTAGATATATCAGTTGTATTTGTTTGGTTTGATACCTCGCCCCCTATATCAGTGGACAGGGAAATGTCGTTTGTGTTGGTGCAGCAGGTCAAACCACCCCTTTTGTTACTCTTATTTTATCTCTCTTCCCATCTCCTCCTTCTCACTCTCTCTTCAGCACATCAATACATACAAACAACATGCTTTCAAACCAACATTACACTCACAAACTCACAGTACACGGTGCCTGACATCTTATCGCCTGAGTACCTTGGACTATCATAGTGCTTGGGTGACTGCTTTGGTCCTTAATGGCACTTACAATTAAGTGCTTGGATGTGCTCAGTCTTGTCGGTGCTTGCCACTGAACAAACCAATGACATAGGTTAACAACAGCAGCACATCAAATGAGAAGGCAGGGCCTGAGGGACATAGGTTTAACAGCAGCAGCAGCACTCCAATTGAGAAGGCAGGGCCCAGTAGAAGCAAGGTCGCCGGGATGCTGCTTTGGCTGAGGCCACGCCTCTTTCAGGGCTTGTCTAAGTCGGCATCCCAGGCCTCATGCTGCTGTGTGTGTCCAGGTAAAAAGATGGTCAGAAGGTGTGCTCAAGGAACGAGCATGCGTGAATGCGAGCCGCTGCTCAGAGGGCTCTGTTGGGAGGTTTGACGCGACCATGGAGCGAGAGCTGACGAGCCACAGAGCTCTTTCCCTGACTCTGCTAGCAATTAGATACTGACTTACACTATCTTTCACTTCCCTATTTCCAATCGTTCACTTGGAACGCACGAACAATCAACAATTGTCCCACCTCTACTCATTTCGAGCTGGGTACTGATTCGCATTCATGATTTCCTCTACGTATTATGAAGCATTCACCGCATCTCTCCCCACACTGCCAGTACACATTGCCCCTTTCTTCTTCACCCCCCCCCCTCGCCTTTTCAGATTGGGACTCGTAAGCCCACAGGCTTACGTCAGGTGAGTGAGGGTCACTAAAAGAGCCCACCTTCTTTATCTCTCTATCACTCTTATCGAATTTTTTTGAGTGAATGGGCACCGATGTTTGTAGTTTCATGATTAGATGATTGTCTAAGGGGCCTGTGTATATTCAGTAAGACTTTCGTTGTGTGAACACTGCGTTGCTCATAGATACGTTCCTTTGTTAACATGACCATTCGTTTCCAACTTGTCTGATTGTCTCTTCTCTATTGGTTAGACACGGTGTGTAAATAGTGGATGGGAGTTTTGTCCCACAGTTTCTGCTATGGTCAGAGACTACCTGATGGTCCAACTTGCGGTTATTGATCCATCAGAGTAGAGGCGTCGAGGATTATGGTTCCTTACCTGGGGGGGGGGGTTATACATTGTCGAGGTCCGTATGAGAGCTAACACACAACGTGCAGCAAGGGGGCATGAGCCAAGAGGGGCAGGAGTTGGAAGGAAAAACAGTGGGGAACAGAGACATGAGGAGATCTGTGGATGGGAGAGGGATGGACGGGGAACATGAGTATACAAGATGGACATTACAGGGACTTTCAGGAAGGAAGCAGGGAATTTGAAGAGGTGGGTTTGGGGTGGATTAACGGGGGAGAAAAGATTGAGGATTTGGTGGGGAAGATAAGAGGTGGGGTGAACAGCTGTTTTGAAGACCTGAGGGAGGAGTGGGATTGAGAGAGTGTGGGACTTTATTCCAAAGACAGGAAAAAACGAAGAATGAAAGAGTGAAGTGAGCAGGTGATTCGTGATTTGGTAGTTTTACCGGAAGGGGGTTGCTGGCGGAGCTTGAGACCCTGTGGAAATATGGGGGGTGACATATCGCAGACAGAGCGGGGGGGGGGACATAGGCAGAACAGAGCGGGGGGTGAGACTAGACAGAGAATTGTAGAGAAGACAAAGACTACCGACCTGCCTGTGGTGAGAGAGAGTGAGACGCCCAAGACTGAGCCTCACTGTGGGAGATACCAATGATCCTAAATGCCTGGTTTCACAGCGTGAAACCGAGAAAGGTGAGAGGCAGGAGCACCAGTGCAGGGGAGAGCAGTACTCCAACAGGGCTGCAGCAAAAGCTTTGTACGTGGTTTAGGAGCTCAGGTGGGCCGAAGAAGGACTTTGCATGACGGAGGATTCCCAGTCGGCGACTGGCTTTGGAGACCAGTTTGGAAATGTGGCTTTCCTCGGAAAGATCATGGCAGAATAGTGAGACCCAGAAGCTTGAATGAAAGGACTTCTTCCAGAGGATTGTTGAGAAAATAGATGAGGGTGGGGGGGGGGGGGGGTCCAGACGGTCCTTTCGGAAAGATTTTGTCAGGATTGAAAGACATGTTCCATGTGTTGGACCATTTGTGATTTATCCAGATCTGCAGTGAGCGAAAAAGCTGCTGCTTGCCGGTATAAGGGATGACAGATGGTACAGCAGAGGGTGAGTCATCAGAAAAGAGATAAAGAGGATTTCCCAGAGAAGTCGGAGAGATCATTGATGAAAACCAGATAAAGAACAGGGCCCAGAACGCTACCTTGAGGAACTCCAGCCTGGACAGGAAGAGGGATGAAAAGAACTCCATTTAGGGCCACACGTTGGCTGCGACAGTAAAGGAGTCTGCGAGCCATGAGTGGAGACGGCCTTTGATACCACATGAAGAGAGTTTGGTGAGCAGGGCAGGTTCTAGACCGTGTCAAAAGAATGTAATATGTCGAGGGATATGGCACTGATTTCATGTCTGGCATTGAGTACCTCCATCCATGTTTGGAGAGCAGAAGCAGCATATCCAAGGTAGAGGGACCTGGTCTGAAACCAAATTGATGATCGAAATCAAAGCCATTGGAGAAGAGGAAGGATTTAATGTCTGAAGTGATGATGGATTCCATAACCTTGTGATGATTGGGAGAAGGCTGATTGGTCTGTAGTTGCAGGGATCTGTTTTTGCACCTTTTTTATGCAGCACGTGATGTTTGCTGATTTCAAAGCAGATGGCAGATGGCCTTGAACAAATGAGAGAGGTGAATAAAGAGAGAAGGGTGAGCCAAGAGCAGAGGAGCAGGTTTTTAGGACACATGGGGCATGGGCTGATGCGTCTGGACCGGTTGCAGATCTGAGTCAAAGTTGACAGCAAATCTCCACTTTGTCAGAAAAACAGGACACAGAGTCCAGGACAGTTGGGTTGACTGGGTAAATGTGGGTACAGAAAGCATTAAATGTATGTACTGTGTATATTATGTAAACGGATTTATATCAACAAACTGAGATTATGAAGGAAGGTGAATGTGATAAGAATAAACAAATCTGTTAGGGTAATTGTGCACATGAAAAGTGTGGACATGTTG
>CM068955.1:19764281-19787853 GCA_035128595.1 Eptatretus atami
TGGTGACGTCGTCCTAAAGATATTCTTCACAAGACCTGCATCAAACAATAGCTAAACTCATCCTGTTTACACATGATGGAAAAACCTTACTCAACATCTCCACAAAAAACAATTCCTTTGGTGAACAAATTCTCTGTAAACTAGTAGCTAGATAAAAAAGACCTTTGTACCCTTAATATGACATATTACCGAAAGGAATCTAAAGGACCTACCGGAAACGAAATCAATAACTTTCTATGATATATACCACTCTGTACTAAAGCCATTCTGCCATCTAACCACCGACATCAAGATATCAAGTAAGCTGTCAATCATTATCCTCTCCTGTTTAAACACATCACGTTATCTGGATCAAATCTCGTGAGCTGCCTATCAAAAAAATATATGACCACACCACAATCATCTAATTATACCGGACATGTCGAGATAACATGTATGATGCTAATCTCATTTTTCTTAATCAGTTCGTATAAATGAAATCACAAGAAAATAGAAAACGTCCGCTGCTCGGCTACAATTCCCCTCAGGGAAATACCCTTACTGGTTGATTGAAACAACTTTCCCAAAAGACTACAAAAAGATCTCTCCTTTTCTATTAATCCAAATTTGTATATAAAGTTAAAAAATCAAAAACTTCAACTCACTTGATATTGAGACATCTAATCTTATCTAAGAACTAACTCAAAGGAAGAATTGATGCTCCTGAAAGTGTTAATACCAGAATTATTTTCAATTGCGAAACAATATTTCCTGAACTGTTCCCTAACAACTTGTAATCCTGAGTTAACTACAACTGATAACTGTTTGGTGGAACACTGTCTGGCACCTGCTATAAACCTATACTTGTATGGGTTCTTATGAAGCTTCGGGATCCAGAAATGCTGAGGAATCCAAAGATTTACCTCTTTACATTTAATACTGAAATTATGAACTCAAACTTCCTGATGCTCAGACATAATATCTTGGAGTGACTTGTGACAAGGAACATATGTGCTATTTCCTATACTTGTGAAACTAGCCGTATAAATGCCTAGCTCTCTTAATAAAACCTCAACATAAGACTTTTTACAAACCACAACAAAATTAATGGCAGCCTTATCCACTGGAGCCATTATGTAGCTATCATGAAGATTTTGAATGTCTTTATGAACACTCGGCTTGTTCAACACTAGTTTAGACCGACCCAATGAAAGCAAGCCCCGACAACTACAAAAACGTAATTCTATTATCCAGGACTTCCACAACTCTGTTAAACCTTGCCTTAAAACTGTTTACAGATTACTTAAACTTGGTGCACATTTTGTTAACAAAATTAGAGACAGAATCCATAATTGAAGACCAAATGCAGCACCAAGATTGAGTTACTGATTCCCTATATTTAGCCCCCATTTTTATGAGATACTTTCACTATTACCAATTATATTCATATCCCCAGAAACTGCATGTCCACAAGAATCATATAGAAAAGGGGAAGACGAACATGCACAGTCAGTTTCCAAAATGTCCTTCACTACATCTATACTCCAAGTTTGAATTAATTTACCATAATTGAATGATTCTCCTGTGGTCTTCGTGAAAGTGAAATAAACCTTCAATGGGGTTCGCTCCCAAACTTTATCTGGTAATAAACTCTCTGCACTAGTATCCCTAAAAATAGAATAAAGCCTATCTACCTGCTTGCTCGAAAAATGACAAACTAAGAACTCGTGGATTCTATCAACTTTGGAGTAGACTTCTTCATCATACATACTATACATACATCACATACTGTTACGGCTGTGGAAATTTGCAATACACCATAAAGGTCCTCAGATCAGTTATGACGCTAAGTTTATGTGCAGATAGGTCCCCACCGTTGTTTAAAGGAAATTCTTCGTGTTCACCGGGCTGCGACCCTTTGAGATAGCCGTTTTTCTTTTCTATCGTTATTTTGAACCAACCACGTCTCAACCACCATTACAACAACCACCTTAACACAACGCCAGACCACGCCACCATCACAACAACCACGATCGCCTCAACCATCAACCACAACCAAACCACACCACCAACGTCGCTCTCAACAACCGCATCACAGCAACCTCCACCACAACCCTCCACCACAACCACACGCGCCTCTCAACAAACCACGCCATCCTCACCACTTTACTCCCAACCACCAACATCGCCTCACCACCTTCTCCACCCCATCAATCACCTAACCACCTTCGCAACCACAACGCCAACCACCAGCCACGCCACAACTACAAGCAACCAAACCACAATCCCACGCACAACGAATAGCATCTGCGAAAGCCAGCGCAAGCGAAGGAAACCAGAGGAAGTCGATGTGCGCGGATTTTCCCGCCTGTTTTCCCGTGCTTTGGTGTGGGGAAGTGCGATGCGGGTCAAAGGTCAGAGGTCATGTAAAGGAGGGGCTCTTTTTGGGGAATGATTTCCTTGGACCTGAGCCAAGAATGATTTCTCTGGCCCCCCCGGGTGGCGCGCGGAGGGGCCGAGAGGGCACGCCCCTTTTTAGAAGCTTCCCGCAGGAGTGGAAGGGGGCGGAGCCGAAAACGGGGAGGAGTCAGGCGTTGGACCTGAGGAATAAAAGGGACACGAGACGCCAGGTTCGGGGTTTTTTGTTGTCGTCGAGTCGTATTGTCTCTTCGGGGGAGCTTCGTCTCTTCGTGGCATTGGGGATTGCTGCTGCTCCGTGGTGTTCGAGAACGGGTGCCTTCCCTCGGCGCCAAGTCGTGAGGGTTGTGAGCGGTGGTCCAGGGTCGAGGCGCGCACGAGGGAGAGTGCCGGAGAGAGCTCGCGACCGTCGCACACACGAGGGTCAGGTAACCAGCGTCGGTCTCGTGGCCATTGTCATCCACGGCCACGGCCATAAAGGTTTACGAACCCCGTCTACCCCCTTGCCTATGAGGGGGTCTTTCCTTTTGTTTTGTATGACTGCGTGGCGCCGTGTCCCCATAAGTAAACCTTTGTAAGTGACTGGCTTGTAAATAATAATTATAGTCGGTCGTATTGCTTTTGCTCTATGTGCCTGTACATTGCATGACTGCCTTGGCTGTATATACGTGCTTAGTGAATAAATGTCTTGTGTGAAACGTATCCCGTTCGTCGCGTCCTCCTTTCACCACATTGAAAGTGCATCTTGCATCGTGGAATGAGTAGTGGGTTTGAACGCCCGGTAAAGAGAATCGGATCCGTCGAGGTCGGCGATAACACCGCTCGGTTATCACTGTAGTACGGAACGGACCGCTTAAGCGGTTCGTGTCCCAGGCCGACCTGCGGCGCGGTGCAGCCCCTCGGTAGGTTACCAGCGCGGGTACTTGGTATATCGACATTCGGCGATTCACCCTATTTCGCGCGGGTAGAATGCGGACTGGGCTGTGGTGAGGTTAAACCCCACCCGTGACTGGTTCCTGGCGGTAGTTCCAGGAGGTCAGACTGAATTGTCCGTCCGGTGGGCGACGCGGCTGCGATTAGAGTTACGCGGCCGATCGCACGCATGGCGGGCGCGAATTCGCAACAATACATACTATCACATCCGAGCACCCGTGAACACAGTATTCCTCAGAGCCGGGACCTTTCATCCCAAGAGATGGTCCAAACGGTCTTTTATGGCACTGCATTCAATAATTATTCTACTTTATCATTCCCCAAGGTCGCCCAAATGAGCCAAAATCGACAGCAAACACATTCGGAAAGCAGATTGCTCAAACACGTTTTCTTTCCTTTTAAAGGATTTATTTTGTGAAGAAAAATGCAGCGAAGAGGGTCGACAAGACATCATAATAAACGGAACAAACCAAGCGAGTCAAAAGACACAAAGAGGAGAATGGGAATACGCAAGCTTCAGAAGGAGAAATAAAACGCAAAACCGAACTCACTGGGTGCCAAGGATCGCACTCATACAAAAAGGCAACAATGCAGGTAGGACTTCCCTTTATCTCTGATGCGCAGGGTGGACACAGGACTCGATGCAGCCCACTTTAGTGAAACCAGAAACCAGGAGTGAAATGAGAGCCAGTGATGATGGTATATAAAGATGAAGTAACACAGCCGTGAGCAGTGCCAGCGATGAGTAGGCCTTCAACCAGGTTATGTGGTCATCTTTGTCCTTTTCCCCCAACAAGGCCTCCTGGTTGGCACTTCTTCCTCCTCCAAGTGCTTCTTTGCTCTCTGTGCACATGGAGCTCTCCAGTCTGAGGTCTTTCTTCTTCTCTCCACAGGCAGGATGATACCAGCTTGGGTCTATCCCAAAACTTCTGCAGAGCGAACAACAATAATCTCTGCCTCACGAATGACCTCACAAGCTCCTCCGTGGACCACTTGCTCAACCTCCTTCCACATGAGCCTCTCTCGGTTCTCGTCTGTCGACTGGAGTTCTCTTCTTCCTGGCAGAGTTTTTTTTTTCTGGGGTGCCACCCATGGGGGTGGCCCCAATAAAAATAAATGCATGTTGACACTTCTGGCTCCACAGCACACAACACCACCATAGCTGGCATACACTGGCCAGAGAGATCGTAATCAGCCGAGTTGAACAACTGTGGCATGTGTGTCTCTTTGATGGGAAGTCCTCATCTTGCCCAGCCTGAAATTAAGAGGTATTTACGCATACCTACAATTAATCTGTCTACCCTGTCTATAAATTACATACATGCTGCATCCTCAGCAGTGCGTGTAACAAACGACTTACTCTGACAGATCCCTGTTACATGGCAATCTAAACTATGTGGAACACACACGCCATACTACACTGACCACAGTCTAGCAATGGATACACAAGCACACACAGACAGTTGTGGTTTTGATGAGTTAAAGTTAAATAGTTAAATTAAACATAGTTAAAGTTAAACTTTTAACATAGTTAAAGTTAAACTTCACATAGTTAAAGCAGTTATTTCATCGTTATATTTTGTTTAGTTTAACGGTCTCAAGTCTGTGTTGATAGATCTGCATTACGATTGTACTGTATCGTTAGAAATCCCATATGTGCCATTTTTCTCATTCCACATTAATTTATACAAACTATCTGCCACAAATATTCCTCACACACAAACACATTTTCCTCGTAGCCCCCAAAACCGTTTCATGAACGCCTGCAAAAGAATACTGCACCAAAACCCGGTACTGTCAAGAGGCCATTATCTTCACAGCCACCCTAAAACTGCTTCAAACACATTTCGTGAATGCCGATGAAAGGATATCACACCAAGACTCAGGCTGAAGGTGACTCCTCTCATGGACGAAAGGGGGTGGCTCGGCTTGAGCGAAGGGGGTTTTGATGCTCTATGAAAGGCGGTGCAGAGAACCTCTGAACAGGAAGGCAATAGAAAGACTGAGAGGGTTTTCAAACTCTGTTGGGGGCTCGAATATTATTATTCGCATTAAGGCGAGGGTCTTCTCTTCTTTCACTTTTGCATTTTTCCCTCTGTCATTCCTTTCACTTTGCTTGCTCACTCATGTTTCTTCTTTCACTCTCCTTCACACCTTGTCAATTCATTTCTCGCCGCACCATTCATCTTCATTATTCACTCTTTCCTGCATCTTCCATCTCCGTCCTTTCACTCTCTTATTTATTCACCTTCCACCCTTGCACACCTTCGCTTTCACATTACTACATCCGATAGCTGCGTTGCTGGACCCTCTGCATCATCTACAACAACCGGGCATCTTGCCAGGAGACGCATTGACTACGTGCCACGAGTGATGTCACTTGTCCATGGGGAAACACCGGTGCCGCAGCTGTACGAGGAGCAGGAGGGGAGCAGAGTGCGGACGGTTCAGTCAGGATGTGGGAGCCAGAATCAACAAGTGTGAGGTATGCAGGGGTCCATCCTGTCCCCATCTATTTCTTTCTTTCCTAATCTCATCTTCTTTGCCAATCACATCCCATTATTCTTTGCCAACCACTCCTCTCTCCCTTCCACATTGGATGCATGATGCCGGAATATTGTACTGTTGCATAATAAGTCATCAATAAGGTGCCGAAGGTGGGTCTGTCGTGTAGGGGATAAATGGAAAAGTATACGTGCTGTGATTAATTGCGTACATATATGTTATTTCATTGTTTTCTCTCCTTGTAAATACTTGTTTGCCTACCACAGTAAATAGTTGCATTTTCATTACTGTCACTAAAAGCCATTTCCTCAAGAAACTGTGTCCTGACTTATTCTGTCCGTTCTGATGGTGGCATAAAACTGCTGAAGCATTTGGCCAGCGTGGATTCGTCATCCAAGTTTGATCTCAGATGCAGTTACATAACATTGGTTCCGCTCAGCTGACTAAGGTCTGTTGCGTAACTGCCGGCATGGTTCCCCTTTTGCCTTGCTTAACTCAACGGCATGGGAAACCGACCTTGGGTGAAAAGACCCAGCCAGGGTTGAGAATTGCAAACGGCATCCGTGGTCTCTTGAAGACATGCCGTCCTCTTGGAGTTATCCAGTCGACATCCGCCATAATACATACACATACATACATACACACATACAGTACATACATACTGTTACATTTGTCAGGGGGATAGATATTACTTTAGAACAGTTATACTGTAAATGTATAGGTTAGTATGCTCCACGTTTCGGGTAGCTGAGCCAATCTCGATGTATTCAGAAGGGAAATGTGAGCTTAAGAATTGTCCTGTTTAAATGTGCATGAAACGAAGGATGATGCATTGTCAATAAATAGACAGGGTTTAAGCAAAAGGAATTGTACGCGAAGTCTTTTGTCATGCCACCGGGTTTGAAAAGAGAGGGCCTTATGAAAAAGAGGGGAGGAGTTTAAAAGGGGCGGTTTTGTCCCGAGAGCGAGGGGAGGAATTTTGTCACCTCCCTAGGGGAGGAGTTTTCGGGCTCTCAATGTTCTGGGTGCTCTCATGAGAATTGGTTCGGCCTCAGGGGGGAAGAGACAGTTTTGGTCCTCCAGAGAGGAACAGGTTCAAGTACACAGTACTTTTTCAATTTGGTTACATTTTCAACACATACTGAGCGGACTTTATTGTCCACAACCCAGATTAATACAGGGCACAGGCTTGACACTACATTTGAAGGGTGATGTACTCCAAGATGCAGCCAGATGCATTCTTACCTTTTTGCAGAAACTACACGATGATGGCATTTTCATCATATTCGACTGCACATAAGAAAAAAAAAATCCAGGTGATGTATTGTTTCATTTAAATGTTGAAGTATACAATTTGCATGATTGTGATCTTTTGCTTTTCTTTCAACAATATTTTCACCATTTAAACCCAAACTTTGTTGTGCAGGGTGTTGCAGAGCCGACTGACACATTTCAGACCGCTCTCCTGTCCGAGGGGTGGGGTGCGAACTTTTGGGGTTGTGGGACGATTTTTCAAAGACAATGAACTGCAACTGGTGGAGGCCACCTTCCTGATGTTATTTACCATCAATAATAAAATTGTAAGCTTTGAACATAAACCTCGTGTGTTTCAGTTATCGCATATCCAAATGTGTCAGTCGGCTCTACACCACCCTGTATATTCTCATTTATTAACTCTTTCTTTGGCTGTATATTCCAATCTACCCCTTAGCTTGCGTTATATCTTGTTTAGTAATGTTGATGTATATTCCTGCTGTATGAACACATTGATGTATATGTTCCTGTTATGAACAGTTGATGTATATTCCTGCTTAATGAACACGTTGATGTATTCCTCTATCATTAACATGTTGATGTATATTCGTTATTAACATGTGCTGTATATTCTGCTTAATGAACACGTTGATTTAATAATTCCTGCTTATTAAATGTTGATGTATATTCCTGTTTATAAACATGTGATGTATATTCCTGTTTTTGAACATGTTGATTGTAGCTATTCCTGTTTTAAAACAGTGTTGGATGTATATTCCTGCTTTGAAACTTGATGTATACCCGGCCCCCCCTAATTTACAAGTCTGAAAAAATGGTATATTCCTGCTTATTAACATGTTGATGTATAATTCTTACATGTTATCTGTTATAGCATTTGATGTATACTTCCTAGTTTTTGAACATGTTGATGTAATATCATTCCTGTTTATAAACATGTGTGGATGTATATTCCTGCTTATGAACACGTTGATGTATATTCCTGCTTATTAACATGTGATGTATATTCCTGCTTTTAACATGTTGATGTAAAGTAAATTTTTTTATTAATTTTTATTAATTTAATTTCTTATTATAATATTTTATATATTTTGTTATTTAATTATTTTATTTTTAAAATAAATAATATAAATTATTAGATAATTTAATTAAATTATAATATTTATTTTTAATTTGTAATAATTAATATTTTTTATATATTTTTATAAATATTTAAATTAAATTTAAATTTTTTTTTTAATTAATAATTTAATTGAATTTATATATTTTTTTTTTAAAATAAAAAATTTATTATAATTAAAATTGTTTTAAATAAAATTTTTTTATATATATAAATAATATTTTTAAATTTTTAAAATAAATTTTTATTATATATTTTTATTAATTATTTATTAAAAAATAAATAAAAATTTAAATTTTATTTTTATTTTATATTTGATTAAATTTAAATATTAATAATAACAATTTATTATTTTTAATTTTAATTTTAATTATTTAATTTATAGATAATTTTTTATAAAATTTTTTAATAATTAAATTTATATAAAATAAATAAATTTAAATTATAATAAATATTAATATATTTTTATATAAAATAATAATTTTTAAATTTTGTTTTAAAAATAATATTAATTAAAATAAATTTTATATTTTATTTTTAAAATATTAATTTATTTAATATTTTAATATTATATATTTATTTATTATATAAAAATTATTTACATTTATGATTATAAAATTAATTATTAGTTTATTTTATTTTTAAATTATATTTTTTAATTTAAAAATTTATATTTTATATTTTATTTATTATATTTTTTTTGTTAATAAATTATTAATTTTATTTATTTATATAAGTAAAATTATTTTATTATTTATTAATATTTAATTTAATTTAAAAATTTATTATTTTAAAATTATTATTAATTAATATACATTATAATTTATAAATAATAAAATTTTAAATATAATATTTAAATTTTTAAAAAAAAATATATTTTATATAATTGATTAATATAATTATATTTTGATTAATATTATTTTAATATTTATTAAAAATTTATTTTTATTTTGTTTAAATTATATAAATTAATTTTATAATTAATAAAATATTTTATTTTATAAAATTTTTAATAAAAATAAATAATTATTTTATTTAATTTTAAATAATAATTTATATAGATTAATTAAATTAAATTAATTTTTTAATATATTTTAAAATTAATATAATTTATAAATTTTAATAAAATTTTTTTTATATTTAATAATAATATTTATTTAATTTTTTAATATAATAAATTTTATTTAAAAATAATACTATTAAAAATATTTATATTTAATATTATATTAATTTTATTTTTTATCATTATAATTTTTTATAATTAATATTATTTTTTTTATAATTATATTTATATATTTTTATAATAATTATTTTTAAATAAATTTAAAAAAAAAAAAAAATTTTAAATATTTTTAAAATTTATTAACTTTAAAAAAAAAGATTTTTTTAATATAAATGATAAAAAATAATTTATAATTTTATATTTATTAATAATTTTTAGTAAATAAAAATTTTTATAGTTTAAATTTGTTTATTGTTTTAATTTTAATTCATTAAATATTAAATTTTTTAATATAATATATTAAAATTTTTTTATAAATTGTTAATTATTTATAATAAAAATTTATATAATAAAATTGAAAAATTAAATTAATTTTTTTTTTATTTTATATATATAAAAATAAAAATTTTTTTAATTATTTTTTATTATTATATAATATTAATTAATAATTTTTAAATTTTAATAATTTAAAAATTAAAAATTAAAATTTAAAAAAATTAATTATATTTTTAATTTATTTATATTAAATTACTATAATATTTAAAATTTAAATTTTAAATATTTTTTTAAATTATTTTATTATTTTTAAATTATTTATATTTTTATAATTTTTAATTTAATTATATTATTTAAATAAAATATTATTTAGTTATTTTATCAAAAAAATAAAATATTCTTTTTAAAAAATTTTTAAATATATTTTAATAAATTTAAAAATTTCTTTTTTAATTAATTATAATTAAGATTGTTATATTTTTTTTTTACTAATTATAAATATTTTAAATTGTAATATTTTATCATAAATAAATTAATTAAATATAAATATATATTATTTTTTGAGGATAAATTTTATTAAATAATTTAATATTTTTATATAAAAATTAAATAATTTTTTTTAAAATTTTTTTAATTTAAATTTATTTATTTAATTGATATTAATTATATTAATAAAAAAATTTTTTTTATAAATTTATTTAAAATTTTTTTTTTATTTAATAAATTTTTTTTTTAATTAATAATTTAAATTATTTATTTAATATTAAAAAATTTTATATATTTATTTGATATTATTTACGTAATAAATTAATTTTATATTTATTTTTTAATAATAATTTTTGTAGTAAAATATTATTAATAATTAAATTAATATTTATTATAAAAATTATTTTTAAATATAATTAAAAATAATATTTTAAAAATAAATATTAATTTAATTTAATTTTTATTTTTTTTTAGATTATAAAATATATTAATTTATAAAATACTGTTTATTCTATTATTTAAAATTTGTTAAATTAATTTATAATAATTTAATAATATTAGAATTTAATTAATTATTTTAATTAAACAATTTTTAATAATATTATTAAATTAAAATATTATTTATTTAATTTATTTTTTATTTAATATTTATAATTTTATAATTTATATATATATATATATATTTATAATATATTTTTATAAATAAATTTATTTTAAATGATAATATAATTTTTAATTTTTAATTTTTATATTTTATTAATATTTTTAAAATTATATAAATGATATTTTATTTAATTTATTTAAATTATTTTTTAATTTAATATTATAAATAATTTATTTCTAAAAAATAATATATTATTTGGTATATTTTACTTATAATATTATTTTTTTAATTATTTAATATATTTTATATTTTTAATTTTTAAAAATTTAATTAATAAAATTAAATATATATAAATTATAATTTTAATATTAATATATTAATTAATTTTTTTTAAATATATAATAAATTTTTATTTAAATAATATAATAATTTATTCCTGCTTATTAAATGTTATGGATATTCCATGTTTAATTATAAATGTTGATGTATATTCCTGTTTTTGAACATGTGATGTATATTCTGTTTATAAACATGTTGATGTATATTCCTGCTTATGAACACGTTGATGTATATTCCTGCTTATTAACATGTTGATGTTATTCTGCTTATTAACATGTGATTTTTATATTCCTGTTTTTTGAAACATGTTGATGTATATTCCTGTTTATAAACATGTTGATGTATATTCCTGCTTATGAACACGTTGATGTATATCCTGCTTATTAACATGTTGATGTATATTCCTGCTTATTAACATGTTGATGTACATTCCTGTTTATTAACTGTTGATGTATATTCCTGTTTTTGAACATGTTGATGTATATTCCTGTTTATAAACATGTTGATGTATATTCTGCTATGACACGTGATTTATTCCGCTTATAACATGTGATGTATATTCCTGCTTTATTAACATGTTGATGTATATTCCTGCTTATTAACATGTTGATGTATATCCGTTTTATAACATTTGAGTATATTCCTTTATTGAACATGTTGATGTATATTCCTGTTTATAAACATGTTGATGTATATTCCTGCTTATGAACACGTTGATGTATATTCCTGTTATTAACATGTTGATGTATATTCCTGCTTATTAACATTGTTGATGTATATTCCTGTTTTACATGTTGGTATTTCTGTTTTATAACATGTTGATGTATATTCCTGCTTATGAACACGTTGATGTATATTCCTGCTTATTAACATGTTGATGTACATTCCTGTTTATTAACATGTTGATGTATATTCCTGTTTTTGAACATGTTGATGTATATTCCTGTTATAAACATGTTGATGTAATTCCTGCTTATGAACACGTTGATGTATATTCCTGCTTATAACATGTGATGTATATTCCTGCTTATTAACCTGTTGATGTATATTCCTGCTTATTACATTTGATGTATATTCCTGTTATTAAATGTTGATTGTATATTCCTGTTTTTGAAACGTTGATGTATATTTCCTGTTATAAACATGTTGATGTATATTCCTGCTTATGAACACGTGTGATGTATATCCTGCTTATTAACATGTTGATGTATATTCCTGCTTATAACATGTTGATGTATATCTGCTTATTAACATGGTTGATGTATATTCCTGTTTATTAACATGTTGATGTATATTCCTGTTTTGAACATGTTGATGTATATCCTGTTTATAAACATGTTGATGTATATTCCTGCTTATGAACACGTTGATGTATATTCCTGCTTATTAACATGTTGATGTATATTCCGTTTATTAACATGTTGATGTATATTCCTGTTTTTGAACATGTTGATGTATATTCCTGTTTATAAACATGTTGATGTATATTCCTGTTTATAAACACGTTTATGTATATTCCTGTTTATGAACATTGATTGTATATTCCTGCTAATAACATGTTATGTATATTTCTATTATATAACATGTTGATTGTATATTCCTGTTTTGAACACATTGATGTATATTCCTGTTTCATTTACTATGTTGATGTATATTCCTGTTTTTTCAACATGGTATGTATATTCCTGTTTTTGAACATGTTGATGTATATTCTGCTTATGAACACATTGATGTATATGCCTGTTTATTAACATTTTGATGGTGTATTCCTGCTTATGAACACATTGATGTATATTCCTGTTTATTTACCTGTTGATGTATATTCCTGTTTATGAACATGTTGATGTATATTACTGTTATTAACATGTGTGATGTATATTCCTGTTTTAACATGTTGATGTATATCCATGCTTACGAACACATTGATGTATATTCCTGTTTATTAACATGTTGATGTATATCCTGTTTTATAACATGTTGATTATTCCTGTTTATTAATGTGATGTATTATTCCTGTTTATTAACATGTTGATGTATATTCCTGCTTATGAACACATTGATGTATATGCTGTTTATTAACATGTTGATGTATATTCCTGCTTATGAACACATTGATGTATATTCCTGTTTATAAACATGTTGATGTATATTCCTGTGTATTAAACATGTTGATGGATATTCCTGTTTATGAACATGTTGATGTATATTCCTGTTTATTTACACATTGATGTATATTCCTGTTTATGAACATGTTGATGTATATTACTGTTTATTAACATGTTGATGTATATTCCTGTTATGAACACATTGATGTATATTCCTGTTTATAAAATGTTGATGTATATTCCTGTTTATTAACATGTTGATGTATATTCCTGCTTATGAACAGCATTGATGTATATCCTGTTTATTAACATGTTGATGTTATTGCTTATAACATTATGTATATTCCTGTTTTTGAACATGTTGATATATTTCCTGCTTATGACACATTGATGTATATGCCTGTTTATTAACATGTTGATGTATATTCCTGCTTATGAACACATTGATGTATATTCCTGTTTTATAACAGTTGATGTATATTCCTGTTTTTAACATTGATGTATATCTGTTTATGAACATGTTGATGTATATTCTGTTTATTAACATGTTGATGTATATTTCTTGTTTATCAACATGTTGATGTATATTCCTGTTTATTACACGTTGATGTATATTCCTGTTTATGAACATGTTGATGTATTTACTGTTTATTAACATGTTGATGTATATTCCTGTTTTATGAACACATTGATGTATATCCTGTTTATTAACATGTTGATGTATATTCCTGCTTATGAACACATTGATGTATATTCCTGTTTTTAACATGTTGATGTATATTCCTGCTTTATGAACACATTGATGTATATCCTGTTTATTTAACATGTTGATGTATATCCTGCTATATAACACATTGATGTATATTCCTTGTTTAAACACGTTGATGTATATTCCTGTTTATTAACATGTTGATGTATATTCCTGTTTTAACACGTTGATGTATATTCCTGTTATTAACATGTTGATGTATATTCCTGTTTATTTACAACATTGATGTATATTCCTGTTTATTAACATGTTGATGTATATTCCTGTTTATTTACACTTGATGTATATTCCTGTTTATTAACACATTGATGTATATTCCTGTTTATTTTAACATGTTGATGTATATTCCTGTTATTAACATGTTGATGTATATTCCTGTTATACACATTGATGTATATTCCTGTTTAGAAACAGTTGATGTATATTCTGTTTATTAACAGTTGATGTATATTCTGTTTATTAAACATGTGATGTATATTCCTGTTTTTAACATGTTGATGTATATTCTGTTTATTAACACGTTTGATGTATATTCTGTTTATTAACACGTTGATGTATATTCTGTTTATTACACGTTATGTATATTCTGTTTATTAACATGTTGATGTATATTCCTGTTTTTGAACATGTTGATGTATATTCTTGTTTAAACACGTTGATGTATATTCTGTTTATTAACACGTTGATGTATATTCTGTTTATTAACATGTTGATGTATATTCTGTTTATAACAGTTGATGTATATTCCTGTTTATTAACACG
Organism: Eptatretus atami; assembly: GCA_035128595.1. NCBI lineage: Eukaryota > Metazoa > Chordata > Myxini > Myxiniformes > Myxinidae > Eptatretus > Eptatretus atami. The sequence goes on from CM068955.1 coordinate 19,779,072, forward strand.
TTGATGTATATTCTGTTTATTAACACGTTGATGTATATTTCTTGTTTATAACACGTTGATGTATATTCTGTTTATAACACGTTGATGTATATTCTGTTTATACACGTTGATGTATATTCCTGTTTTAACATGATGATATATTCCTGCTTATTAACACGTTGATGTTATTCTTGTTTATTAACACGTTGATGTATATTCTGTTTATTTAACATGTTGATGTATATTCTTGTTTATTAACATGTTGATGTATATTCTTGTTTATTAACACGTTGATGTATATTCTTTTATTAACACGTTATGTATATTCTGTTTATTAACATGTTGATGTATATTCTTGTTATACATGTTGATGTATATCTGTTTATTAACGTTGATGTATATTCCTGTTTAAGGAATGTTGTTCTGCATTTGTTTTAATCTTACTTTGTTGTTTATTAACATGTTGATGTATATTTCGTTTATTAACATGTTGATGTATATTTCTGTTTATAACATGTTGATGTATATTCCTCTGAACACATTGATGTATATTCCTGTTTATTAACATGTTGATGTATATTCCTGTTTATTAACATGTTGATGTAATTCCTGTTTATTAACATGTTGATGTATTCCTGTTTATTAACATTTTGATGTATATTCCTGTTTATAACATGTTGATGTATATTCCTGTTTATTAAAACTGTTGATGTATATTCCTGTTTATTAACATGTTGATGTATATTCCTGTTTATTAACATGTTGATGTATATTCCTGTTTATTAACATGTTGATGTATATTCCTGTTTATTAACATGTTGATGTATATCCTGTTTATTAACATGTTGATGTATATTCCTGTTTATTAACATGTTGATGTATATTCCTGCTTAAGACACATTGATGTATATTCCTGTTATAACACGTTGATGTATATTCCTGTTATGAACACGTTGATGTATATTCCTGTTATGAACACGTTGATGTATATTCCTGTTTATTAACACGGATGTATATTCCTGTTTATTAACATGTTGATGTATATTCCTGTTTATTAACACGATTGTATATTCCTTTTATTAACACGTTGATGTATATTCCTGTTTATTAACACGATGTAATTCTGTTTTAAACGTTGTGTAATTCTGCTAGAACACTTGATGTATATTCCTGTTTATTAACACATTGATGTATATTCCTGTTTAACATGTTGATGTATATTCCTGTTTATTAACACGATGGTATATTCCTGTTTATTAACACGTTGATGTATATTCCTTGCTTACGAACACATTGATGTATATTCCTGTTTATTAACACGATTGTATATTCTGTTTATTAACATGTTGATGTATATTCCTGTTTATTAACATGTTGATGTATATTCCTGTTTATTAACATGTTGATGTATATTCCTGTTTATTTAACATTGATGTATATTCCTGTTTATTTACACATTGATGTATATTCCTGTTTATTAACATGTTGATGTATATTCCTGTTTATAACATGTTGATGTATATTCCTGTTTATCAACATGTTGATGTATATTCCTGTTTGTGAACATGTTGATGTATATTCCTGTTTCTGAAACATGTTGATTATATTCCTGTTTATAACATGTTGATGTATATTCCTGTTTTTATGAGCATGTTTATGTATATTCCTGTTTATGAACATGTTGATGTATATTCCTGTTTATGAACATGTTGATGTATATTCCTGTTTATACATGTTGATGTATATTCCTGTTTATGAACATGTTGATGTATATTCCTGTTTATAACATGTGATGTTATCCGTTTATGCATGTGATGTATATTCCTGTTATGAACATTTGATTATTTCCTGTTTATTGACATGTTGATGTATATTCCTGTTTATTGACATGTTGATGTATATTCCTGTTTATGAACATGTTGATGTATATTCCTGTTTATGAACATGTTGAGTATATTCCTGTTTATGAACATGTTGATGTATATTCCTGTTTTTGACATGTTGATGTATATTCCTGTTTATTGACATGTTGATGTATATTCCTGTTTAAACATGTTGATGTATATTCCTGTTTATAACATGTTGATGTATATCCTGTTTATGAACATGTTGATGTATATTCCTGTTTATTGACATGTTGATGTATATCCTGTTTATGAACATGTTGATGTATATTCCTGTTTTATGAGCATGTTGATGTATATTCCTGTTTATGAACATGTTGATGTATATATTCCTGTTTATGAACATGTTGATGTATATTCCTGTTTATGACATGTGATGTATATTCCTGTTTATGAACATGTTGATGTATATTCCTGTTTATTGACATGTTGATGTATATTCCTGTTTATTGACATGTTGATGTATATTCCTGTTTATGAACATGTTGATGTATATTCCTGTTTATGAACATGTTGATGTATATTCCTGTTTATGAACATGTTGATGTATATTCCTGTTTCTGAATGTTATGTATATTCCTTTATAGACATGTTGATGTATATTCCTGTTTATAGACATGTTGATGTATATTCCTGTTTAATAACACAGTTGATGTATATTCCGTTTATAACATGTTGATGTATATTCCTGTTTATTAACACATTGATGTATATTCCTGTTTATGAAACATGTGATGTATATTCCTGCTTATTAACACATTGATGTATATTCCTGTTTATAACATGTTAGTATAATATCCTGTTATGAAACATGTTGATGTATATTCCTGTTTATTAACACATTGATGTATATTTCCTGTTTATGACATGTTGTGTATATTCCTGTTTATGAACATGTTGATGTATATTCCTGTTTATGAACATGTATGTATTCCTGTTTTTTTTATTGCATGTTAAGTATATTCCTGTTTATTAACCATGTTGATGTATATTCTAGTTTATTAACATGTTGATGTATATTCCTGTTTATTAACACATTGATGTATATTCCTGTTTATGAACATGTTGATGTATATTCCTGTTTATTGACATGTTGATGTATATTCCTGTTATGAACATGTTGATGTATATTCCTGTTTATGAACATGTTGATGTATATTCCTGTTTATTGAACATGTTGATGTATATCCTGTTTATTAACATGTTGATGTATATTCCTGTTTATGAAAATGTGAGTTATATTCCTGTATTAACACATTGATGTATATTCCTGTCTTATTAACATGTTGATGTATACCTGTTTAATAACACATTGATGTATATTCCTGTTTATTAACATGTTGATGTATATTCCTGTTTATTAACACATTGATGTATATTCCTGTTTATGAACATGTTGATGTATATTCCTGTTTATTAACACATTGATGTATATCCTGTTTATGAACATGTTATGTATATTCCTGTTTAATGAACATGTTGATGTATATTCCTGTTTATTAACACATTGATGTATATTCCTGTTTATGAACATGTTGATGTATATTCCTGTTTATGAACATGTTGATGTATATTCTTGTTTATTAACACGTTGATGCATATTCTTGTTTAAGGCATGGTTTGTTCTACATTTGTCTTTAACTCTTACCTTTGTTGCATATTCTTGTTGTTTAACTGTTTGCTGTGGTTTATATTCCTGTTTATTAAACAGTTGTTTTGTTATATATATATATATATATATATAATATCTTTAACTCTTAGCTTTCTTTATATGCATGGTTATTTTCCCATGGCTTTGATATTTTCCTGTTTAATGACATTTTGTGTTGAATTTTCCTCTTTACATCTTTGCTTTATTGTAAACTTGCAAAAGTACCCATCCCCAGTTTAATTGATCAATTAACTTTAAAAGTTTAAGTTAATCTATCAATTTAAATTATTTAATGAACTTTTCAAAGGTTAATTGTGTTGCACTCAAAAAATATATGGCATTTTCAATTTGAGACCAATTGGTCATCCTTTTTGCCAAAAATTGCTGCATTGGTCAATCTGGCCTCAATTTGCTGCTTCAAAATGTGCTCTTAGGCCGTGGCCACATAGCCCTTGTTATTTCCCACACAAACCTGTATCTGGGCCCCAAGTATGGAATTTGTAGCTTTAAAGATGTGGGAGAGAGAGAGAGAGATAGAGATAGAGATAGAGATAGAAAAAAATCAATCACTCCTGTATAGATGATAGAATAAGATTCGAAACAGTGCAGTGGAAACTTAACATCTCTTGTGCAGAAAGACAAATCTTTCAGAGAAAAGTATTTATTGTCAAATACAACATAGACATATCAGAGGTAACAGAAGATTTGATAAAAAATATTGAACAGATTCAGTTCATTTATAGCAATTGCTGAAAGTGTGACCAGTTCATTTATTGGATGCATCTACACAGGTTTTGAAACACTCACTGCAGTTCTTCAGACTAGATGACATGGATAGCCTCTCAAATATTAGCCTTAGGCTCTTCGATCATATGGGGATTGTTTGCATAAACCGTGTTTTTGAGCTTTCCCCACAGATAAAAGTTTGGAGGGGTTAAGTCTGCAGAGTGAGGGGGCCATAAACCATGAAAAAAGATGCGATCTTCAAAAACTGCACTAACTGCATGCTTGCTTGCATGTGCTGTGTGGGCTGTTGCAACGTCTTGCTGGGCCAATCCATTTCATTTCTCCTCTTCAGTTAGTTCATTGAAAAACAGCTGGAGAATATCAATCATGTACAGTTCAGAATTTGTGGAATCTTCAAAAAATATTGGTCCATAACATGCCTTCTGGAAAGTAGTTCACACCATACACCAATTTTTGATCATGCAATGGCATTTCAGATGTTGCATTGAGATAATCTGTGGACCAAATCCTGGTGTTCTGGCTATTCATACAACCAGACCTATGGAACCATGCCTCATCTGGAAAGAAGATGCAGTCAAAAACCTGATCCCAGTGCAAGTTCATGAACATCAGCCTCAGTGGTGTAATGGTTCGAGCATTCACTCTGAGTCTGGGAGGGTGGTGGCTTAAAATTGGCCGAGTCGCACCAAAGACTTTAAAAATGGTATGTGCTACTTCCTTGCTTGATGCTTGATGCTTGACATTTAAAAAAAGGGATAGAGCACAGACAAATAACCATTAGTTGGTAATGATAGTGCAGGCTTTGATGGGCCAAATGGCCTTCTCCTGTGTCAAGGAGTGTCCTTCCGTCTCCTGTGTCCTTCCTTCTCCTTCTCCTACTCCTGTGAGGTGGCGTCCACAAGACGGCGGTCTCCTTGGGTTAACCTGAAGTGGTCCCTTCGGGTGGGTGCCTGGAATGTCCTATCCATAAGAGAGGATGATCACCTGTCTCTTGTTATCATCTGAGCTCAAGCTGGACATCGTATTGCAGCACCTCTGAGGTTTGGAGACTGGATTGCGGCGAGATCATGGGTGTGATTACACCTACTATTGGTCTGGTCGCTCTGATGGTTACCATTCCCAAGGGTTGCTGTAGCTGTGTCCAATAAGCTGACTCCAATGATAATTGAGGTAACACCGGTCAACGAGCGTATTATGAGACTAAGGATTCGTCACTCCTTAGGAGTCAATTCCCTGGTCTCTGTTTATGCTCCGAATGAGTCGAGTGATCTCACTGTGAAGGATGCATCTACGCCACGCTCGAGTCTGTGGTTGATCAGTGCCCCGACGAGATACACTTCTAGTCTGGGGATTTCAATGCATCGACTGAACTGATAGGGATGGTGATGAGACATGTGTTGGTCCCCATGGGTCAGGAACTATGAACCAGAATAGCACTAAGTTCCTTGACTTTGCCAAGTCATGGACTTAGGGTGGCCGGTTCATGGTTTCAGCACCCACAAGCTCATCGCTGACTTGGTATTCCAACGCTGGCGGTGTGGCAAAGGAGATTGACCAGGTCCTCCTGATGGTTGCTGGAGAATGATCCAGAACTGCAGGGTTACTACGGAGTGCTCAGTCCTCAATACTGCCACCGCCTTGTTGTAGCAACTCTGAAGTGTGCACCTTAAATCCAGGAGAATGGTACCACCCCAGCCTAGGCTGGATGTTGGCAAGCTCAAGAGATGAGAGGGTGCTGAGGAGTTTGCGAACAAGCTGAGTGGAGATTTGGGGTCTGGGTCTTTGGAGGTCCTGAAGAGTTGTGGATGCCTTCAAGACCACTGTCCTTGATGTTGCCGGTGGATGTCTTGGAACTCACCATTTGGCAAAGAAGAATTTTGTCTCTCAAGGGACACTGGATACCATTGACCAGAGTCGCAGGCCAGCGGAATGGCAGAGCTGAGCTGTTCAGGGAGCTGAGGCGTAAAACTGTACGTGCGCTAGGGGTGGACAAGGAGCCTACGTGCGAGGAATCTGTGAGGGGTAGAGCATCACCTTGGTCAAGTGATTCTCGTCCTGCTTACAAGGGAATTCGCGCATTGCATACATCTAAGCCAATCCCTCGGTTACTGTAGTTAGAGCAGAGGTGGTAGGCTCTTGACAGAGGAGTCCGAAGTGAAGGCCCGCTGGGCCAGTTACTTTGAGCGGTTGCACCAGGCGATCCACCAGCTGTCGAGTTGACGTCAGGGGTGTTACAATGCCTGTTGCTGACCCTCCAATCAACTGTGGTCCACCTTCGCTTGTGGAAACACAGGCTGTGGTGAAACGGTTGAAATGGGGTAAAGCTCCATGGATCTGTGGCATCTATGCTGAACTTCTCAAGGCTCGTGGAAATGCTGCACTCGTGTTATGCATGCAGTTCTGTGCTCTTCCTGGAACACCGCATCATCCCAACTGACTGGAAGAGGGGCCTTGTTGTCCCTCTCTGGAAAGGGAGAGGATCGCCAAGACTGCAACAACTACCGAGGGGTGACGCTGCTCTCATGCCGGGCAAGGTCTTGCTCGGATAATTCTTGATAGGGTTCGCCACCCATCTGCTTGAGCACCGGCGTTCAGAACAGTCAAGCTTTCCACCAAAGAGTCAACGATTGACCGTATCCTTGCTATTCGGTCCTCACCGAACGCAGACGAGAGTTTCGGCAGGGGCTGCTTGCAGCCTATGTTGATCTCTGTAAAGCGTTTCGATTCAGTGAATCGGGATGCCCTCTGGAGGATTCTTGGTCTTCGTGGGGTGCCACCAAAACTGATCGATCTGATGTCTGAACTCTACTCTGGTACTGAGAGGCTGTGAGATGAGTGGTTCCATCTCGACTTATTTCCAGTTGTTACTGGAGTCGTCAGGGGTGTTTACTTTTTTTTTCTTTTTCAGCACTTGTATGGACTGGATTCTAGGGAGGATCTCGGAGAGATCAAGCTGCGATGCATCGTTTTCGAATGTTCAAGATCTCTGTCCTTGATTTGCAGATGATGCAGTTATCTTTGCGGAGACTTTAGATATCCTTTTGGGCCCTCGAGGTGCTGAATGATGAGTCGGAGCCACTGGATTACGGGTTTCCTGGGTCAAAACTAAGATCCAGCCTTCAATGACATCTTGGATGCTGCTGTCCTGTCTGTGCCTGTTTGTGTGAGGATGTTGAGGTTGTGGAGAGATTCACTTACCTTGGCAGTGATATTCATGTCTCTGCTGGCTGTGAGTCAGAGGTCAATAGACATCTGGGTTAGGCTGGGGAGTCATGGATTCACTGGATAATGGGTGTGGCGCTGCCGGTACCTGTGCGGGAGGACGAAAGTCCGAGTCTTCAGGTCCTTGGTGCTTCCAGTCTTGCTCTATGGATGCGAGACTTGGACTCTGACCAAGGATCTGAGACGGAGACTTAATTCCTTTGGTACCAGGTCTCTTCGGAGAATCCTTGGCTATCGCTGGTCGGACTTTTTGTCCAACGAGTGGTTGCTGAGAGAGATTCAAATGAGATTTGTTACCTGCATAGTCCGTGAGCATCATCTGCGGCTGTATGGACATGTGGCTCGTTTTCCTGATGCTGGGTTCTCTCAGCGAGGAGTCTCGTGAGTGGAGGAGGCCAATGGGCCGACCACGTGCTCGTGTTGCAGCAGTTGATCGGCATCTCAAGGAGATGGGGATGGCCAGGCATCTGCCTGGGGATGGCCAGACGGACCCCTGAGTACCGGCGGAAAGTGGACGCAGTGAAGTGATGCTTTGGCGCATGCTCCCATACCTGACCTGACCTGACCTGTGTCAAAGTTCCTTGAAATGAACTCATATTAACAACATCACTTTATAGGGAACAAACTTCATTTTATTCTGTACAGCTCTCTATTAGAGTTAGTGAGACACACACTTGTGATAAGCCTCTGAACGATTTTCTTAGGCTTCTTTGCAAACGGTTGCCAATATCCTGCAATGCCACATCTGTCACAACCTTTGGCTGACCACTTCAAAACTTGTCTGCAGACCTACCAGTTTCCCAAAACTTTTCAATCAATGCTTTGACACATTGTAGATGAAGCAATCATCTTTCGCCTAAATTCTTCTGAAACAAATCCTGCATCTCAGGAATGTACTTCCTCTCAACTTAAAAACATGCTACACCAAGAACACTCTTTCATCGTTGCCTTGGAAATCAACCATGAACATCCAGCTCGTAGAAGTTCACTTGAGTTGTCTCTCAGCTGGTGAATATCTCACTTGAGCAAGTCAATGATATACGAAACATAATTATTTTTTCCAATGCACTCTTACTTTTGAAACACCTTGTAAATTCCTGTTTAATAACCTTTAGCTTTGTTGTATATTCCTCTTTGATGCTTAGTTTTGTCTATATTCCTGTTTATTTACCCTTACCTTTGTTTTGTGTTCCTGTTTATTAACCCTTTGCTTTATTGTATAATGTATTCCTCTTTATTAATGCTTCGCTTTGTAGTATACCAGCACGGATGCTAAGTT
>CM068955.1:19812035-19824194 GCA_035128595.1 Eptatretus atami
GTGTGTGTGTGTGTGTGTGTGGTGGTGTGTGTGGTGTGTGGGTGTGATGTTGGTATGTGTGTGTGTGTTGTGTGTGTTTGTGTGTGTGTGTGTGTGTGTGTGTGGTGTGTGTTGTGGTGTGTGTGGTGTGTGTGTGCATATTATATATAATATATATATATATATATATATTGTTGCGAATTCGCGCCCGCCGGCGTGCGATCGGCCACGTGACTCGAATCCGGACCGCCTCGCCACCGGACGGCAATTCTGTCGTGCCCTCTCGGACTAACGCCGGGATCCAGTCACGGGTGGGCCTTTCGGCCTCACCACGATCGTGCCAATCGGCCACCCGCGTGGGATAGGGTTGTTCGCCAAACTCGACCTACACTAAAGTACCACAGCGGATGGTAAACCGGGCGACCGACCATCGCCGCAGGTCGACTTGGATACGGGCCGCTTAGCGATCCTTCCGTGCTATCGGGATAACCGCAGTGTTATCGTCGGCCTCGACGGTTCCTTGATTAATTACGGGCGTCCCCCGCCCCACTACGTACCTTTACGGAAACAAGATGAGACCCAACGAAGGAAGGACGCAGCGAAACGGGGAAGAATTCAACAAGGACGCTTTATTTACACACAGACGGACACAAAGCACACGTATAGCATATTTATAGCAACAATAAATATTAAAGAAATGCACATATATCAAATAAAGAAGGAACGACAAAAGCAACGAGGACGCAGAGCTACAACCGATACGCACACACGGACCACTTAAAACAATACTACTTACAAGACATGGCGCCGACACACACGTTCACACAGAACCAAAAGAAATGAAGAAAGAAGTGGCGACTTCCTTGTCTGGCTGGTGAGTCCCTCTCCCGCGACCGTCCAGCGTGGCCGCGCCTGGCCCGACCTCTCTCTCGCGGCCGGCGACCTCTCCGGCACTTCTCGTTCCGGACGCCAGGTCACCTCACAACCGACGCCGCCGCGTCTCCGGTCCGTGCCTCCTTTACAGGTCGCTCGCCAAGCCGCGAGCGCAGGACCTCTTCCCCCGACCAGACCAGCAGACAGGGAACCTCGACGACAACTTTCTTGCGAACCAACTGAAGAGGAGAGAGAGCCGCTCTTGCGCCCGCCGTGTTCGTCTTTTTCGGCTCCAGGAACCCACCATATGCAAATTCTCGGATCCAAACGACCTCAGGGGCGGAGCACGCTCGCCGATTGGACGGAGAAAAAGGGCGCGTGAATCTTTCCTGATCCTCAAATTTGCATATCCCGATTCCCTCAGGCGCGTCTGGAGGCGGGGCCAAGCCGCCCCGCGCTCCTAATTGATGGATCAGATGTGGCGTGTGCATTCCTGATCCGAATTCTCCTCGAAAAACCGCCATCTGCACTCGCGTGTATCGCTGAAGATAGCCCGACGCTCGGTGCCCACAGGTGGTGCGGGAATGGCCGTAGAGAAGGTGGTGGAGGGTTTTCGGCGGTGTCCGATGGCCATGGTGCCGTTTGGAATGGCGGTGATGTGAGGTTTGCGGTAGCGAGTGGTGAAGGTAGTGTGTGGCTGCTGGCGTTGTGTTGTTGTTGGCGTGGTTGGCTCAAAACAAAGGTAAACAGAAAAACGCCTACTCAAAGGATCACAGCCCGATGAATCACATTAATTCCCTCTAAACAATAGTTGGGCTAACTACACATGTACTTCAGAAATACTCACCTACGGGACCTGAATGGTGTTTGCGAATTTCCACAGCCGTAACAATATCAAAACATATACCATTTATATACACTGATGAGCCAAAACATTATGACCACTGACAGGTGGAGTGAATAACATTGATTATCTTGTTACAATGGCACCTGTCAAGGGGTGGGATATATTTGGCAGCAAGTGACAGTCAGTTCTTGAAGTTGATGTGTTGGATGCAGGGAAATGGGCAGGAGTAAAGACCTGAGCGACTTTGACAAGACCAATGTTATGGCCAGACGACTGGTCAGAGCATCTCTGAAACGCAAGGCTTGTGAGGTGCTCCAGTCAGCCAGTGGTGAGTACCTACCGACAGTGGTCGAGGAGGGAAACACAATCTGGCGACAGGTGTTGGGCGCCCAAGGCTCATCGATGCCGCGGTGCAACGCAGGCTATCCCGTCTGGTCGAAGCGACAGAAGGTCTACTGTGGCACAAGTCACAGAAATTTTAATGGTGGTCACGGGGAATGGTCACAATCCACCGTGCATCGCACCCTGCTGCGTATGGGCTGCGTAGCCGCAGACCGGTCAGAGAGTGCCCATGCATGACCCCTGTCCACCGTCAAAAGCGCCACAAATGGGCATGCAGCAGCGTCGGAACTGGACCTTGGAACAGTGGAAGAAGGCTGCCTGGTCCGATGAGTCCCGTTTTATTTTAGATCACGTGGATGGCATGTCGTGTGCGCCGTTTACCTGGGGACGTGATGGCACCAGGATGTAATGTAGGAAGACGACAACCGGTGGAGTGAGTGTGATGCTCTGCGGCAATGGTTCTGCTGGGAAACCCTGGTCTGGCCATTCATTGTGACATCAATTTGACAACGTGTCACGACCTCAACATCGTTGCAGACCAGTAGCACCCCTTCAATGCAAAGGTATTTCTGATGGCAGTGGCCTCTTTCAGCAGGATAATGCGCCCTGCCACACTGCACACATTGTTTGGGAATGGTTTGGGACGTGAGAGTGTTCAAGGTGTTGCCCTGCCTCCAATTCTCCAGATCTCAATCCGATTGAGCATCTGTGGCAGGGCGGATAAGGTCTTCGAGGCCAAGGCCTTGAATTTCGTAGGCCAAATTCAAGGTGACCAAAACGACAATTTTGAACATGAAATTTAATCGGAACAGACTGCGGCAAATGGCGATTTGTCCGACTTTCAATATACAAGTGTCTGTAAAATCCAATCGGCTTCAAAATTGAGAAACGAACGATACAGAAAACAAATTCGAGGAATGTATGTATATTCAATTTCACCCTGCTGAACACCTTCTTCGTGCCTTTTGGTGGCATGCGCACCTGCCCACGGTCGACCGAAGACAATTTTCACCCCTTTGTGGCTGAAGGAGCGTTCACCCTCGCAGCTCGTAGCAAACATCAGACAATTATTCGGAGAGGCAACAAAATATTGGGAATGCTGTGTCAAATTGTTGTAAATAATGTACTTAGCATGTCGATGCATCGATGAACTTGAGTCTCTCTATCGAGTGCAGCCTGTGGCTGCTGGTGTATCATGGTTGGGACGCGCCTATGCGCTGATGCAGTGTCCCCCTTACCAGTACACTGGTACTCATTTTGCCGACCTCGGGAAGGATGACAGGCTGAGTCACTCTGGTGTATTTTATTCAGTGCCACGAGGCTTGAACTCAGGACCCTAGGATCACCAAGCCGCCACACCTAACACTAAGCCAACACCAGGCTGACTGGAGTATTCGAGCAAAGTTCTATTTCCTGAACTATGTCCATTTCAACTCAGCAGAGGTACGCTGAAACAGTTCTCTGCTCTGCGAGAGAGTGTATCATGGTCGAGCTGTTGCCGTGGGGATGAATCCAAAGATCCGTGATTTTCTGATAGCTCTCTCTCTCCTATGGATTTCTGTCAGAAGGCGACTTGAGTATGGAGAAGTAGGTCTCACTCTGAAACTTCTCTCCCAGTTTGGGGTTCCTTCTCCGTACTTCATCGAAGGTCTTCTTTCCCTCTTTGACCCGACGATTTTCATCAGCGTAAATGATGAACTCAACCATCTTTTTGGCGCCGGTCCTCAATGCATCGAATCTTCATCGTTTCGAAGCGGTCTACTGTATGTCATTGAGGGTGTCATAATGCGCTTACCGCTCCGACATCTATCCAGGTTGTTGGAGACATCTGTTTACTCCATCAATGTTGCAAGTAGATCAGACCAGACTGGTGCACATGATTGCTGTTCGGTCAGTTCCATCTTCTACCAATGCTTTGGCTTCAGTCTCACATGAGCGCTCTTTGGGCGCCTCAGCTATCTCAATTAGCGCCTTCTTTATATCCTGTAGTTACGGAAAACGCTTTAAGCGTCCGTGAAGCTGACCACTCGTATCAGACAAAACATTTGAGTTCGATGGCGTGTTCATCGAGGTGACTTCTTTAAAATGGCCCATCTTTGGGGAGATGCTGACAAAGTTATACAAGGCTTGAAATAAGTCCGAAGTATTTGACGATTCAACAACTCTTGCGGCAGCGATCCTACCAGATTCCAATTTGCGAGCACATGGTCCACTGAGCCAATGGATTAATTTTACAGACTCTTGCTTGTACGCTGAATCGACCGGGACATGTGCTTGCATGTCGCTATGACTGCCCTCTACAAATCCATGAGATCAATCCCATTGGCTTCCAGTACCTGTTGCAATTTTCCAAACAGAATTTATTTCACCATCGTGATGCTACAATGACGACGTACTGTAAACCTTCGACGGCTGCTACCATCTTGCATGACATATCAAAATATTTCCATCAACTGATCGATATGCGAAACGTTCTGGCGTCGAATCGACGGAAACACATATATTTGGCAATCCTTGATTCTCGCAACGATGGTAGATTTCACTTTTCGGTCAGTCGTAGGATAACTCGCGATATGTTGATGACAGGTACGATACACTTCCCTTTCCCTTGTTTCCATACACTTCAAGATTGCTGGCGAGAAATGGATCGATATTTGAGACTAGTTCAAGACAGCCAAGATTTTCCATGTTTACACAACCATGCTCAGTCGTCCCCGAACGGAAGCCCCTCCTTCGGCGAGGAACGATATTACAGAGACAATTGCTTCAGGACATTAGTTCAGTAGCTTCTCATCGTGCAGGTACTGCTGTTCAATGATGTGTGATCCTGTCTGTCACCGTCATTTCGAGTGACTTTTTGATTGCTAGAATATGCGGACGTCTACGCTCGTGCGACGCGTAGACGTGCAGAGCATGTTTCCAAATTATTTAATCCGATTCGAAATTACTGTAGTGCTTTCGTGATCATCGCCGTCGGGACATAGAGATTTGCACACGTAGCAGCTAAAGTTTACCGTTTGATGGAGAACAGCATCCATCCTTGTTCACGTTTCCCGTCCTCGTGAGTTTCCGCTGAAAGTGTTCGCGCCGAAATACCGTGTTTGATCTACACTCGGGCTGTATACGAAGAATCTGCGTTCATATCTTGGAGGGAGAGGTTCTGGATGAAATTATCTACGAGTTCTGCGGATAAGAGTCCATCAGCCCAGGATCAGTCATTGAAATACGAGCCGTAGCACTGGTGCAGTTGTTTCAATGTTCTTCGTTGCTTGATGCGACGGTATTGGTATCATCAGCTTTTCGAAATGTGGATGCAGGTCCGAGAATCACTTGATCCCTCGACATCGACATACAGAATACTGCACGCATGCGCCACATTCCGTTATGCTATCTCGACTCTGGTGAGGTGAAAATTTTTTTAAAGATGGATCAGACAGTCTTTATTGTTTCTGTTTCACACCTTTCTTGTTGTCCGTTTGCAATACCACTTCGTGTGCGATATATCCTCGGCCTAGTCAGAATAAAACGACAAATAAGAGCAAAATGGAACTCAAGCGTCGAGATGCTCGATAACCAGCCAGGGAAAAGTAGAGGAGGCAGTAGTGTTCATAACTCAGCCGCGCGTTACGGCCCATCAAGCCAGACGATACTGCGCCGCTGTGACTTGGTTGAGTGTGATGTGATATCATATGGTTCCACGCTGCTGTCGATGATACTGTGTCTGCAGCGTGCCAGGCCGCAATCGTCACAGTGTGTACAGCCTTTCTGCACCTGCGGTCACATAAATAAGACTGAAAAAACGTCGTCTGGAAAATCTCTTGGGCCAAATATTTTTCGTAGGTCAAGGCCAGCGGGCTCAACGGCCTAGTGTTATTCGGCACTGTCTGTGGGATTGCTGGTCGGCAATCCCGATCCGCGGCGAGCTCACTCACACTTGCAGGACTTGGAAGACTCTACTATGTTTTTGGATGCCAGATACCACAGGATCATTCGGGGTCTTGTGGAGTCCATTCTGGTCGGTTCGGCGCTGTTTCGACAGGCCCAGGCGCGAGGACACAGGATATTAGGCAGTGGGTCATAGGTTTTGGTCATCAGTGTATCTATATCATATAATACAGTATAATATATATATATCATTAATGTATAAAATATATATGTAATATAATTAATATATACATATACAATATATATATATTATATTATATATATATATATATATATATATAACTACATTATACTAAATATATACATTATACATATACAATATATATCATATACATATTATTGTTACGCGCTGGAATTCGCAACCACCTCAGTCCCGTAGGTGAGTCTTTTAAGTACATGTTAGTTGCCCAAACACCGTTTGTTAGAGGGAAATTATGTGATCCTTGGGCTGCGATCCTATTGAGTTAGGCCGTTCTTCTTTTTCTATTTTTTATTCTCCACAACAAAAACAACAAAGGCTCGCCTGTGTTTCCGCACGGCAGATTCGAGAAAGCGAGGGGAGGGCAGCTGGCGCTCGTTTGGTGGATTGCGCGAGTGTGACGCACGGCCAGGGAGGAGGACGCCCTCATTGAGACACTCTCGAGGAGGTGAGCCGCAACGGGGGCGGAGTGGGGGCGGAGCTCCGGCGGGTATAAGAGTCGGAGATCGGAGGAGCATTCGTTTTGTGGGTGAATGCTCTGGTTTTGTCGATTGCTCTTGCTTCGTGTTGCTCTGGCTCGCCATCGTCTTCGGCGCTCTCTCTGGAGCGGCCGCGCCTGGTTTTGGTGGAGCAGTTTGCAGGTCCCGCTGGCGGGAAAGGCAGGTCCCAGTTCCCTTCCTCCGACTTCGGGCTCCATTCTCCCCCCCCCTTTTCTACCGCGCTGGCGTAGCGCCAACACTCGGTGCGTGAGCGTCGAGTGGTCCAATACACAGCAGAGCGTGCGAGCACCGAGGAGAGGACTCGCCTACCACGCCAGGACAGGGCAGTGTGGCCAGGCGGGAACCACAGCGCAACGAGTCGGAAGAGGGGCTCGCGCGCCAACAGGTGAAAGTCGCACTTACCTTTCTTTTGGGCTCTGTGTAAATGTTGTAGTGGAGTGCGCGTCCAGTCAAAGAGTTTGTTTAAGTGTTCCGTGATGTCGCGCTTATTCAGGTTGTAGCTCTGCGTCTGTCGTTGCTTTTACTTGTTTTTCTTCTTCATTTGATATATGTGCATTCGTGACTATGTGGACTTTGTGCCTGTGTCGTGTACATAAAGGCTTGCTGTTAGACTGGTTCCCCCGTACTTCGAGCTAGCGTCCTTTCCTTTGACTTTGAAATCTCCATTGCTTCACTAACAGGTTCGTCAGTGGGGTGATAAACGCCCGATAATTATCTGAACAGTCAAGGGTGGACGATAATCTCGCTCGTTATACCTGTGCACGGAAACGAGCCGCTAAGGCGGTTGTGCTGTCGGAGTCGACCTGTGGGTGTACAACCCCTCGTAGAGCTACCCCGTGACGATTACTATAGGATATAATCGACCTTTCGCGATTCACCATTTTCGCCAGGGTCGATTGAAGCGGAGGTCTGTGTGAGTTAAAACCCCACCTGTGAACTACTTCAAGAACTTGCAGATAGTTCCAGAGGGATCAAAAAAAAACAAACTGAACAATCGTCCGCTCCGGTAGGGCGAAGGGCGGCCGCTTCGAGGTCAATCGCACCAGTGAGAATAGTCGCACGCCACGCGCGCGCGAATTCGCAACAATATATACTAATACTATTAATATAACTATTTTATACATAAAATATAGTACCAACACACAATATACAGATGGGGAGAAAAGTATTTGACTCACTGCCGATTTTCGCAGTCTTCCCAACTTTACAAAGCATGTACGTGGGTCTGAATTTTTATCATAGGACACATATCAACTGTGAGAGCGGAATCGTAAACAACAAGCTGATAATTCAATTTGATGATTTTAATAATCTTATTTGATTTTTATTGGCATTGAAATATAAGTATTGATCTCACTGCTCACCAAGTAAGATTCCGGCTCACAGCCTGTTATATCGTTTTGTCTTTAAGAAGCCCTCCGATTTCCACCATTACCTGTTATTAACCTGCAACCTGTTTGAACTCGTTATCTGCACAAAAGACAAGTCTGTCCAACCAGATGCAATCAGACTCCACCTTCCACAAGGCAACCAGAGAGTGTCTACAGGAATCAGGGGACAAAATGTGCATGGTTATGTAGCTGCACAAGCGTGGTGGGCTAAGGAGACAATTAGGCAGCAGTTTGTGAGAACGGCAACAACTGTGGGCGCATTTTAGTCGAAAATGAAGAAGTTCATAGATAACAGTCAATCTCCCTCGTCTCTGGGGCTCATGCAAATCTCACCTCGTGGAGCCTCAATGTCATGAGAAAGGTGAGGGATCAGCCAGAACTACACGCAGGACCTGGTCAATGACTGAAGAGAGCTGGGACCACAGTATCAAGAAACCATAAAACCAGCTACGCCGTCAGGGATTAAAATCCTGCAGCCACGCAGGTCCTCTTGCTCAAGCCAGCGCATGTCCAGGCCCGTCTGAAGTTTGCCAATTGACATCTGGATGATCAGAGGAGGAATGGGAGAAGGTCATGTGGTCTGATGAGACCAAATAGGCTTTTGTTTTAAAATCCACTCGCCGTGTTTGGGAAGAAGAAGGATGAGTAGTACCCCAAGAACACCATCCAACGTGAAGCATGGAGGTGGAAATCATTCTTTGGGGATGCTTTTCTGTAAAGGGGACAGGACGATCTGCACCGTATTGAGGGAGATGGATGGGGCCAATGTATCGCGAGATCTTGGCCACAACCTCCTTCCCTCAACAGCACTTGAAGGTGGGCGATGGCTGGGTCTTCCCTGACAACGACCCGAAACACACAGCCAGGGCAATAAGGAGTGCTCCGTAAGAAGCATCTCAAGGTCCTGGAGTGGCCTAGCAGTCTCGCAGACGCTGAACCCAATAGAAAATTCTTTGAGGGAGCTTGAAGTCTGTGTTGCCAGCGACAGCCCGAAACCTGAAGGATCTGGAGAAGATCTGTATGGAGGAGTGGGCCAAAATCCTGCTGCAGTCTGTGCAAACCTGGTTAAACTCAGGAAACGTCCTGATCTCTGTAATTGCAATCAAAGGTTTCCTGTCAAATTAAGTTTGTTTTTCTGATGTATCAAATACTTATTCATGCAATAAAATGCAAATTTTATTTAAAAATCATACAATGTCATTTTCAGGTTTTGTTTTAGATTCCTCTTTCACGGTTGAAGATGTACCTTGATAAAAAATACAGACTCTACGTGGCTTTGTAAGTGGGAAAACTGCAAAATCGGCAGTGTATCAAATACTTGCTCTCCCACTGTATATATTATATATATATATATATAATATATATTATTATATTATATAATTTATTATAACCGGCGTCAGTGGCGTCGCACTGTATCCGGCTCTCGGAGGTTGGGTTGGAGGAGTTGCTTGAGGACGGGAGCTCTGTCTGCCGCTGGCGCCGGCTATGAGAGGGTTGTAAGGGCAGCCTGGATTCATGCGAACCAACCTTATCCCTGTGTTCGTAGGCGACCAGGGTATAGTCAGAAGGCATCCGGCGTACTGTCGCAAATCAGTGATGCGGATTATAACGATGATCCGCTGTAGCGACGCCTAACTGCGAGCCAGCCGAAAGAAAGAAGAAATATAGTATAATATATAATTGAGATGACTATGGAACCCGTTGGGGTTCCGTTGTGACGCGGCTGATAAAAAAAATTCTTTTTAAAAAAAAGAAAAGATAGCCCCAGGCGAACTATAACCGCTGAGGTTGTTTGCGATGATTCAATTCTCCCAGAGTTCTTGTCGTGTATGGTTTATGTAGACAATTACATACAATGGTCAATTTTCATATAGAATCTAGAAACTTGTTTTTTCATTCCTAGTACAATGGCTACAAATCAGTCCTGTTTCACTTTTTCCAAAAAATGCTAATGAAAGCATCAGAGATTGGCGCCAGTTCGAGTGACGAAAATCGATAAAAATTTTGATGACAATTTCGTTTCGTATTTTCAGCAGTTTGCCAGTTAGAGAGATCTATAATAGACATACTAAGTCTCAATACAGATATGGGTTGTCTACAAAGCAAATTAAAACTGTAAGATCTGTTGGAACTGACTTTAATTCGAAGTAGTTTTATGGTAAATCGTTGATTACATTGGATGCATACCTAGTATTGACAACTAACTCATTATTACTCAGGACAGAACAGACATTCGTACGGCAGGTGGAACACAGGAAAGGGGTATACAAGTAGACGATATACATGCATTAAAAGACTTCAGTCATTTTTTGAGCCCTGGACCAAAGCCAATCTTGTTGTTGTATCTTGCACAAAAGCTGTTTCGATTGTGCAAGTGCCGATCACCCACGAACCAGAAGGCTGTCCTTCTGTCCAGCAAAACTGGAGAATCCGAGTCACAAGAGGAAGCTATACACTGTTGATTTGTATGCAGTGCAGTGGTCATTTGTGCAATACTGGTCACATTATATTCTGTGGATACTGATGTGCTAGTTGCTGCCTGCGAAGGATACCTGATCTGAGCGGACAGTTATCATCATGGGCATGGAGATGGACGACGAAAAATCAAACTCAAGCATCTATGTTGCTCTAGGTGCCAGAAAAGCAGCAGCGCTATTCCAGGATTGCGCATGCGACTACTGGTAGTGATACACTGTCCATCAAGAGGAATGGGGAAAACGTTTTTCTCTATCATGCTTTTTCAAAGTCTTATTGAGGCAGGAGAAGATGTTATGCTGTGTCTTGCTGGACTTGTGTTGGAGTGTAGCGCCATACAGGGTGTTGTTGGATGTGAAAGTTTGTTGTTAGCGTTCAACTCTGGTTCGCATCACCCAAGCATGGGGGCACAATGTTCAAGCAGCGAAGGGTAGACCAAGGCGGAGCTTACTTCCGTCAAGGAGTTTCACTGAGCATATATTGCGCGCACACTACAAGCCACATATGGTTGCCAGATAGTAGCTGTCCCATTCACCCAGCTTCCCCACCCAAAACAACAAATCCATCAACACAACACCAACTGGTCTGTTACTCTGGGCATGGTGAAACTGGGACGCCACTATGTCCAGTTTGTTCTCAAAGTTCCAGAGCACTGGGGCTGCGTGGAACTGTGAAGTGTTCTGTGTCGCCGTAAGTGCAGTGTGACGGCGTCTTGTTAAAGGCATATATCTAGCTTACAGAGCTCTGCAAGTGTGAAGGGTGAGGAACATGATGCGCAATGATGAGAATCAAGCGATGCGCAGGAAAATAGGACTTGATGACTAAATATCTATATATGCCTAGCATCTTGTGTTTGTGTATTTGCACACCATTCAAATTGTATGTTCTCATACTTACAGACTGTCCTTTTTTGTGCTTTTGGCTGTCATTTTTGGTTGCGTTCGTAAATAATGGCCTAACTGGTTAAATTTAAGCGACAGATATTTTTTATTATCGTGAATGTGCTATAATGGGTAATATGGCGATTTCTCAAATTTGGATTTTGGTGACTGTTAGAAGAAAAAAATTGGAAACAGCTGTTTTTGTGTTTCCCCTGTAACTAGGAAGTGGAATTAACAGTTTTCCATTCTATTGCAAAGTTACCAGTTACACAATTAATTTCACTATGACTGTTTTTCGTGTTGTTCAAATTAGTTACCAATTCACAAGAACAACACAGGTGGATAGCAAAGTACCACAACTCAACAAGTCCTTGGCTTAGGCAGTCGAAAGTCAACTCAAGCCGTTTCGTGCTTCAACGGGATTGCGCATGTGCTCAGATGGTAAATTCATCCCTGCATGCGATGTGGAGGGATGCAGGCCTTGCAATTGACCACACATGCAAGTTGCTCGCTGTCTGAGAGAAATATATCGTTTCACAACTATGTTTCTTTTGCTTTACGGCAATCTCTCTCGTGAACTTCAGAAATACCTCACCTACGGGACCTGAATGGTGTTTGCGAATTTCCACAGCCGTAACAATATCAAAACATATACACATTTATATACACTGATGAGCCAAAACATTATGACCACTGACAGGTGAAGTGAATAACATTGATTATCTTG
>CM068955.1:19826233-19839932 GCA_035128595.1 Eptatretus atami
GCATTTGTATTTATGTTTTTCTTCATTTCGCGCCCATTTGCGTCCATTTTATTTTCCATTTGTTGCACATTTTCTTTCATTTCGTTTCCCATCGCTTGCATCATCCGCATCAACATTTCCCCCAAGCGGTTGATTTCAGCCGACCCCGACAAAGCCGAATCGCCTCGGGACCGGGGCTTCGCTGGCGACCGGGGAGGGAATTTGACGGAGGGGGGGGGGGGTGTCAAAAGGTCCGACCGCCCAGCCGCAGCCCATTTTCGGACACTGGGTTCGGTTGTGGGGAAAGTTCCTGCATGGGAGTGTCCTGCACGGTGATTTCGTCCTGGGCCATAGATTCTATCAGTTCTAATCTAAACATCCTGCCCGGCTCACCTTGAGCTGCATTTTGCGTATCGGTTATAAAAATTTGAACGCTCGTAATTTAATGGGAACGGAGGGTCGCTTCGCAACACCTTGATCCGGTTCCGTTAATTTTTTTGGAGACGGAGAGAGTTCTTATCCGCTCGCTGACACAGTGTTGTAGATTTCCCCCGTTTGGCGTGCGGACGACCGCTTAGCCCAATTGCGGCGCCGCGCGGCCACCGAACGCGCAATCTAGTCGTAGCTTCCGGATCAACGCCGACCCAGCTACGGGTGTTTTTAACACACCATAAACAGCCAATCCTCTGCCACGCGCTACAGGTTCGATCGCCGAATTGTCGATGTACTAATTATTCGCGCAAACAGAGATACTGGGAGTTTATACCTCGAGGGGCTGCACGAAACGAGCCGCTTAAGCAGCTCGTTCCAAATGCGATTGCCGAGCGTTTTATATCGCCAAGTCCCGTCGACCAGATGTACGTTTTTATCGCTTGATAATATGCCAGCTAATATTCCGGACGCATCATGGCAGTCAATGGCAGAAAGTGAACAACGAGCAGGTTAACATTCAAACAATAGGGGTAATTGCTATTTTAAACTAGTACGTGCCGTGAAAAAAAAAAAAATAAAAAAATTCAAAAACCATCGAGCACAAAAACAACCACAAGGCGTTTCTTCGCTCCCAGGTGCCGTTACGTGCGTGGCCGGAAGTTCGCATATTATTAACGCAGTTACGATTATCGCGAATTTAGTTTAATACCCAATTATCTCAATAGCGCCAAAGTAATTTGCCTTTTGGCAAATGTCATCGCAGGAAAACAAAAAAGAAGAGAAGAGAGAAAACCAAGACATTACTGTCCGGTTCGGAGCATACAGCATCGAATGTTACGAATTTAATGCACGTCTAATATGAAAGAATCGATAAACTTGGGGCATTGGTGTTATCTATAAATGCGCATAGAAATCGAAAAATTAATTAAATAGCACAAGTCACTACTCTCCGGAGCCCATAACGTTGTAGCCCGTAAATGAGGACGCGACTGAGCTTCCTTTCCCACGGCCACGCCCACCAACAACGTGTCTTGTCATTGGTTGAGCTATTAAAATGCCAATAACTTGGAAGAGCTGTCATTATTATCAAACTGAAAAGGCAATCTCAAGCCCCAGATATCACCTGGGCAATTTCCAATTAGATCGGACCAGTGGTTTCGAGAACACGGTCACACACACAACACAGACACACACACACACACACAGCACACAGACACAACCTGCCACACACAGACACACACACAACAACACACACCACAGTCACCACACACACACACCACACACACACACAGAGATTGCTGAATTATAGATAGTGCACATATGCAATGAATGGGGGATGGGACAAGACACGAGCAAAAACCTACAGCCGATGTCTATTATCACGTACACAATTCTGCATTTAATTAGTTCTACTTAGGTAGACAAGGCCACAGACTTTATCCAAAACCCCAGAAAGAAAGAACCGGCTCGTGAGCCTTTATAATTACTCGGAGCCGGGATGACCGAAGGGCTCCGAGAGACCGGGCGGGCTACCTGGCCACCCTCGTGGTGACTCGCTGGGTCCTGGTTCGGCGACCCTCGGTGTCTTTGCCGGACCCCCGAGCTCCGACTGGCTCGCTTGGTGTCCGGCCTCCACTGCGGCCTGGCTTGCCGACGACCGCTGGAGGATGAATGGTCTCGACTCAGGCCTCCTGGTCACTGCCGGCGAACCCCCAGCGAACCAACTGCCCAAACTCCGAACTCTCCAGCTCTCAACGGGGCGTCTCTCCACTCCCACCGCCAACTGCAAGCCACGAACTCCAGCGCAGCACGAACTCGAAGCAACCAGCTCCACTGCTCTCCACTGCCTCCGAGCTCCCCACGCCAACTCAACTGCAGCGCTCAACTCAACAGCGCTCCCAAGCCTCTCAAGCGCTCCAACTCACAACTCCAGACTCCAGACTCGCTCTCCAACGCCCAGCCCACTCACACTCCAGCGCGCTCCCAGCCCAGCCCACTCCAGACCCAACTCCAAGGCCACTCCACCTCGACTCCAGACCTCTCCACGCCCAGCATCCACTCAACTCCAGACTCCAGACTCTCTCCAACGGCCCAGCCCAACTCGCTTCTCGGCGTTCCAGCACGGCTCTTTATAGGGTCCGGGGGCTGCGCTCTTTCACCTTCGACCCTTCACCCCCGGCTGGCTCCGCCCCTCTCACTTCCGATTGGCCAGCTTCTTCAGAGGGTAAGGCCTTTTTGATCCGTTTTGCTCAAACGGCGTGTACCCGTCAAACGCGGCCGTGTTGGAATCACCGTCAAACGCGCCGTGTTGGAAATCCAACGTCAAACGCGGCCGCTGGGCGTCGTTGGTGACGATGTGTTTGTTTTAAAAAAAAGATAGAAAAGAATAACCTACTCAAAGATGCACAGCCGGAACACAACAACTCCGTTATACATGGTGGGGAAATTCTAACTGGAACAAACACTTAACCAAAATAAGCTGACGGCTCTGGGGAACCTGAATGGTGTTCTGTGAATTTCCACAACCGTAACAATATCATATCAACAGTTGAGTCTAATGCATTTCATCAAAAAGAGCGAGTTAAGTGTA
Organism: Eptatretus atami; assembly: GCA_035128595.1. Classification (NCBI taxonomy): domain Eukaryota; kingdom Metazoa; phylum Chordata; class Myxini; order Myxiniformes; family Myxinidae; genus Eptatretus; species Eptatretus atami. The sequence continues at coordinate 19,829,235 of CM068955.1, forward strand.
CGGCAGTTTGTTCACCATTAAGACAGCAGACCCCAAAGGGACAGCTAGATATTACATCTGTGGGTATACTGTTTACTTCGGACCTAAGAATGAGGTCATCGTAAAAACAGCTGGCCGAAACTGGCTCACCAGCTGTCCTGCTGTGTCCAGATCCTCCCTTTGCAGCAGGAAGCAGCCACGAACAGCAGGAGCATCTGCAGCCTCGGAAACTATTAAATGTGACTGTTTACATAAATCCCATTAGTCTGCTGCCTTGAGCCGAACACTACCCAGCATTGGCCTTGTGGAAATGTTCTCATCAACGGTCATGTCATGGATGTGTGACAAGAGGTCTTTCAATTATTTAAAGTGTTACATGGTGAAAAGATTGTGTGTGGTGTACACAACAACGTATTATTTTGCCGTCCCCCGTCGCCGTTTGCATCTGAAAGTTGCTTCTTGTTGAGATGCTTCCTGTGACGTATGCATGAGATGTCACCATTATTCCTCTGTCAATGCAGTGGATTATATATTCGATCCTGTTGTGATGCTTTTCCACATCCCAAAGGTCAGGTGAATTTTCAAACCTTGCTCTCACCAAGGCAAATCTGTGAAGTTATTGTCCACATCCCTTGAACCAGTCCTGCATCACAAGGGTCTCACGGATGGTAGCAGTATCATCAAGAAACATCCTATCCTAACCTGAATGCAAGAGCAGCATGAAAGCTCACCCATGATCCTAGATTTTTGTAGTGTGGGGGGTGGGGGAGGGATAAGAGGTGCTTCTTCTTCCTTCTTTATTCGTATGCAGAGAAGCAGCATGGCTGTGCCACTAATGCAGTGCCCTCTGCTGGTCAGGTCAGACATGTGGAATTTGACCAGGGTGCTGGCAATAGCTCACCGACTCTTCGGGAAGGACACTGTGGGATCTTTAACGTCCACCAATGAATCTCAGCAGACGGGACACTCGTTTGACATCCATCCGAGGGACGACACACGCATTGATGAATCACCCTGCCTGTGAAACATCAGGATGACAGTTTATAGTTGGGTCGGGATTCAAACACAGGCTAGACAGCTTAGAGATGAGTGTGCATACCTCTCGGCCACCCTGTCAGCCATAAGAGATGCTGAATCATGCCAAATTGACATTTCCCAGATCATTTTTCCATCTCCAGTCGCCTGAACCGTTGGCATGATGTATTCAGAGTTGTATTACTTACTGGACACGTTCATCAGATTAGGCCTTCCGTTAAGGAATAACCAAGTTCCTTGGGTTTCCACAACCATGAAACGTTTCAGAAGCACATTGCTACCTTTGGGGTGGCCTGTTTGGTGCCCCCATCATAGTGTATGGCTCATGGTGCTGGGATTCGATCCCTGCATGGTTTATTTTGGGGAAAGCAGGTGTCAGATAATCAGCGAAGTGATCTGATGTAAAAGATTTGGTGGTGGAGATAACAAAAAAGAGAAATGACTTTAACTTGGAAACACCTGAAGAACAGGTCTGACTCAGAATAAAGGTTAAAAAAGCTGAGAATCCAAAAATCATTGAAACATTCCCATGGTATTGTGAGCAACAGATCAGCCAATGAAGCATACGTCACTGCAACTAAAATAATGTGATGGTTTCAGGGACGTCACATCTGGATAACAACAAGAGGACGGTGTGTCGTTAAGAGACCACTGACGGCATTTGCAATTCTCAACTTTGGCCGGGTCTTCACGCCCAAAGTTAGTTCCCCATACCGGTGAGTTAAGCAAGGCAAAAGGGGAACCTTGCTGGTAGTTCCGCAACAGACCTTCGTCAGTCAGCCGAGCGGAACCAACATCATGCAACCGCGTCTGGGATTGAGCTTAGATAACGAATCCAAACTGGAAAAATGCCTCAACAGTCTTACGCCATCATCAGAATGGACAGAATAAGTCGGGGCATTGTTTATGAAAGAAATGGCCTTTAGTGGCAGCAACAAAAAATGCAAGTATTTACAATGGCAGGCATCGAGGTATTCACAAGGAGAGAAAACAATCGAATGACATATATGCACAGCAATTACAGTATGTATACATTCCCACTTATCCCTATGGCTAAGCTGCCTTGTCTTAACATTCTACAATAGAATATGCCAGCATCATGCATCCGATGTGGAAGGGATATATGGTGATTGGCAAAGAATGATGGGATGAATGATTGGCGATGAAGATGAGCTGAGATAGAAATAAATATTTGGGGGTAGGATGGACTTGTTGCACACGTTACACTTGTTGACTCTGGCTCCCACAGTTCTGATTGAAACCTGGACTGTCACCCATACCACCCCCACCTCCATCCCCCCCCCCCCCACTCGCCATGATCCATTCCACTCCTGCGTCGCAGCACCGCTGTTTCCCCATGGGCAGTGACGTCACTCGCAGCACGTATCTACTGGGTCTCCTGGCAGGGTGTCCAGGCATCATAGATGGGCAGAGGGTCCAGCTACAGAGCTATCGGATGTGAACACAAAAGCGAAGGTGTGCAAGGGTGGAAGGTGGAGAGATAAGGAAGAAAGCGAAAGGACGGAGCAGAAGATGCAGGAAAGAATGAACGATGAAGATGAAGTGCGTGATGAGAAATCAATGGCAAAGCTTGAAGGAGAGTGAAAGATTGAAACACGAGTGAACAAAGCGAAGTGAAAGTAAGGGCAGAGAGAAGAACACAAAGAGGGAAAGACGAGAGGACCCTGGCATCCGTGTGATCAATAATAATCAAGCTCCCAACAGTCCGTAACCTTCTCAAGCTTTGAATCTCTCTGGCCCTCTCAGCCTTTTTATACCCCCATTCCTTCACACCCTTCTCTCTCAGAGCGGCTCTACAGGCAGCCTCGTATATACAGCCTCAAATCCCCCCACGCTTCGACTACTCAAAACCACAATAATGTTTTTGTAATTTTTCTTGCGTATGTGAACAAATTGCGATCGAATACTTTTCCTCATTTCGTTTACTTGTATCCGAGATCTTATGCCATTGGAGAGAGATACGCAGCAAAATACAATGAACAACATCCTGAGGGGGTCAGTGTTCAAGTCGGCGTTTTAAAGCTTTAGTCTTGGACATGTGTTGTTCTAATGAGCATGGTTTGCCATGATCCCTCGAATGGCATCACCAGCAAGACAAAAATGAGATTTAGAATTCAATGCTTCTGGCTGGAGGGAAAAGGAGATCGGAAGCCGCGCTTCGCCCGTCCTTGCCCGGAGACCTGTGTCAGTCGAATTGTAAAATGGGATAAAATTAATGTAAGATGATGTACATTTATTTGAAGTTACGTGAATGAATGAAAGCCTGGGTTTATCTGCTTGTCATAATTACATTTGAGAAAATGGTTCATTCATCCTGCTGAGGTCCGTCCGAGGTCAAAAACACACACATGCGTAATGCGTTCTGTTTATTTATTTACTCGAATGTCTTTTGATTTAAGCAGACCTTCACAAATGTCTCCGAACACCTTTATCCTGTAAGAAACGTACGAACAATCTCGTCCATGAGCTTCAGACATGGTAGAAACAAAGGAGGCAAACGGTGTGTGAACATTTCTGGCAACTCATTACAGGGAAATTGATTCCGAATTGGCTGGAAGTGCGTGTTCACTCATCTGGCGACAAGGGGAGCTCCTGCCATATTTGGTTTTGTCCGCTTGAGTTCTGTCCCAAGTGCTTCATCCATCCAGTTCTGTTCCGTACAGGCATTTCATGAAAAAAAAACAAAAAAAAAAACCTTTGGTCAACCTTGAATAAATTGCAACAAAAAGTATCTTTGCTGTTCTATACTCCTGCCTACTACGTCCTCTATCACATCTAAAAAGTCTTAAGGGATCCTATTAGAGGAAACCTGTGAAAAATCACTGGAATATGACCCCACCCAAAAATGTCATTTTTCCCCATTTCATCCTGCTATTCTTTCAGCATGTTAAAACCTATCTGAAGGTGTTAGATACGGATTTTTATTGAAACTGTTGGCTAGCAGTTAGGGTTTGAAGGACGAAGAAGCAATCCTAGCCGATAGGTAAAAAAAAATTAAGACTAAAATAATGAAATAAAGAACAATTCTGAAATACATCCTGAGTCCTGTACATACTGGTCTTGACAAATAAAAACAAAAGTCAACAAGTTAGGAATGATGCTTGTATAATGATGTTATAAATGATTAAATCAAACAATGAAGATCGTTTGCAATTACTACAGATTGCTATTGAACAAACAAATTAAAAAAATGAAAATACAAATATTGAACAACAACAACTAGCAGGACTAATAATGGTAGACCATAACACCAAATTGTAAGCATAATACTGAGAGCTTTCAGAATACAACACAGACTCTGCAGAGAACTTGATAGTGAACATGTACATGTTATATTATGCAAGAGAAGCATAGATCTGCATCGAAGATGAGTAGTTGCCATACTGCCAGCATCTCCCCAGCACAGGTCAACTGTGTCAATGTACAAGATTAATTCAGAAGCCAACAATGTCATCATCTTCGTCTTCACCAAATGCCAGCTGTGTTGTGCTTGTACAACAAGATCTTCTGCAGTTTCTCCAAACAGGAATACACTCAACGTTGTGCTTCTTGCATGGGCACCTCATGCTGCTGCGGTCAGTCTGGCAGTTACACCTGATGACCCGCAGCAGCTCCTCAGGAGCAGGTCTGTCTGGAGAGGGTCGAGCCCCTCGTCACTCTCCCGCCATCCCCACTCTTTTGGAAGTAGTCCATCTCCAGATCCCTTCCACTGTTGAATCTGAAAGCACACACGGAGGCTGTGGTTCTTTGCTGTTGCTGATATAGGTGGTAACTGAGACATGCTGGAAGCCACCTTCTCATGGAACCGCTTGAGCCGCAGAGTCTAGCTTTTCACTGGGTTTCCCATTGTAGAGATCACCAAGGCTTTCTCTCCTACAGCTACAACATCATCGGTAGAAGTTGACTATACATGAAACAGCTTGGCCTGCTCATGGAAGTAACTGCTTGTCTTGAATTTATTGAGGGAAGCTGACCTATCAATGGATTACAACACGTAAACTGTTCAGCCTGGCGAAGGTATGCGCTCTACCGAGAGCTGTTCCAGTTGCCTCATGCAATAATCGTTCAGCACGTGAAACTCACGCACCCTTAGTTTTTTTAGAGGTGACACGAGGCGTTCTGAGAAAATTTGAAAGTCTTTCCAAGACACCAGTGCATGAACCACACAAAAAAAAAACACACCGATTGCCGTCTTTAACTCGAGAGTTCATAGAAGAACTTTCCCTGCACTATCTTGAGAAACAAGGACATGGGCAGGGTGTACAAGTGGCAAATTTGATTGGTTGTGACGGTGTAAAAATGCTGTAATATTTTGTATAAGTGCTGCGAAAAGGAAAGGTTTTGAAAGTTCGACATTGTTCAAGTAAATAATTCAATTGAAATAAAACGTAGATTTTAAAGGTTGTTGAAAAAGAAAAATTCCAGAGATTTTCCGCCACTGAGCCAGTGTCTTTTACAACACCTTATCTAACACGTTCCATGAGTTATTTGTGTCTGCTGTTTGTGTCCTATCACAAAATAAAGTGAGGTGCACGTGGATGCCATCATGTACTGTGCTTGTGGCAGGTTTGAACAAAATCGGACTGTACATATCTGAGAAATGGTTGGGGACACATTTAAGTAACAAAATGGCTGCCAGTCGGCCATCTTAGATCTGATCTCGAAAAATAATGACGTGCATATGTAAGTCATCATTCATTATCTGGGTGCCAAGTTTGAACAATATTTGTGAATTTGTACCCTTCCTTCTTGGACGCACAATCATGTTAGTATAGATGTAGATCACCGGTCTCCCACTGCTCTGCAAGCCTTACTTATGCCTCCAAGGAGCTGGTAGTACACACACAGTAGTGTGGAGTTGGCCTTGGTTGCCATAGGCAGAGAGTTTGGAGAGCAAGGCAAGATGCCAGACTGTATTGAAAGTTTGAGATATGTCCACAGAGATAGCCTTGATATCATGTCTGACATTGAGGGCCTCCATCCATTGTTGAGAGAGAAGAAGCAGCATGTCCAAGGTGGAGTGACCTGGTCTGAATCCGAATTGATGATCTGAGATGATGTCGTTGGAGAAGGATTTCTTAACTACGACGATGAATTCCATGACCTTTCTGATGATTAGAAGTAATTTGATAGGTCTGTAATGAAGGCTGGTTTTTGCACATTGTTGATGTCAGTGGTCTCCAACCTTTTGAAACATAAGATCACTTTTGGAATCCAAATGCAACAAAAGATCTATCCTTAAAAATTCTACTTCACCCCAAAAATGTACACTAGATGCATAACGCTCACCTATTCTTAGCGTGACACCTGTGCTTTCACACGATCTGTGAGTGCTTTGAAGTCTGGGTCATAGTTTGAGAAAGCCAGTCTCAAACAGTCCATCAGATGGGCATCTTATCTGTGAGATGAGTGCGATACTTGGACTTCATTTTCATCTGGGAAAAATCCATCTCACAGAGGTATGTGGAACCAAAGTAGACCTTCACCTTGAGTGCACAAGATGTCAGAAGAGGGTACTTCTCTCTGTTTACAAGTCCCCAAAAATCTTTGCCCTTTGACCGAGCTTTCAGCTCAATGTTATTTTGCATGGTGATTATCTCCATGTCAAGTTCATTGCTTTGTTCAAACACCTGCTGAAATTTTGCTGTCGGTTCTCCAATGTCCACTGGAAGAAGAGGATTTGAGACAAACATAATGATTTGTTCCATCTAGTCTCCCTCCTGAAATCGTCTGTTGAATTCCTTTTCCAATCTGTTCAGGTGGTCACAGAATTTTTTTGAATTGAACCCTTTCTCTTTGACATTCTGTGGGATTTTCTCCAGCTTTGAGAAGTGCTTTGTCACGTTGTTCTTTAAACGGGAGGACCACAGGTCCATTTTCAACTTGAACGCTTTCACTGCACTGATCATGTGTGACAAGTCTCTGTGGATAATTGGTTCGTTTAAATGCAAATAATTTTTGATTGGCTTGTGTACAGACTTTTTTTTTTTTATTTCAACTATAGCTCTTTTGCTTTTAACTCTCCAGCAGCTTACATTTGTGACCAATAGCCGCCAGTTTTAAATACAACCACCATACAGAATCTCTCTTTATATTGTTTTTTTAATTTTTTTTTTCCCAAGATCAACTGTTCAAGACTCTGGGATCGACAGGTTGAAGACCATTGATTTGTGTAATAACTGACTTCCAAGCAAATGGAATATGACCTCGGATAAATGATATGGTGAACAAAGCTGAAAGAGGAAATGCAAGAGCAGCTGAACAGGTTTTTAGGGCACACGAGCTGATGCTGTCCAGTCCAGTGGCAGAATCAGAGTTGAGGGTGACAGAAACCTCTCCACCTTCTCAGGTGCAAAACACACAGAGTCCATGTGCAGTTGTGTGTGGCTGGGCACAGAGGGCGAGTGGTTATGGGGGAGGACACTAGATTTGGAAGCAAACTCAGAAATGAGACATTCGGCCTTCTCAAGAGTGGAATCATCTGTGGTGCCATTTGAAGTGAGGGAAGGGATGGAGGGGTAGCATACAGCAGAGACAGACTTAACAAGGTTCCACCAAGTCTTTGGACATACTTAAAAAGGTACCACCAGGTCTTTGGACAGACTTAACAAGGTTCGGTTCCACCAAGTCTTTGGACATACTTAAAAAGGTGCCACCAGGTCTTTGGACATACTTAACAAGGTACCATCAGGTCTTTGGACAGACTTAACAAGGTACCATCAGGTCTTTGGACAGACTTAACAAGGTACCACCAGGTTTTTGAGATTTGGCATCAAAGGCTTGTTCACATATTTCACTAGTTTTATCTCGATGATTTTTAGTTTGAGCTCATCTGCTCAACCTGAACACCTCTTTAGACAATCCAGCTTGATTAAATACATGCAGATTTGAGTGATTAAAGATAACCTCAGGGAGTATTTGAATGAGAGAGCAGGAAAAATCAGAACAAATGAGCTACAGATAGAATCTGCTCAGGGCTAAGGGACGACCCTGAAACAAGCCCTTGGAGTTAGGGTCGTATGTTGTAGAACACCTGAATATGCCCTTGTGCTTGAGCTTGAAATCATCACAACCTTGTCCTCGAGAAGTAAACTTCATAAATGGAGACGGACACTTTTGGCCATGAAAGAACTTCCTTCCACCTCTCTATCCCCATTAAGGAGATTACAACCAACAAGAGAGCACAAGAAAATCGATGTACCAGGTATACCAGGAGAAAGGTTCCAAAAGGAAAATCAAAGCAGAATTCCCTGGAATGCATCCTTGTTGAGACTTCACAAAAACCCTCAAGCTTGAAATTGGCACCAAAGGAAAACTGTTGGCCCACTCACGAGATTGCGGCCTCACACTCTGACAGCTCGGAAATTGTGACAAAGTTGAAGCCCTCCGAGGGACATCGGTCTGCACAGAGCACGTAAGGTCAATTTGGAAAGGTGATAGATCACCGAGAGGAGACCTTCACGACAGGGACATCGAGTGGTCATGCCATAATGGCCATCGCTGGCAGACGACAGTGAGAATGGTGGGACGTGACCGTTAAACGGAATCGTTATCCGTAACAAGAGGTTATTGCGAAACATTGAACGCATTCCATGTTCGGCGAGTTATTCCTTCCCGTCTGTGCCCCCCTCGGTTTGCAAATTAAGAGAACGCGTCTGGAATGGTTTTTGTACAACATCATCAAGAGAATGACACTGGAAATCACTTTAATTACAAGCTGCCTTTATTTCAGATTACCAGGCGAGGGTAGGGGCTCGGAGGAGGGGGTTCGTTCTTTCATTGGATCCAAGTGCGCGAATCTGAGCGTCTTAATGCGTTTTCTCGTTAAGGTAAACGCTGCTCACCGGGGTCAATGCAGGTGCACAGTGAACGGTGCCACTTTGTGCATCAGGGTTGGACTCTGCTTTGGCGTTAATTAACACGGCCTTTTGCACTGGAGAGCCGCTCCAAATAATCAGATGGTAATTAAGGGAAAAATGTCGTATTGTATCCATTGTTGAGATTCTCCTCCGTGGCGCCACCAACGGTCCACGTTCAGGACGGTCACGTGTATTTATCCCTTGCGCGGCACCAATTTGTCCGAATATCACCGTTAATGAACCCGAGACGTCCGACGGAGGAGGAGGACGTTAAAAAAGTATTAACAGCGATTGTTCGAGTCTGACCAACACGATGGCGCAGATACGTGGCGCACCTATGGTTGAGTTGTATCGGCTGGGTTCAATTCCTGCCCAACTCGACTACAAGCTGTCCAGCTGGTGCTTCATGGTCTGCAGGATGTTGCATCGCAAAGTGCTTCGATCATCTTTCCGATGGACATTTAATCTGGCTGTCACGTCTGCTAGAATTAGGTGGTCGACGTTAAAGATCCCACGGTGCCCACGAAGAGGCGGCGAGTCATCTCCGACACTGGAAACAAATTACAAAATTTCTGTCCAGATCACCTCCAGCTCAACGTCAGTCTTGGTGTAAGACTTGGGACAATTTCCTCACCAGACCCCCAAGAAGGTGAGAATTAAGGCCGTCAAAGTAGTCCTCGTGAATGTTGGTACAGTCTGGCACCGAAACTCTCTTATTCCTTCCTTCTCCCATCTATGTAACCACCTTCCAGTGGTTGTGCGGTCTCACTCTTCCCTCCAGTATTTCAAGTAAGCAGGCAGTGCACCACCATATCATCATCATCCCCAGCTCTACCCCATGATCTTTATTATCCCCATTAACCTATCCTAACCCAATCATCTTACTTACTAGTTTGAGTGTTTCCTCCCTCTTATCTCTCTCCTCTTTTACTGTTCTTTCATTCCCTTGATGGTTGTCCCACTCTCAGATCTCCCTGGCTCTTCCATGAGCCTCGCTCCTGTAAAAAAAAAAAAAAAGATTTCAAAAAAAAAAAAGTAGTCGTAGTCGAGGTTTATAAACCGAGCAGTTAGGGAGAGGATTGAGAGGAAAACATTTCTTGAGCAACAAAAAAAACATTTCTCAATTACTGCAGGCAGTCTTGAGAAACGACATGGAAAGGGTCGTTCAAACTGTTGCTTTGCGTCCTGCACCAAACAAGAACAGCACTTGATGCCGCCATGTTTGTCTGAATGCTGAATCTCACAGTTGGTTCCTCTGTCCTCAGGGCATGAGACGGCATGAACATTTGGTCCAAGTACTACGAAACAGAAGGGTTTTGAAAGTGCCAATAAAGCGATTTGTGTTCTGCAGTGTTTAAGTATACAATTTAATTGAAAATAAAATAAAGATTTTAAAGGTTGTAGAAAAAATAAAATAAAAAACAAACTTTGTTTTTAGTAAGTTTACCGCCGTTGATGGTGCAGAGGGAGCACACGTATGATCGAGTCGTCTAGTCTGGGTTTGATTCCTGCCCACCACGATGATAAACTGTCCCACTGGTGCTTCGCGGTCAGGGTGTTGTATCACAAAGTGCTTTGTCTCTCGTTAGGCTGGCTGTCCCGTCTGCTGGCATGAGTAGGTAGACGTTAAAAATCCCACGGTGTCCATGAAAAGGAGGCGAGTTATCTTGTCCAAATTACCTCCACGTGTACAATGGCGGACCCGCGCGCACTATACGGGGCATGCTCGATGGCGGGCAGACCCGCACGCTGACCACGTGTACAATGGCGGACCCGCGCGCTGACCACGTGTACAATGGCGGAC
>CM068955.1:19854067-19866444 GCA_035128595.1 Eptatretus atami
TTGGCACCCTTCATGCCGTCGAGCTGCTGCCTGCTTGATTCGGCGGCATGGCATATTGTTATGAATTTGGAAACCATGAGCACTCAACATTCAGGTCCCAAAGATCAGTTATATCAGTAAGTATGTGTTTGTAGTTAGGGTCCCGTCCCTTTGTTTAATGGGTGATTAAATGTTCGTGCGCTGCGGAGTTATTTTGATAGTCAGGGTTTTCTTTTACATTTTCAACTACAACAACAACACCTTCGCCTCGCTCCATCCTGACGCCATAACGCTCACGGTGGGTGGAGTTCAATGAAGGACTTGGCGTCTCTCTCGACCAATCAGAGAGATGCGAGTGTTGCAGGTTCGAGTCCACCGAGCAGAACGTCGAAGACCGCGCACGAGGCGGACAGGTCCTTGCTCTGGTCTCCAGCTCACCTTTTCTCGAGCTGGAAGCCTTCAATAAAGACCCGACGGGGTCCATTTCTTTGGGTGTGTGTCTGGTGTGGGCCGGTGTGATAAGTAGAAACTGTTAAGTGCCTGTGTTCCTTGTACATTACATTTTCATATTCAGATAACTCTGCTCTGTGTGTTCCCCTCCCCGATTATTGTGATAAATAAATACCCCCCTTTTTGTTGAATGTACCAGCTCGTTTCTGTGTTTCTTTCATTGGCTTAGCATGTGTGTGTTGGAAATAGCGATAGGCAGCAACAGTTGTTCATTTGGTCCGGCGCGGCTCTTGGTAACTCCGCTCGTTACGCCGGATCCGAGCCTGTTACCTGCGACTCGGATCAGACAGAGTCGGCCGAGGTGTGGTTCCCCTGTAGTTAGGACTGCGTGGGTATTTAGGTTATTGACAATGGCAATTGACCCTATCCCACTGGTCGACCTATTGGCGATCTTCGGTCCGTAACGGGACCCGTGACCTTTCGGATTTATCTGAAAGGTACAACCTAAATTCTTGGTGTTCGGTGGAGCCGACTCTACTGCTCCCACTAACGGTCGTGCTCGCCACCGAGACCCCGCACCACAACAATAGTCCAGCTTTCTGCACTGTGACCTCACCTTCCCGAAGAAGTCTCTTCTTAGATCTCTCGTCTCGTACACCAAACACCAATCTTATCTCGAATCATGAGTTCTTCTTGAGGTCCGAACTCGCACATGGCTGCTTCGTTCTGAGTTCAATGAGCCATTGGTCGATCTTCTCACCCTCCTCCTGGTCACGTTTCCAAAAACGATACCTCTCGTACACAACATTTTACTTTGGTCTGCAGTAATCCGTGAACTTCCGCAGCACCAACTCATAATCATTCCCATTGTCACCTTCAGCAAAGGTAAACATCTTGTGAATAGTCAGGGAGTCCGGTCCCGCCAATTCAAGCAAAATGGCGACCTGCACGTCAGCGTCTCTTTTTTCTTGGGCTCAGTGGCCTTGAAGTAGTTGGAGAATCGTGCAGCCCACTTGTGCCATGCATTGGCAGCATTCGATGCCTTAAAATTCACTGGTCTGGGAGACTTTAGGACTTCCATAGCGGCGTTTGGTTCGCTTATCTGACACCATGTAACAGCATCGACCAATGCACACGTCTCTGGCTCAAGCGGAAGTGATGCTTCATTTATTGGCCCACAGAAGGAACACTATATATAATCTGTTACAGCGTGTACGCGCACGCAGACGTCCGTGTCCTCCATAACTCGAAAACCATGAAACCGAGCAGACAGAAACTTTGCATGCATACTAAGGGAGCTCCGAGGAAGTGCATGAGTGAAAATTCGGTGGTTGGGTTAATTAAAACACTCCTTTTGAAAATAATTAATTATAAATGAAAATAATATTTAAATGATAAAAAAATATATATATAGAGGGTCTTAGGAGTCTACAGGGGGGTTGCCCCCCCAAATGCATATTGCATTTGCTTTCTTCTCAGAAACTATAAACAATTCCAATGAAACTTGACCACCACCTTTATCACCCGTGATGTACTAAAGTTTGTTCATGGCATTTAAAAAACAACATCAAATGGAAAAAAAGATAAATCAGGGTCTGAGGGGGTCTACGGTGGGAGATTCCAGGGTGTCCTCCCCCCCCCCATAAAAGGTATTTGCCTTTTTTCTCAGAAATGACACAATTCTGATAAAACTTGACTACACCCTCATCACCCGTGATGTACCAAAGTTTGCTCACTCCACTTAAAAAAAAAAAAAAATTTAATTGGGGTCAAGGGGATTTACGGGGGGGGGGGGGGGGGTGGGGGGGGAGATTCCCCCCATAATAGGTATTTCCTATAACATTAGTTCATTGGTACATTTTGCTGATTCCGACCCCATTATTCTACCAGGTCCTGAAAGGTCCTGAAAGTCCCTGTAATGTCCACCTTGTATACCCCGTGTTCCCCGCCCCATCCCTCTCCCTTCCACAGATCTCCTCATGTCTTTGTTCCCCACTGTTTTGTCCTTCCCTCTCCCGCCCCTCTTGTCTCATGCCCCCCTTGTTGTGCATTGCCCCTATTTTTAATCACGTCCTAATTATTGACAATTTAACATATTTCATCACAACTCGACTAAGGTTCGTCCGATGGGAACAAAATTGCCCTTTCCAAGTAGCCTCGAACTATGCGCATGTATGCTCAATTTACATCAAACCCAACCAAATTAAAGGTCAAGGTCAAATGGCGATCTGAATAATAATAATAATAATAATAATAATAATGCGGTTTTTTGACATCGCTCAATTTTTCCACTGCGGAATCTCAAAGACTGCTTGGCGTTCCAAGATGTTTTTGCATCATAATGGTGTACCTGTACTGAAGTTGTGCACCCGATATTTGATTTGTGTCCTTGACATACTTTTGTCTGATTGTGACCCAATTAACAAAAAATTTTTTTTTTAACAAAAAACGTAATAAACAAAAACCACCAAAACACGGAACACACAACTTGAATTTTTTTCCTCCGATTTTCATGATGTTGAGTTTTATGGATACACTGTCGATCGGGACACATTTTCTTAGTTTACAATGTATCCCTATTAATGTTGAAGGTCGAGGTCATATGGCGGTCTGAAAAGAATATGGCCATCATTGGATCGTGAGTGCTGGGGGAAAGTTACTTTTGACTCTCTTTTGTCCGTCGGAGTAAAACATTCTCAGTGAGGACCAGAACATACACGAAATAAGAGGAGGTTTGGAATAAACAGGAATGAAGTGTGGGGTGTATCAGGAGGTTGAGAGGAGTGTGGGTGAAGTGGGTAAATCAAACTGAAGCTGTGGGGATGGAAGGAAGACAGGTATACAGGTGGGGTGCTGCAAGGAAGCAGAATAATTGATTTTCATGCCGTTAGGGGATAAGAGATTGAGAGGAAAGGCAGTGAAGAGCTGTCCTGTACGATGCGCGAGTGAGTAGAATCTGGGAATTTAGAAAGAGGTCGAAGGTGGATTGTGGAACCATTTAGCACAGGAAACAGTTGGGTATAACAACAACAAAAAATAAGATAAAATTTTTTAAAAATCAATGGATTGAAAGCTTTGAGTTGGCCTGTTCAGATTTCTCATCTCATTCGAATCGCAAGCTCATGATGCAGGAAAACCAGGTTGAAATCCCATGTGCAATATGTGCTTGTCCATTGTCTACTAAAGTCATCATTCATGGAAAAGTTACAGTGACGTCTACTCATGTCTTCTCCTGCATGGGATTGATGCACAACTCCATCAAGAGCCTGGGATCAATAAATCACCCAAAAAAGGAGACTGCAAAACAAGGAACATATACAAGGTCCGACAATGAAAACCCGATGCATTAAAATGATATTTGACCCACCGAGCCTGCATCACATCTCCACATCCACAAGAGACATTTTCTACTCCACAATGGCAATACCTTATTATGCAATCAAAATGTATTTTGTGGAGCTGAATTGGAATTATAAGGGATGGATATACACAAATGGACAAACACGCACACACAATGGCAGGGGGGGAGGGGTGGCGGAGCGATTTACCGCCTCCCTCTCACATGGGGCGGAAAGGACTGCGAGCCATGTCAAATACATCAGTTTCGAAGGCAGTGAAAACCGAGCTGAAATCGGCAGATTCTTGGGATGAGATGTGCTAGAGTAGCCCGATATCACGCCATTCGACATGCGTTTGATGGGGCCTGACCCTGCAGCTTACCCGGTGCTGCCAGTAGAGATGGCCCGAGCTTTGACGAACTCCCTCTTGCAAACTTTTGCCTGTTGAGGACAGGACGCCGAATACAAGGACTTCGATGGGAGTGAGAACCGAGCTGAGGACAGCAGCTTTGGTGAGGCAGAGGGCTGCGCATGTAGCACCCAGAGTCACGCTGATCGACATGTGTTTTGGACGTGGCCTGGCCTTGCGGCTTATTGGGTTTTGTCGACCCCATCACGCTGAGAATGAAAACCCGAGCTTTGGTGACTCTCTTTTTGCCAAGTTCTGCCCACATGGAACTGAGTTCCGTGGGATCCACGACCATGCTGAATACAACAACTTCAATGGGACGAGAACTGAGCTGGGAGCAGCAGCTTTGTTGAGGAAGAGGGCCGTGCCTGGTGTTGCACCGATCAACATGTGTTTGGGATGTGGCCTGGCACCCTGCCCTTGCACCTTGATGGATTTTGCTGACTCTATCCCAGCATGGAAGGAAGACAAAGGGAATAGACCGAGACAGGCATACCTGGAGGCCACATGGGAGGTTGCACTTATCGACATCGTCGACACTGCAGGGACGGAGGAGGAAACTGAACACGGATAAGGAGACTGCTTGATCCATGAGTCGTGGCTCCTTGCTGTAGTGAAGATGGATGCTTCAGGACCGGGGAAGGCTCGGTTAAGCGAAGCATGGATAAGGAGATGGCTTGGTCCATGAGTCGTGGTTACTTGCTGGGGTGAAGATGGACGCTTCAGGGACCAGGGAAGGCTCTATTCGCAGTCTGAGACACTCACTAATGGAGATGACTGGCGGACACACACACACAAACACACACACACACACACACACGCACACACAACACACACACACACATCACACACACACACACACACACTAAACTGGCCAAAACGGAAATAGAAAAACGAGAACTAGACATCAAAACAAGAAAACTTCTCACCGTCCACAAAATGTTCCACAAAAATCAATGCATCACGAGAATGTACCTGCCGAGGAAAGGAGGTGGTGATGGCCTGATGAAACTCAATCACGTGCACAGATCAATGACTGTAGGATTGGCAGTGTACCTGAAAAGTTCAACAGACTACCAAATACAATTTGTGCACAAGCATGAACGCAACAAACCAGAAAAGGTATCTCTCACTCACCTTGCCAAAAACTTCCAAAAAACAGTTGCGAATGGAAGATGTCATGCACCAAACAGAAACAGCAACAAATACAGCCCCAACAATTGCAAAAAAAAAAGGAGAGATTTTGATATTGCAAGCAATATTAGTGTACATCGAACCGTTCAACCCGAGTAAATCTTAAACTTTACCACTTGTTACAATACTATTTGATATTGCATCATAATTAGAGTGTACTCAAAAAAACCGTTCAACGGAGGACAATCTTAAATCTTTACATCATGTCACATGACCATTTGATATTGCCAATATCTGAGTGTACATCGAAATACGCGTTCATCCGGAGGAATATTATAACTTACCACTTTGTTACATCCATTTGATTATACACATATTGAGTGTACTCGAAAACCGTTCAAACCGTGAGAGAATTTAAACTTACCACATGTCACAGACCATATTGATATTACACACCAATGAGTGTACCTAGCAACGTTCAATGGAGGTGGTGAGATGATAGTCTGGTGGGTGTTACGCGAGTGCTCCCAGGCACTGCAAAGTTAAAGGTGCAAGCCCGAGATTTTTGCCCCTGGGACACTCCTGTAATCGAGCTTGATGTTCACTAGCACACTCTGGCCAACTGTAACTGTTTCTTGCCACCTGCCGCAGGCCGGCGTAACGTCATACGTCCAGGTACCGCTGACCCACTGATCTATGACCAGAAATCTTCATACCTTGCTCGGATCTGCACTCCAGAAGACCGTACCCTTACCTATGTGCCATACCCCCTTGCATACAGCAGCCAAGTGATTCTTGCCTTAACACTTAAGGCACTGTTTTGCCAAAGCTGCTCGGATCATCTGCGCTGCCAGGACTGTGTTTTCTTGCCACATAGTCTCGCACACAGGCTCGGTAAGGCTTTTCCTGTCTGCTTTTTGCTAGCTGCGTCATGGCTTGGCTGCAGGCTCGGCCTTGGCTTGCTTGGAAAGGTGGTTGTCGCTGTTGTTGCCCTTTCTCTTCATCCACTGAAAGACTTTACTTGCACCGCATCATGGCCGTGGAGCTTGCTGCCTTGCTTGAATTCGGACGGCATGGCCATATTTGTTATGAATTTGAGAAACTATGAGCACTCAACATTCAGGTCCAAAGATCAGTTTATCAGTAAGTTATGTGTTTGTAGTTAGGTCCCGTCCCCTTGTATTGAAACTGGGTGTGTTAAATTTTCGTATGCGCTGCGCGATGTTATTTGATAGTAGGGTTTTCTTTTACATTTATTCAACTCACAACAACACTTCGCTCGCTCCATCCATGACGCCATAACGTCACGGTGGGTGGAGTTCAAGAATGGTACTTTGCGTCTCCATCTCGACATCAAGTAGATGCGAGCGAGTGGCCATTGTCCGGCTCATGGGGAAGCACGCAGCATATACTCATTCTTACCTGTTTGAGGGGCGGTCCGCCGTGATGCCTGCCATGCCCCCTGGTCCCAATCAGTGGCCTTGGCATCCCTTTTTGCCATCACAGGGGCAACGACCTGGATCGCCACCGCCAAAACCGTTCCAGTAAGGGCGGCCGAGTTACGAGTAAGAGGACGTCCCCTCCCTCCCTGGATGGGGAATTCGAATAATTTTGATTCGGCAGCCGCGGATGCCGACTCAGGGCAGTTGGGGACGCCTGCTGGAATCTTCTCGGATTGCCTCGCCTTTGACTGCTTGGTGCTCGCTCCTGTCCCCTTTGCTGGTTTAGCGTCGTACCTTCACCCTCGCGTCGCCACTGGTAGCTCATGGAGTGGCATCATTGTGTGGAGTTTGCGAGTCCCCGCCGAGCCGACGTCGAAGATTCGCCGAGTCGGACCAGGTCCAAGCTTGCCTCTGCTCTCACAGACTACCGCTTTTCACTCTGAGCTGCGAAGCTTCATAAGACCCGACGGGGTCCCATTTTCCCTTTGTGTGTGTCTGGTGTGGGCCGGTGTGATTAAGTAGCACGTTAAGCCGCTTGATCCTGTGTCTCCTTTACATTTACATTTTCATATTCAGATAACTCATGCTCTGTGGCTCTCCACCTCCCCGATTATCTGGATACATATAAATACCCCCTTTTTGTTGACTGTTACGTAGCTATTCGTTTCTGTGTTCTTTCATTGGCTTGCACACTGGCTGTGTGTCTGGAAACATAGCGACAGGCTCACGCATATATCGTTCCATTTGCGTCCGCTCGCCCGGGCATCTGGAAGCACTCGCTCTGGTTTACGCGCGGTCCGAGCCCGTTACCTGCGACTCGCACAGATCAAGAGTCGGCCGAGGTGTGGTTCTCCCCTGTAGTTAGACCTCGCGTGGCGTATTTAGGTATATGCGCTAATTGGCATGACCCTGATCTCCACGTGCCTCGACCTATCGGTCGATCTTCGTCGTAAGGGACCCGTGACATGTCTTCGGATTTATCTGAAAGGTACAACCTAATTCTTGGTGTTCGCTGGATGCCGACTCTTACTCGCTCCCCTCTATGGTCGTGCTCGCCACTCTGAGCCTCCGGCCACCACAACAATAGATCCAAGGCTTTCTGCACTGATGACTCACTTCCGGAAGAAGTCTCTTCTTAGATCTCTCGTTTCTCGTACACACAAACACAATCTTATCTCCGAATGCATGAGTTGCTTTCTTGGAGGTCCGGAACTCCGCACATTGGCTGCTTGCGTTCTGAGTTCAATGGCCATTGGTCGATCTTCAGCCCTCTCCTGGTCAACTGTTCTCCAAAAACGATACCTCTCGTAAGCACAACATTTTACTTTGGGTCTGCAGTATCCCGTGACTTCCGCAGATCCAACCATCCCATAATCATTCCCATTGTCCACTTCAGCCAAAGGTAAACTCTTGTGATATAGTCAGGGAGTCCAGGTCCTGCCATTCAAGCAAAATGGCGACCTGCCACGTCAGCGGTCTCTTTTTTCTTGGGCTCAGTGGCTTGAAGTTAGTTGGAGAATCGTGGCGCCCACTTGTGCCATGCTTGGGCAGCAATTCCGATGCTCTAAAATCACTGGTACCTGGGAGACTTTAGGAACTTCATAGCCGGCGTTTGGTTCGCTTATCTTGACACCTAGATAGTAACAGCATCGACCAATGCAACACGTCTCTGGCTCAAGCGAAGTGATGCTTCATTTTTGGCCCACATGAGGAATTATATATAATCTGGTTACATGCGTGTACGCGCACGGCAGACGTCCGTGTCTCCATAACTCGAAACCATGAAACGAGCAGAACAGAAACTGGCATGCATACTGAAGGGAGCTCACGAGGAGTGTCATGAGTGAAAATTCGGGTTGGTTGGGTAATTAAAACACCTTTTGAAAATAATTAAATTATAAATGAAAAAAATATTTAAATGATAAAAAAATATATATTAGAGGGTCTTAGGAGTCTCACAGGGGGGTTGCCCCCCCAAATGCATATTGCAATTTTCGCTTCTTCTCAGCAACTATAACAAATTCAATGACTTAGACCACCTTACCTTTATCCGCCGTGAATTACTCAAGTTTGTTCATGGCAATTAAAAAAACAACATCAAAATGAAAAAAGATAAATCAGGGTCTGAGGGGGTCTACGGTGGGAGATTCCAGGGTGTCTCCCCCCCCCTCATAAAAGGGTATTTGCCTTTTTTCTCAGACAATTGACTACAATTCTGATAAAACTTGACTAGCAACTCCTCATCACCTCGTGATGTGACAAGTTTTGCTCACAGTCCACTTAAAAACAAAAAAAATTTAATTGGGGTCAAGGGAATTTACGGGGGGGGGGGCGTGGGGGGATCCCCCACTAATAGGTATTTCTAATAACATTCAGTTCTCATTGGACTCTTTGCTGATTTCGACCCCTTCATTCTACCAGTCCCTGAAAGGTCCTGAAAGTCCCTGTAATGTCCACGTTGTATACCCGTGTTCCCCGCCCAGTCCCTCTCCTTCCAGCATTCATGATCTCCTCATGTCTTGTTCCGCCACTGTTTTGTCCTTTCCTCTCCCGGCCTCTTGTCTGCAATGCCCCCTTTGTTGGCATTGGCCCCTAATTTTTAATCACGTCCTACATGTAATTGACAATTTAACCATATTTCATCACCAAGCTCGACTAAGGTTCTGTTCCGATGGGACAAAATTGCCCACTTCCAAGTAGGCTCGAACTATGCGCCTGTATGCTCAATTTACATAACCCACCAATTAAGGTCAAGGTCAAATGGCGATCTGAATAATAATTAATAATAATAATAATAATAATATTGCGGTTTTTTGGCATGGCTCATATTCTCCACTGTCGGCAATCTCAAACTGCTTGGCGTTCCATAGATTTTCTTGCTCATAATGGTGTACCTGTACTGAAAGTTGTGCCACCGATATTTGATCTTGTGTCCTTGACATACTTTTTGTCTGATGTGAACCATTACAAAAAAATTTTTTTTTAATCAAAATAACGTTAATAACAAAACCACCAAAACACGGATACACACACTTGAATTTTTTTCCTCGCGATTTTCATGATGTTGAGTTTTATGGATAACACTGTCGCAGACGTCGCGGAGCACATTTTCTTAGTTTAGCAAGTATCCCTATTAATCGTTGAAGGTCGAGGTCTATAAGTGGGCGGTGCTGAAAAGAATATGGCATCTTCGGATGTGAGTGCTGGGGAAAGTACTTTTGATCTCTTTTGTCCGTCGGTAGTAAAACATTGCTCAGTGGACGACCAGAAGCATACCGAAATAAGAGAGGTTTTGGAATAAACAGGAATGAAGTGGTGGGGTGTATCAGGAGGTTGAGAGGAGTGTGGGTGAAGTGGCTATCAAACTGAAGCTGTGGGGATGGAAGGAAGACAGGTATCAAGGTGGGGTGCTGCAAGGAAGCAGAAATAATTGATTTTCATGGCTGTTAGGGGATAAGAGATTGAGAGGAAAGGCAGTGAAGAGCTGTCCTGTACGATGCGCGAGTGAGTAGAATCTGGGAATTTAGAAAGAGGTCGAAGGTGGATTGTGGAACCATTTAGCACAGGAAACAGTTGGGTATAACAACAACAAAAAATAAGATAAATTTAAAAAAAATCAATGGATTGAAAGCTTTGAGTTGGCCTGTTCAGATTTCTCATCTCATTCGAATCGCAAGCTCATGATGCAGGAAAACCAAGGTTGAAATCCATGTGCAATATGTGCTTGTCCATTGTCTACTAAAGTCATCATTCATGGAAAAGTTACAGTGACGTCTACTCATGTCTTCTCCTGCATGGGATTGATGCACAACTCCATCAAGAGCCTGGGATCAATAAATCACCCAAAAAAGGAGACTGGCAAACCAGGAACATATACAAGGTCCGACAATGAAACCGATGCATTAAATGATATTTGACCCACCGAGCCTGCATCACATCTCCACATCCACACGAGACAATTTTCTACTCCACAATGGCAATACCTTATTATGCAATCAAAATGTATTTTTGTGAGCTGATGGGAATTATAAGGGATGGATATACACAAATGGACAAACACGCACACACAATGGCAGGGGGAGGGGTGGCGGAGCGATTACCGCCTCCCTCTCACATGGGGCGGAAAGGACTGCGAGCCATGTCAAATACATCAGTTTCGAAGGCAGTGAAACCGAGCTGAATCGCAGATTCTTGGGATGAGATGTGCTAGAGTTGCCCGATATCACGCCATTTCGACATGCGTTTGATGGGGCCTGACCCTGCAGCTTACCCGGTGCTGCAGTACGAGATGGCCCGAGCTTTGACGACTCCCTCTTGCAAACTTTTGCCTGTTGAGGACAGGACGCCGAATACAGGACTTTCGATGGGAGTGAGACCGAGCTGAGGACAGCAGCTTTGGTGAGGCAGAGGGCTGCGCATGTAGCCCCAGAAGTCACGCTGATCGACATGTGTTTTGGACGTGGCCTGGCCTTGCGGCTTATTGGGTTTTGTCGACCCCATCACGCTGAGAATGAAAACCCGAGCTTTGGTGACTCTCTTTTTGCCAAGTTCTGCCCACATGGAACTGAGTTCCGTGGGATCCACACGCCATGCTGAATACAACAACTTCAATGGGAACGAGAAACTGAGCTGGGAGCAGCAGCTTTGTTGAAGGAAGAGGGCCGTGCCTGGTGTTGCACCCGATCACAATGTGTTTGGGATGTGGCCTGGCACCCTGCCCTTGCACCTTGATGGATTTTGCTGACTCTATCCCAGCATGGAAGGAAAACAAAGGAAAGACCGAGACCAGGCATACCCTGGAGGCCACATGGGAGGTTGCACTTATCGACATCCGTCGACACTGCAGGGACGGGAGGAACTGAACACGGATAAGGAGACTGCTTGATCCATGAGTCGTGGCTCCTTGCTGTAGTGAAGATGGATGCTTCAGGACCGGGGAAGGCTCGGTTAACGCGAAGCATGGATAAGGAGATGGCTTGGTCCATGAGTCGTGGTTCTGCTGGGGTGGAAGATGGACGCTTCAGGACCAGGGAAGGCTCTATTCAGCCTGAGACACTCACTAATGGAGATGACTGGCGGACACACACACACAAACACACACACACACACACACCACACACACACACACACACACACACATCACCAACACACACACACACTAAACTGGCCAAAACGGAAATCAGAAAACAGAGAAATAGACATCAAACCAAGAAAACTTCTCACCGTCCACAAAGTTCCACAAAAATCAATGCATCACGAGAATGTACCTGCCGAGGAAAGAGGTGGTGATGGCCTGATGAAACTCAATCACGCGTGCACAGATCAATGACTGTAGGATTGGCAGTGTACCTGAAAAGTTCAACAGACTACCAAATACATTTGTGCACAAGCATGCCGCAACAACCAGAAAGGTATCTCTCACTCACCTTGCCAAAAACTTCCAAAAACAGTTGCGAATGGAAATGTCAATGCACCAAACAGAACAGCAACAATACAGCCCCAACAATTGCAAAAAGACAAAAGAAAAGTACAAAAGACTAAATACAATAGATATATTGTGATTACGAGGAGAAAGACAAAAGAGCAGGGAAATTATTTTTAAAAAGGAATTATTTTTTTTTTTAA
>CM068955.1:19866469-19881985 GCA_035128595.1 Eptatretus atami
TAAGAGTTGGACAGATTGGGGATAGACAAAGAAGGATCACTGGAATGGCTAAGAAGAGGTCAGCTCCATTGGGATGGAGAACGATGGAGGGATGTCCCTAATGGGACATCTCGTGGGCATGAGAGGCCACATTTGGCAAACCTGTCTATTATTTGGAGGAGTCCACCTTGAGAGAAGAGATTGAAAGTGTTGTTAACATCCGTTTCGACGGCATAACCTTCATAAAGGTGGGGCTGCTCACCAGAGATATCAACATCTCTGCTCCACCCTCAGTGATGACTCCAACCTGCAGAGAGGAGGGGTGTAGAGAGGAGCTTCTTCTGCATAGGAAGTCTGGCTATCTTGGGTAGTCTTTAAGCGATAAATTTGAGCGTTGGCCTGGGAGGGACGCCAATGTGGCAGACGATATGGTTTTGCCTACTTCCTGGTCTTTAGGCAGCCTCAAGAATGATGTGGATGGTATTACTCACATCCAGCCTCGGTACATGTAGAACACCATGGACCAATGGTGGTAGTGACCTGCATCATTGGATCCTAAATCACTTGACCCTATTGAGCCATGTAGTCTGACTTGCGAAGGGTTCACATGCGAGTGAAGACGTCACCACCACTCCCCATGGTAGTTGGCATGTATGTAACTAGTGAATGTACACTACAACTGAAGTCTCATAATCCAGCTCTCATCTTATACCATGGACACAGTCGATGAGCAGTGAGAAACAAATTTACTTTAAAATGGCTCTATCGGTTATGGTAGTAACTATCTGCAGTCATACTACATTATCATTCCGATGTACCACATTCTGGTAGAGGGCGGAGGTGCCTCCTCAGCAGTTTATTGGCAACGGTTATACTTGGTGGTTTCCCATTGCCTTCCCAGCAGTAGTTTTTTGGCAGGAATTTGTAATTTGTTCATTGTGCCGGCGATAGCTCGCCGACTCTTCGCGAACGACACCCGTGGGGATCTTCAACGAACACGAGCTAATGCCAACAGGCAGGACACCCGGCTTAATGTCCATCTGAGGGACGGCACACACTTGGTGACGCGCCGCATCAATCCGACAAGGTAACGGCCAGGTGTAGTATCGAGTCAACATCAGATAGTTCACAAGCTACAGCTGTTCACCTTTCCGATCCAGGTGTATCACACTCTGAACGTAACCATGTCCAAAACCATCTGGCGAATTGCTTTGCCTAACAGGTGGTGCAGCTACCTTGGTAAATGGGTGGACTTAAGGTGTGCAACGAAGGAGAAGGAGAAGGAGACAAGAGAAGAGGAAGAGGAAGGAGGAGAGGAAGAGGAAGAGGAAAGGAAGAGGAAGAAGGAAGGAGGAAGAGGAGAGGAAGAGGAAGAGGAAGAGGAAGAGGAAGAGGAGAAAGAGAGAGGAGAAGAAGGAGGAGAAGAAGGAGGAGAAGAAGGAGGAGAAGAAGGGGAGAGAAGGAGAAGGAGAAGAGGAAGAGGAAAAGAGAAGGAAGAAGAAGGAGAAGGAGAAGAGGAGAAGAGAGAGGAGAAAAGGAGAAGAAGGAGAAGAGAGAAGAGGAGAAAAGGAGGAGAAGAAGGAGAGAGAAGAGAGGAGAAGAAGAGGAGAAGGAGAAGGAAAAGAAAGAAGGAGAAGGAGAAGAAGAGAAAGGAGGAGAAGAAGGAGGAGAAGGAGAAAAGAAAAGAGAAGGAGGAGAAGAAGGAGGAGGAGAAGAAGGAGAAGGAGAAGAAGGAGGAAGAAGAAGGAGGAAGAAGGAGAAGGAGAAGGAGAAGAAGAAGGAGAAGAAGGAGAAAAGGAAAGGAGAAGGAGAAGGAGAAGAAGAGAAGAGAAGAAGGAGAAGAGGAGAGAAGAAGGAGAAGAAGGAGAAGAGGAAGAAGAAGAAGAGAGGAGGAGGAAAGAAGGAAAGGAGAAGGACAAGAAGGAGAAAGGAGAAGAAGGGCAAGGAGAAGGAGAAGGAGGAGAAGAGAGGAGGAAGAGAAGAAGGAGAAGAAGAGAAGGAAAGAAAGGAGGGGAGAAGAAGGAGAGAGAAGAGAGGAGAAGAAGGAGGAGAAGAAGGAGGAGAAGGAGGAGGAGAAAGAGAGAGGAGGGAGAAGAAGAAGAAGGAGAAGAGAAGGAGAAGAGGAGAGGAGAAAGGGCAAGAAGGAGAAGGAGAAGAAGGAGGAGAAGAAGGAGGAAAGGAGAAGAGAGAAAGAAGGAGAAGAAGGAGAAGAAGGAGAGAGAAGAAAGGGAAGAGGAAGAAGAGGAGAAGAAGGAAGGGAGGCAAGAAGAGAAGAGAGGACAAAAGAGAAGGAAGAAGAAGGGCAAGAAGAAGAATGGAGAAGGAGAAGGAGAAGACAGGAGGAGAAGGAGAAAGAGGAAGAAGAAGGAGAAGAAAGGAGAGGACAAGAAGGAGAAGAGGACAAAAGGAGAAGGAGAAGAAGGCAAGAAAGGAAAGGAGAAGAAGAAAAAAGGAGAAGAAGAAGAAGGAGAAGGAGGAAGGAGAGAAGGAGGAGGAGAAGAAGGAGGAGAAAGAAGAGGAGAGAAGGAGGAGGAGAAGGAAAGGAGGAGAAGAGGAGGAGGAGGAAGGGAGAAGGAGAAGAAAGGAGGAGAAGAAGGAGGAGAAAAGGAGAAGGAGAAGAGGAAGAAGAAGAAGGAGAAGAAGGAGAAGAAGAAGGAGAAGAAGGAGAAGAGGAAGAAGAAGGAGAAGAAGGAGGAGGACAAGAAGGAGAAGGAGAAGAAGGAGAAGAGAAGGAGAAAAGGAGAAGAGAAAGAAGAAGGAAAGAAGGAGGAGGGAAAGAGGAGAAGAGAAGAAAGGGAAGAAGGAGAGGAAAGGAAAGAGAAGGAGAAGAGCAGAAGAAGAGAAAGGAGGGAGAAGAAGGAGGAGAAGAAGGAGGAGAAAGAAGGAGGAGGAGAAGGAGAAGGAGAGAAGAAAGGAGGAGGAGGAAAGAAGGGAGAAAAGAAGAAGAGAAGGAAGAAGGAGGAGGAGGAGAGGGAGAAGGAGAAGAGAAGAAGAAGAAGCGAAAGAAAGGACAAGAAAGAAGGACAAGAAGAAGAAGAGGAAGAAGAAGGAAAGAAGGAGGAGGACAAGAAGGAGAAAGGAAAGAAGGAGAAGGAGAAGAGGGCAAAGAAGGAGAAGGAGAAGAAGAAGAAGGAGAAGGAGAAGAGGAAGAAGAAGGAGGAAAGAGAAGAGGAAGAAGAAGGAGAAGAAGGAAGGAAAAGAAGGAGAGGAAGGACTAAGAAGGAGAAGGAGAAGAAGGCAAGAAGGAGAAGGAGAAGAAGAAGAAGAGAAGAAGAGAAGAGAAGGAGAAAAGGAGAAGAAGGAGGAGGAGAAAGAAGGAGAGAAGAAGAGGAGAAGAAGGAGGAGGAAGAAGGAGAGGAGGAGAAGAAGGAGAGGAGGAGAGGGAGAAGGAGAAGAGGAAGAAGAGGAGGAGAAGGGAGAAGGAGAAGAGGAAGAAGAAGAAGGAGAAGAAGGGAGAAGAAGAAGAGAAGAAGGAGAAGAGGAAAGAAGAAGAGAAGAAAGGAGAAGAAGGACAAGAAGGAGAAAGAAAGGGCAAGAAGGAGAAGGAGAAGAAGGAGAAGAAAGGAGGAGAAGAAGGAGGAAAGAAGGAGGAGAAGAAGAGGAGGAGAAGGAGAAGGAGAGAAAGAAGAGGAGAGGAGAGGGAGAAGGAGAAGAAGGAGAAGAAAAGGAGGAGGAGGAGAGGGAAGGAGAAGAAGGAGGAAGAAGAAGGAGGAAGAGGAGAGAAAGGAAGAAGAGGAAGAGAAGGAGAAGGAGAGAGAAGGAGAAGAGAAGGAAGAAGAGAAGGAGAGGAAGGGAGAAGGAGAAGAAGGAAGAGAGAAGGAGAGAGAGGAAGAAGAAGGAGAAGAGGAAGAAGATAGGAGAAGAGGCAGAAGAAGGAGAAGAGGAAAAAGAAGGAGAAGAGAGAAGAAGGAGAAAGAAGAAGAGATGAGAAGAGGAAGAAGAAGGAGAAAGAGGAAGAAGAAGGAGAAGAGGAAAGAAAAGGAGAAGCGGAAGAAGAATGGAGAAGGAGAGAAGAAGAAGGAAGAAAGAGGAAGAAAAGAGAAGAAGGAGAAGAAGGACAGGAAGAGAAGGAAGGACAAAGAGACAGACAAGAGAAGGAACAGGACAAGAAGAAGACAGGACAAGAAGGAAGGACAGGACAAGAAGAAGGACAGGACAAGAGAAGGACAGGACAAGAAGAAGGACAGGGACAAGAAGAAGGACAGGACAAGAAGAAGGACAGGACAAGCAAAGGACAGGACAAGAAGAAGGACAGGACAAGAAGAAGACAGGACAAGAAGAAGGACAGGACAAGAGAAGGACAGGACAAGAAGAAGGACAGGACAGAAAGAAGAAGGAGAAGAGAAGCGAGAAGGACAAGAAAGAGGACAAGAAGAAGGACAAGAGAAGGACAAGAAGAAGGACAAGAGAAGGACAAGAAGAAGGACAAGAAGAAGGAGAAGGAGAAGGAGAAGAGGAGAAGGAGAAGGAGAAGGAGAAGGAGAAGGAGAAGGAGAAGAGAAGGAGAAGGAGATGAGAGAGAGGAGGAGGAGGAAGGAGGAGAGGAGAGGAGAGGAGGAGAGATAAGGAGAAGAAGACCAATTTGAGGTTGGAGGTGTTTGTGTGTCACAATGATACATTGTCGCCTGTCGCGATACGAGTTCGCATTTCTGTGTTCAATGGCGCGTCCAGGAGTGAATGTAGGTGTAATCAATTAGGTTCGCAGCACGAATTGGCGTTCGGACCACACATTCGTGGTGGTGCCTGGTGCAACCACGGAATGCTGGCTCGCCATGTGTGGAAAAATGAAAAAAAATAAAAAGGATGGTGAACCCAAGGTGTGAAACACACGGCTGTTTCACACCTTCCTTCCCCCTCCTGAAAATATAATAAATTTAACGGCTTCCTTGCCCTTCACGGTCCAATTAGGACGTTCAGGTGATACACGTGTGAACCACGTGATCAATTTGGTTACGGTGTCGAAGCTTGGGAGTGGAGAAACCTCGTGGTGGCACGGAACCTCCAAGAAGACCCAGACCACTTGCTTCCCGCAGGTCCAGGCAGGAATTGGGAATTTGTTGTGGCCTCAGGCTGCCGGCGATAACTCGCCGACTCTTCTTGAAGGATAAGGTCGGATCTATTAACCACCAGGTTGACGTCCTCCTGATGGACGGTGCACACATTGATGTGTAACCTGCCTGCAAGCCTGGTGTTGGCTTAACCAACGGGTCTAAGGGTCTTGACTTTGAGTTTGAGCCCCTGTCTTCCGTTAAATAACATCAGGTGGGTTGACTCAACGTATCATCTTTCCGAGGTCGGCAAAACGATGTACGAAGCTAGTGGAACAGGGGCCTGCATCAGCGGCCCACGTGTTGACAGAAATGAAAATACCTGCCTGTGAAACATCAGGGGTGACGGTTCTTACCTGGGTCGGGATTCGAACCGTAAAGGGGCCCAGACAGCCTGAGGACGAGAGCGCCCACAGCTCCAGTTCGAGGGTATCCTGCGGCTCCTGCCATTCGTTCTTGAAAACAAAGCAAATAAATAAATAAATAAATAATTACATTTTAAAATAAAGAATTAATTAATTACATTTTAAAATAATTAATTACATTTTAAAATAAATAAATAATTAATTACATTTAAAAACTCCCTCAAAGACATTCTGTTGGGATTTAAAGAAAAAAAAACACATCTCGAGTTGTGTTGGAAGGGAGGTTTTCATGAACACCTTGAATCGTATACCTTTCGTGTAGGTACGTCACGGGTTACGTGATTCCTGTCGTCATAGTATAAATAATTTCTGATTTACTTCTTTCCATCCTCCCCACCCCACGAAGCTCGTCCAGGTAACAGGTAATCGTCGAGAATCTCACACTTGGATTTTTTTTCTATATTTTCCTCGTGTCTCCTCGATTTTCTTCGCTGGAATGCGCAATTCCCGACTCCACCTTTAACCGCCCGTTTAACCCCAGGCCACCACCCCAACCTGTTTAAATCACTCGTTAACCATTCACCACCCCATCCTCTGTTTAACCACACCCCACCCCACCCCCTGTTTAATCACTCGTTTAAACCCCAGCCAACCATCCCCCTGTTTAATCACTCGTTTAACCCAGCCACCATCCCACCCCCTTGTTTCATCACTCGTTCAACCATTCACCACCCCATCCCTCTGTTTAACCACACCCACCACCCCACCCCCCTTTTAATCACTCCGTTTTAAACCCCCCGCCAACCATCCCCACCCCCTGTTTAATCACTCGTTCAACCATTCACCACCCCATCCCTCTGTTTAACCACACCCACCACCCCACCCCACTCATTTTAATCACATGAAGCATAATGTTGATGGATATACATTGAAGGATCCACCCTGTATATTGAAGAGTCTCCATGTCCACCCTGTACATTGAAGCCAGGGTCGTCATGTCGACCCTGCACATTGAGCCTCAGAGACGATTTGGTTCCCACGACAAATCTCACAACAATGGAGTGTCGATAATGGAGGAGACATTGAAGGTCACAATGGAGAAAAGGCAAACGAACCTGATCCACTATCGTAAACCTTTTCATGTCGCACAATATCAAAACATTAAAGATCCACCAATATCAGGGTCCACAAGTGGTAAACCCACTCAAAGGAGGGGACAGTTACTCCCCCAAGGTTAGGGTTCATTCCCCCCATTTGCCATCAATTTCCCCATTTATGATTTCCTGTCATCCAAAAAGGTACATTTCAATAGTACATAATTAATAGACAGTTTTGATTCCCCTTTGTAACTTGTGGTGTGACACAAATGGTGCCCAGAAAAGGTCACAAACAATCTCCTGTAGTTCTCTACAAAAGAGCAAATTCTGATCTAACGGATCGGGACGTTGACCCCTCACGGGACAATGAGCGCTTTTCATTCACTTTGCTCTCCCATCGATTTTTTTTGAATACAATGTCGAGGCTCATATGAGAGCTAACACACAGAATGTATAGCAAGGGGAGCAGGAGACAACAGGGGGTGGGAGAGGGAAGCACAAAACAGTGGGGAACAAAGACATTAAGAGATCTGTGGAAGAGAGAGGGATGGGGTGGAGTACATGGGGTAACCAAGATGGACACGACAGGGACTTTCAGGAAGGAAAGCAACGAATTTGAAGGAGGTGGGTTTGGGGTATGCCTGGTGTTGGCTTAATGGTTAGGGTGGTGGGCTTAGGATCCTGAATTCAAATCCCCCTCGGCTGTTCAATTAATATCAGGTGGGGTTGACTCTGTTGTCATCCTCTGAGGTCGGCAAAAATGAGTGCCAGCTTACTGCTATCCTGTGTCGGAGTGGCGACCCGTCCAGGATTGCACCCAATAGCCAAGGAGACTGCTTAGGCAGCACTAATGCGCTGCACAGAGGATGGTCCCAATGGATGGATGGATGGTTTGGGGTGGATTAGCAGGGGTAGAAAAGATCATGGTTTGGATGGGGGAAGATAAGAGATGGTGGTGAACAGCTGTTTTGAAGACCTGGAGAGAAGAGTGGGGTTGAAGAGAGTCTGGGAGTTTGTTCCAAAGGCAGGAAAAAAGAGGAATGAAAGAGTGAAGGTGAGCAGTGATTCTTGATTTTTGGTAGTTTTACCAGAAGGGGGTTACTGGCAGACCTTGAGCACCCTGTGGAAATATGGTGGGGACATATATCAGCCAGGCTGGAGAGGAGATTGTAGAAGACAGAAAGACCACCGACCTGCCTGCGGTGAGAGTGAGAGACCCAAAGACTCAGCCTCATCGCAGGAGATACCAATGATCCTAAATGCCTTGATTTCCACAGTGTGAAGCCGAGAAAGGTGAGAGGAGGTAGCAGCAGCCCAGACGGGAGAGCAGCTCTACATCAGGCTGTGGATGAAAGCTTTTTATATGGTCAGGAGCTCAGGTGAGCCAAGGAAGGACTTTGCACGACAGAGGATTCCCAGTCGGTGACTGGCTTTGGAAGCCAGCTCCTTTCTCATTTACAAGTTCGCAATCCTTTCATGCTCCCTGGTGTTTTTTTTAAAACTTTACTTTGTTTTATCCATTTTACCTCTCTCTCTCTCTCTCCTACTTTTTTTCTTCTCACTCTCCTTCATTTTCCACCTTTTCTCCCACTCTAAGCCAGTGACCCCCACGGGTGCCAGTTTCCCATCTGCGGGCTTTATCTCCTACACTCTGCCCCGTTAAGTGCCCGCATTCCACTGTCACTTGGTTGATCTCTTGGACCTGCTGGTTCAAGTTCCCATCCATAGTATTCCGATGACATTCCAGGCCGTTATCTTCTTTATATGAAATTTCCCACTCGACCTTTCCTTCATCTAATTTGTTTGCTTCAGTCTGCATTGCTTTGTTTAATTTCATCCATCATATTCAATTCCATGTTTGTTAATTTCCATCCCATGTCCATTATGGCCTGGGGTACCATCATCAGTCAACGTACCCATGGAGGAATGGGCTTACATGAGTGGCACTTGGAGTGTGGGAGGTTCATTCACTAAGCTCTACCTCACGACTCAACTCTGCCCTGGCCTCGCGTTCAACAGCACGTGTGCCATCACTGTCTGGCATTTTGCCCAGGCAGCATGGCAAAGAAGTTTTTTTTTTAAACATTTAGAACAAAACCCAAATTACTCTCACATATATAAAAAAAATTCAAATTCAAATTTTCCCCTGGCAGAATGAGGGTTGAATCCTAATCCTGACCCCCAACTGACGGTGTAGACAGCCCTCATCAAAAAAGAGCTTATTCATTACTTAGATAGGAACCCACCTCACTGAAGCTCATGCTTCACAGATATCCAGCACTCGGCCAATTATCCGACATGACACCCAAATGGTTGGTCGTATAACGCATCGTTAATCCCGTGCTCCGAATCATCGGCAGAGCAAAAATGGCGGAACTGGAAAAGAAACATTTTTCACAAACAGCCTTCAATAAATTAGTACCGTTCTGTAATAGCCATCCCCAGCCATCCCTGACCATGTTGTGGAACATCACGCGAGGCCCTGACTTTTTATCATTTTTTGCTTTTAAATTTGTTTTCTCTGCAACCGCTTGAGTGATCGACGTGAAACTTTCAATGTAGGAGGACCTAGCCAAGGAGAATTATTCACAAAGATACAGACACTCACCCACGTTGAGGAAGACCAAGAATAAGGCCGATTTGGATGAAAGCTTGTTGCCAATAAAGATCATCCAGAAACTACAACCATATACAAATGAGGCACCCAAGCCATAGCGTGGATACCTAACGTTGCCCAGCCTGGTGAACTTTAACAGGTAGGGGTCTTGGAACGTGGTGGACGTTGAAAAGCTACAGAGTTATCGGTCTCATG
Source organism: Eptatretus atami (assembly GCA_035128595.1). Lineage (NCBI taxonomy): Eukaryota > Metazoa > Chordata > Myxini > Myxiniformes > Myxinidae > Eptatretus > Eptatretus atami. The sequence goes on from CM068955.1 coordinate 19,875,771, forward strand.
GTGGTTACCTTTTACCTGCGGGCTGGCGGCAGCACTGCCTGACCCAACATCCCAAAATATACTTCATAGCAGCCTTTGATGGCCTCAAAACGATGTCCAAGGCCAACATGCGGTAGCTTAAAACCTTGCCCACATTCTGAAGTGCCTACACAAAAAATTGGGGCCTCGAGATGCGACGGTTCGGTCATGAAAGAGTTGAAATTATTTATGACAAGATAAGGAAAAAACAAGGAGAATAAGACATAAAATGTCAAAGCCCCCCCCCCTGGTTTTAGTAATTTTGCTGTATGGAGTTGAAGGGCGAGCCTTCATTGACAAGATTTATGTCTGCACAACTGACTTGAGTGGTCATGTGACAGGGAATAACATCTGTGACATTTGCCAAGTTTGAACAAAATCGGACCATGCATGTTCAAGAAATGGCTGGGGACACGTTCAAGTAACAAAATGACCGCAGTCGGCCATTATGGATCTGACCTCTTAAAAAAAAAAAGAAAGATGTGCTACTGTAAGCCATCATTCATTACATGTGTGCCAACTTTGAACAAGATTGGTAAATGCACGTCAGATAAATGGTTGAGGACGTGTGCAGCATCGGGGTGTTCGACATCAGGTTTTTACAATTAAAATGGCTGCCAGTTAGCCATATTTGATCGAATCGTGAAACAAAATGATGTGCATATGGATAACATCATGTGCTGTCTTTGTGCGAAGTAGAATAAAATTAGTCCATACATGTCCGAGATATGGTTGCGGATGTACGAGACCCAATCCATAAGCCCCCGTTTTGAACGAAGTCCAACCGGGGGCTAATAAGATAAGATATAATATATAGAGAGAGATGGAGAAAGAGTAATCTGGCGTCGAGCATGACCTTTTATTGGATGTCTCTTTACTGTTACAAATTCCTACCCTCAGTGATTCCCAGGAATCACACGGTTGCCATCAGCCAATGACAACTTGTACCTGTTGGCACACAGCCCTCATTGGTGGCCGTGGAGGCGGAGCCATCTCTCCGCTTTGACAGCCAGGAAGTGTGCTTTTTTTTTTAGGCCTGAACTGAGCCCGGAAGGCTTTCTTTGAGCAGCCCTGAGACCCGACCCGGTTCTGGGCCAGCTCCCCAAACAAAGGGAACACAGACGAGACATTCTTAACCTCTCGAAATCAAAATAGACGAGGCCTTTCTCTTTCATGTGCCATACACCAGACAACTTAACCTTAACACATGTCCTTAACACAGGGTTAAAGTGCGAAGAATTTATGCGAAGCATGGCCTTGTCGAATTATTGACCGACGCACAAGTATTCCAGAGAGCCTTTGAAAGAGAATTGATGTGTTCCAAGGCCTCGCGTGCAAGACTTGCATCTCCAATGTAACGGCTGAGATGGGTACAAGATGGTTCAACTTGGTTTATAATTAACCTCAAGCACATTACAGGTAAATAGCCAGCTCCAGACACCTGAAATCCACGTTTTGTTTGTATAGAGTCTAGGCTCATGGAAGAGTGACAACACTGAACGGATCGAGGTTCCTAGACTTTGATATTGTTTTTGGAGGCAACAGTCCTTTGGATTGAACTTCCAGATGGGCACCTCATGGTGCCGGAGCTTCGATTCAAAAATCCCTTTTCTGGTCCTCGAGTTGGAGCTTCTCAAGGGAACACACCTGAATCGACTCTCCGTCGTGAGCCCTTTAATTAACCAATTTATTTTCGTCAAGAACCTCAGTGGTGTCATCTTATGGGAGACATGGACCCTGCAATCCCATCTCTGCTTCAAACCATCGACATTTACCTCGTCGAATGTGCACTTACCATGGATAACAAGAACGAGTGTGCTCACCATGGCTAAGTGTTGAGTATACAATATCTCTGGGGTGAGCCAACGACGGATAGCCGTGTTGAGTGTGCAGTATCACTGGAATGTGCACTCCCATGGATAAGCTCCCACTTCAATCACAGTGTCTATTCGTGCACAGAATCTCCCGCCATGAGCTCTCAGTGCTAATTGGAAGCTTGATTGTTGAACAGCTTGTATTTTGTTTTTATTGTTTTTAATCCTGCAAAAGAAATGGGACATGAAATTACGCAGACGCCTTTATAAATGAGTGAAAGTATGTACGAGACAATCTTTACAATCGCTACTACAGGTGAAAGTTCAGGCAGCAGGTAAATGGCAAAACAGCAGTAGGAATTGAAGTGGATAACGTAGATAGTTAAGTTAAGCCACTCCCCCCCCACTCCACTCTAAACTCATTCCATCATGTGACATCGCTAAGAATGGCAGTTAAATGGTCACGCACTTTGCCTAAACCACATGGAATTGCATGGCACTGACACCAAAGGGCCTGGAGTTCATTTTCAGTTGTCCCACTAATAAATTGCTTAAGCAACTCTTACAAAACCACTTCCATTCAACGGTACATGTGGAAAAGCCACAAAAAGTCAGCATGGTAGCAATTGTGAAGATGAGCATGCAATGGCATACCTATGCTGTGCTGAGCTTCAGGCTTTTTGAATTTCAAAGGGCTCTTTCACTGCAAGAAAAGCTTTTATAAGGTAAACATCACAACTCCACCTGGGGAGTGAAGCAGCTGCCTGTAGCCTCCTGTGTCACACACTGAAAGGTGTAGTGACAGTTTGGAGTCGAGGAAAATGGCTTCTGTCAAGCCCGGAAGCCTATTTAGAGCCGTTCTCACATCAATAGTGCATGGCCTGTTGCTTTGCAACATAGGAGATGCCTTTTAAGGTGACATTGCAATTCAGAGCTTGTGCTCCATGATATTTCTTTCAGGCGGAAAGCAACAGAAGGATTTGAAGCTTGAGACAGGTTGCACATTATCTGCAGAAGAAACATCTGAAACACAATAGTCCCTGAACACTCAAGGGACCAGGCCATTAAAGGAAGGGACAGACGTGGGGGATAAAGGGTATGGTTAGGCTTTATCCATGCCCCATTAGGCCTTCTGCGAGTATCCGACAATCAAGGGTATGAGGAGGAAATGATTTGTGAGCTTTTTTTTCAAAAACAAGGAAATGGACGCACGATTGGCTTTTAAAAGTCCATGAACAAGACGAGCACCTCGTCCATGTAAGAGGGGGAAAGGGAGGCACAAGTTGAAAATACAAAGTTCAAGTCTGTGATGGAAAGATTCAAAATTAACTACAGGGAATATTATGGGGTTAAGTTAAAATTAACGAAGACAAGATGCTAATTATTGAGGATTAGGGTCGATAACTGAACAGGTTTTACAGTTTGATGTGGACACACTCACAAATGGACTTATTTACCAACAAGCGAAGGGAGAGAGAAAATGAGTCCCGGGTTCCTCCATAGCCAGACGCCATCTTCTCTGCTGAGCGGTGGGTTTTTTTTAAAGCTGAGGACACCTGTACCGGAACTGCCTTATGTTAGGGTTTTGGTTAATTGCTGTGTCAATTTGTCGATGTAATGTACCTGTGCATGTCGTTGAGTGCCTTGGTGTACGTTTTGGTCATTGGTTTGTGTCTTTGTGCAGGCTGCGTTGATTTGTACTGGGTTCGTGTGTCCTTGTCTAAGCCACGTGTTCTTGTGGGCCTTGTTTGGGTTTGTTGCAGTTTCCTTCATTTCCTATTCCTTCGTTTCTCCCTGCTGTTGGTGTGTTGACTCCCCCTATAGTAGGGCACCACAGCAAACCCATTGTATATTTTGTGATAAAAACACAAAATTTGGCACAGAGATACACTAATTAATATATTTGGATCAGATCTGGATATTGGGGCATTGCCAGATTTGGCCCCTGATGAGCGTGGCGGCCATCTTGCAAAATGTCTGCCAAGCGATATGGTGACGATGAGAAACTGGTACATTCAGAACAAGATGGTTTCATTGGGATAATTATACAATGATAAGTCCTCAGATATTATTATTAATCATTGATAATCTGTCATTGAACTATATGGGGTTATAAAATGGATATGGTGGTGACAGTGGTGCAGACATCTCATTTTCTGTGATGAAATAACCTTGTATTATTAATAACATGCTGTTACATGGAAGGGGGTGTCCATAGCGAGACCGTGACCTAATTGTGTAGTATGGTCCGTGTGTTTCACATAGGTTAGAATGCCATGTAACAGGGATCTGTTAGAGTAAGTGGTTTGTTGCACATGATGCTGAGGAGGTAGCGTATGTAATTTATAGACAGAGTAGACAGATCAATTATGTTTATTTAAAACCTCTTGTTTGTGGGCATGGTAGGTGTGGACCTCCCATCACAGAGAAACACGCAAAGGCACACGAGTCACGTGCCAAAGGCCAATTATGATATCTGTCCAGTTTGTACCAGCCATGGCAGCACAGTGAGCTGTAGAGCACAGAATAGAAGTTGTACATATATTTTTTAGGGGGGGTGGGGTGAGACGAGAGAGTTCAGAAAACGTCCTGCAGGAAAGTGGAGACCAGAGTACAGTGGAGAGTTTATAAGGAGAGACTCATGTGCAAGGAGGTCAGAGACCTCGCTTGGAGGAGAAGCCTCATGGGGGAATTGACTCAAGCTGGGATGACCCTGTGTTTTTGGAGGGTCTGGAGGAAAAAGGCCAAAAGGGGACAACGTAGCCAAGTTGAAGGCCTTCCCATCGCTGGCCCTGATTGTTACTGCCTCTAATTTCCCTCCTAGTCTCCAAAGCAGACACAGAGTCCTGCACATACCCTGTGCATCATACAGAAAAGGGAAGTCCTGCCTGCATTGTGTTGTTGTAAAAGTGTGATCTGTAGCGCCCATTGGGTTATGTTTTACTGTTTATTTCAAATCCATTGTGTATAAATTTGCGTCTCCCATTCTCCCTTTCGTATCTTTTTACTCGCTTGGTTTGTTCTGTTTTATGAATTAACGGATACTTGACACGACAATACTAAGACACAAGCAAGTCGGCTGACCTTCCTAATTACCATGAAGAGCATAATCAGATGAGGTGTATGAAATTATCAAAGCAAAGAAAATGAAATTTGGTACTTACAGTTCTACCACTCTAAGTGTTGGCCTAAACCAAGAGCGGAAACTAAATCTAGGTGGAGCTATCCATCATGTTCATTTACCAGAAAAAATATATATATTACTATATATGTATGTATGTAGTATGTCTATATATATATATTACATACACACATTTATGTATGTTCCCGAAATACAGCCAAAACGGTACACGACAGCGCAAAATTTTAGGGCCACCTTACTTACCATTCGCCTGCGGGTGCACATCAAGTTTCGTTCAAATCGGCAATGAAAAAATTATTAAACAAGCTCAAATGAGCTAAGATCCTCGTCCTCTTAATGATGACGTCATAAAAACGGATATGACGTCATTGTGATGTATCAGGTTTGCGATAAATTATCTTGCTAATGCCCGGCTTGGTTCCCGCAAACAAAATTCAAACAGCTTGCCTAGTTTCAGAGATAAGGTATAGGCGATTTCCATTAGCGGTGATATTATGTCAACTTTTTTTCTCGGAAGAATTTCCAAAATCGGAGATGGTTACTGCCTCGCGTGGCTTTCGCATATACATGGCAAGTTTCACGAAGATCCGATGAAAACTCTGGGTTGTGAAACAAAAAGTCAAAAAATAGGAATGACGTCATAAAAATTGATATGACGTCATAGTGATGCATCATATGTGCGGTAATTCATTTCTGCTAATGCCCTGTTGATTCCGCAAACAGAATTCAAAAAGCTTGCCTAGTTTGGAGACAATTTTTTAGGCGATTTCCATTAGCGGAGATATTTTGACGTCATAACTTTTTTTCTCAGGGGAATTTTCAAAATCGGAGATGGTTACTGTCTGCGCAGGGTATATTTTACATATATATGCCAAGTTTCAGGAAGTTTCGATGAAAACTGTAGGCTGTGAAAAAAAAAAGTCCACAAGAAGAATAAGAACAACAACAACGTGAGTAAGACTTAGAGATCCTCCAGAGGATCTAAAAATTCACAACTGAACAAAGAACCAACATCGTGGAATTTTATTTTAAATTTCATCGATCAATTACTCTCACCCAAAGAGCATGCTGCCGACACTTCGATGCCAGAAGACCACCTTCAGATTTCATGATTCGTCGGTTGATTCAAAGTTTTCAGCAATGTGGGTCAATAAGTGACTTGCCACAATCAGGAAGACCACGTTCAGTCCGTTCGCAGATTAATCGTGAACGTGTACTGGACAGTGTTCAAGAAGAACCAG
>CM068955.1:19882270-19897289 GCA_035128595.1 Eptatretus atami
GAATCCGAGGGCTATTCATCAACGTGAGTTGCATCCTCTCAAATGCACTGTCTGGTGTGGTGTAACGTCATAAAGGATTATCGGCCATTATTTTTGTGAAAATGAGGATGGCAGTGCAACGACGGTCACTAGTGAGCGATATCGAGCCATGCTCGAGAATTTTGTGTGTCCTGCAGTGAAGGATAAACCTGAGATGTGGTTTCAACAAGATGGAGCCACTGCCCACACGGCACGAGCCACGGTGGAGCTTCGAAGACAAATTTTTGGACACCAAATAATTTCGTGAAATTCAGAAATTTCTCGGCATCACGTTCTCTTGATTTGACGCCTCCCGATTATTTTCTTTGGGGTTACCTAAAGGAGCGTGTATACATCAATAAGCCCCGTACAATTTAGCAGCTCAAGGACGTCTGTGCAGAAATTTGAGGGCTGCAGCCAGAGTTATTGTTCACCATTATGGAAAATGCTGTCGAAAGAGCCCATCTCTGCGAAGCCGAAAATGGAGGACATCTAAGCTGCACAATTTTTCATAAATAAAGCAAATTTATCTCCATTTTGTAAATTTTCTTTTGGTATAAAAATAATCATAAATTATTAAAAAACAGAAATGTTATTTAATTTCTTAACCCCAAGGTGACTTTTGGGACACCCTGTGTGTGTGCTTATAACTGTGGCATGGTTGGCACAGAACAAAAGTACAAAGTCCTTAAAAGCATTTGATAGATCAGTCAAACAATGTCAATAAGGTGTTGAATATCGAGTGCAGTGCTCATCAAATGTCACAGTTAAAATTCTATTCAGAACGTCAAGCCTCACCATCGTTGGTCATTGTTCGCAGGATCGAGATGCTGGCATCCAGGGAGATCTGATTAGAATCCTCGCCCTCGCGCGCGCATGCACGGATGCATGCACACACGCACACACACCTGTGCAATTCAAGTGCAACCTTTCTGCGAAGTTGCCGGTGGCATGTTTTCGGGTTGGCCGTCTCTCTGGACGTATGTACGTACATCCGTGCTAATTTTCTGTTTTCTCTGCAACTACTCATCCGATTGACACAAAATTTCCACCATTGTGGGACTACTCATGTAGAATATTTCAATGATAATCAGGACGCCATCGGTCATGTGGTGGCAGCCATGTTGGAAAAAAGGAAAAACTTTGGACCAATATCTCCGAAACTGCTCCATGGATAAAATTGAAACTTGGCACATGTGAAGTACTCCCCATGGGAAAGAAGTGTTTTTTTGATGATGTCATAGATGACTTTGTTATGACATCATAAATGCAGACGTCGAATGCTTAATCCGATTAGTATGAATTTTTGAGGGTCATCTCGGGCTAAATTGTATGGAAGGAAAAATTGATGACGTCACATAGGTCAAGTGGTTCGGCAGCCATGTTTTTTTTTTAACATAAAAACCTTCAAAAATCTTCTGCTCTGAAATGGCCGAACAGATTGAGGTGAAACTTTACAGGTATGGTTGCCTATCCATAAGAAACAAAGTTCTCCACCAATGACATCATATATCGCATGGTTTGGCAGCTATTATTTTTTGAAGAATAAACCTTTGAAAACCTTCTTCTCGAGAATGGCTTGACATATCGAGGGGCAACTTCACCCACATGTTTCCCACTCCTTTGGGATACCAGGGTGTTCACGAATAATTAATACTAGTACGTGCCATAACGTGTGTGCAAAAAAAATTTAAAAAAACTTTCAAACCGGAACCAGAAACAACAACCACACAGCCGTCCTTCGCTCTCGCGTGCCCGTACATTCGTGGCCGTACGTGCAAACCAAAATAATTAAAAAAAACTTTCAAACGCGAGCCAGAAGCAACCACACAGCGTTCCTTCGCTCTCGTAAATTGACGACTGGATTGGGGCATTGTGTTTATCTATAAATGCGCATAAGAAATCAAGAAATTATTAGAATACATTGTCATCACCATCCGGAAGTAGTGGCGTGCCGTACGGAATGTTCACATCAATCACGAATTATGCTTGTACTTGAAGTAACAACTGCTGTGATACCTTAGTTACACACACACAGAGTTAATTAAAATCCAAATTAAAATCAAGTTTCCTCCCTGTGTTTGCTTGCCATGACATTCGTGCCATGGACCATTGCCACTTCCCTACGCACAACGTAACTAAGGCACCGATTGATCCCCATCATAACTGGCACGGACGTGACGTCATCGTCGGCCCGGCCTGCGACGGGCCTACGCGAAGTCCTCACTGTCGGAAGTTCGCATATCGCAGTTACGATTATCGCAATTTAGTTTTAATGCCAATTATTCAATTAGCGCCAACGTTTTTGCCTTTTCGCAATGGCATCGCAAGAAAAAACACAAAGAGAAGAGAGAGAGAAAAAAACTTACGTGCAAAAAAACCAAAAAAAATCCCTTCAAACAACTACACAGTCCGTTCCTTCACTCTCGTAAACGACGACTGGATTGGGGCATTGTGTTTATCTATAAATGCGCATAAGAAATCGAGAAATTATTAGAATACATCGTCATCACCATCCGGAAGTCCGCACATTGTAACCCGTAATGGGGAACGCGTCTGAGGTTCTCTTCCCCATCGGCCACGCCTACGCAGCAACGTGTCAGAGACGGATACTAGTTGTCTAACATTGTCTGTAACATACAGGGCATACCCCGTGGCTGTCCTGTGCACCCAACGCCAAATGCTGTGGCGGAATGCCTGGCACTCTGGCTCTCGGCAATGGAGCAACCTTCAACTCGAGCACATCCCGTTACCAGTGATCTACTGCCATACCCTTGTGCCCCATCAAATGGGCTGAAAGGTATACCACTGCCCCCCTCTTCATATCCACCGCTATCCTCCTTTTTGGCTCATGAACACTTGCTCAATTTTAATCTGCATCCATTGCAGTGAAGAAGTCACAACACCTAAACCAGTTTCATTCTGCCACCTGTTCCCCCAGAATGGTTGACCAACACATTCGGCAACCCAAGCAACGGAACTCTTGTCACACGCAACAGCCTCGATTACAAGGACGTGTTCGACCCATATCGAAAATACTCAATGCAAATAGCCGCTGGGCGACCGCCTGGTCGACGTCAGATTTTTGAGACCTAACTGATTGGAAGCGATCCCAAGGGACGGATGGACGAATGGTTGAATACGACTGATGTTAACGATTCCCGGGCAGAAACTTCTTGACACGGCAGGCCCATTTGACTCGCGTGCTCAACTCCCACTGTGGCTGTGCAAACTAGCATTTATATCGTATAAAAGAAGTTTGGTCCAGAAAGGCTTCTTCAAAATTATTTATAGAAATGGTCTGTTAGGATGGAATTTCATTTTATTTTATTTTTTTAATTTTCAGACTTTTTTTTTTTGACTGCCAGCAAAACGCTTTCCCTATATCCAGCAGTCAAATTCGAAATATTTTTTTGTGACCTGCTTATATAATTAACTGTGGGAATCCTTGAATAAACTGTAAGTTGTTGTCTTTTAAGAAGCCAGACAAGTAGAAAGTCATCGGGGAGGTGGTCGAGGGAGTGGTGTGCAATCTTTGGAAAGTTTGAAAACTTTAACCCACCACCTCTCTTCCGTGCTTTCGTCTCATCCTTCCTCCTCTTTCTATTATATTCTTCTCGATCATATTCCCTCTTCCTTCTCATCTTTCTCCTCTTCTTCATATTCCTTCTCTCCTCTCTGCCTTTTGTGTCTGCCTATGCTGTTTGTCTGTCTGTTTGTTCTCTTTGTCTGCCTACTGTCTCTTTTGTGTCGCTGTCTGCTTCATCTGTCCTGTTTCTGTCTTCTGCTTCTCTTTCTGTCTCTCTCTGCTTCTCCCTCTGTCTCTTATCCTCTCTCTCCTCCTCTCATCCAAAATCAAAACCTCGCAAGTTTTGTTACCGCTTATTCGCAATTTGGCGTCTTGCCGAGGTGGGGAACCCTCGCATGGCATTCGATCACAGTTTCATTGAGCCTTTTGTGAAAGGTGAAGGCAGAATAGCTTGGTGGGAAAACATTTTTTTGGTGGTTGTCTGTTGCAAGGCCGTTGAATGCCTGTTTGGTATGTCTGTCCGCATAGCCAATTTGAATCCGTTGGGGCTTCCCGCACACTTGCGAAAACAACAACCACAAACAGACTCACACTTTTAAAAGGCTACAGGTAGAACTTAATAGAGTTTTTATTCTTCTTCTTCTTCTACTACTACTACTACTACTATTTTTTTTTCACTCGATTCTGATGCTGCGGTTCCTTTACAGTGACTTGTGTGTTCCATGGCCGTCCCCCCATCCTAGTGAAATGTATCCGCAATCTGCTTTCCAAGCACTTAATCGTCTCCTCTTGGCGTATGTAGGGGAGGCATGAGGTGCACAGCCCAAAAGCTTAGAGGGAGAAAAAGAGATTTAAAAAAAAATAAGAAAAAAAGTTATATATGAGATATGTATATAAATACGGATTTAAACATGAATTCATTCAATGTGTAACTAGCTTGGGAGCATGGTGTAGCAGTTCAGCACAAAGGTCGTTAGGGTTAAGGAACCAAGCAGTTTTGCACTTAAACATCCTGTTCAAATCACGCCTGAGAATCAGGACTGAGACCTACCGAAGCCATTAATGGTGACAGCTTCATGGAGGGTGGACCGGCAGTTCCAAGGGCGGTTTCCAAGGCCCGATGTTGTGGTGGTCCCTGAGAGGGAGCTTTGAGTCATTAACTGTGAGTGTGTTGCATGAGGTTTTAGGATCCTGAGGTGGAGAGATTCTGAAGGAGAGCGTAACTGGTTTCGGTTTATGAATTATGCGGGTGAAGTTGAAGGATACATGGTCAGCGTGAAGCTGTCTCCAAGGGTGTCCGACAAAGGGTGCTGCCGCCATCACAACATCCAGGCTCGAGAACGTTTCTCCAAAGCACTGGGCGTCACATTAGGGGCCTCAGGTGGCCGCGGTTGCTTTGAAAGCCAAGTCCAGCCTACCCGTTGAAACCATTCCACTGATGCTGTGGCTCACTTCCCTCTTTTTCTGTTTCTTTTTATTTATTTTATTTTACTCTTTTTCTCCCTCCGCAAGACCCACGAGGCGCAGGGGCGGGTTCTAGCGGCTGACCAGCCCTCTGCTCGATTGCCAAATATTGTTGAGAAGCCATCGGGTAGGGGATTTGGTTGTTGCTCATATAAACGCTGTGTGATGCACACCTATTTTGGCTGCCTTTTCGTAAGGGAATGCGACGGCCATGGGGTAACGTTGGTAAGGGTACTGTTTGGCCACTGTTGTCCTTCTCAACACCTCGATACATCAGATATGCTCTTTTAGTGAACTTGCTTCTGTAAGCAATGTTACAAGTTTTGTTGTTCACAATATCCACATTATTAGCCATGTATTTTGATCCAACCACTAGTCCACTTTTTTTTTCTTTTTGCCGATTGCTTCTTCCGATGCTCGTTAAATAACCTTTAATGCGGAGAGAGCACCGGCACGCCACATCGTTAAGATGGCGGGTGTGTACAGGTTTTTGTGCCTTTTGAACGGCACCTTTCACAGCAACCAGTGAACTGTTCTTGCTCCAAGGGCTTTTTATTATTTTTATTAATTATTTTTAATATTATTATTAAAAAGAAACGAGTCGTGGCTTTATTTTAATTTCCCTTTTTTTTTTTTCATTTCCTTCGGCAACTGGATCGCTCGAACACGTTTGCGGTATTTGTCGCGGGCTTAATGATCCATGTAAATAAGGCGATGAGTAAAGTAAGTTGTGAAAGCATCGAGAGCCGATGTTTACTGACTACGAATGTATCTATGAAGCTTGCTATCGAAGTATTTTGTGATAGCCATCTGTACATTAATTGTGCTGCAGCTTTGAGAAGATGTTCCGTCCGCCGAGCTTAGCCGAATGAGTGACGTGACAACGAGAGGGTGAATTGTGGATGGGAAAAAAAAAAAAAAACAACCAGATACACTCTTTTTAACACTGCACTGCTCCCTCTCAATTCAGGTCGTTCTGTCGTTGAATCTGTAATATTTTGTTTTGAGGCTTAGTTGTCGGTAAACTGGAATCCTTTTATTCATGTTTTGTGTTTCTATTTTGATCCAAAGAACAATTTTTACTGTTTATGTAACAAGCCTAGCAATAAGTATTAGCTTTTCTTTTATGGTAGCGAGCGATTGCTTCGTACAGACGCACGATGCGCGGTTCCTTCCTGGAGGTTCGTTCACAAAATGTGGTGGTGTGTGCGGTGGTCATGTGGGTTGTGGGGCTTTTTAGGCGTGGGGTAAAGGTCTTGAGAAAGGAGCTTTTAACTGAATGGTATTTATATCTCTGCTTGAAACTGCTTCAATTGTGTCTCCGGAAAAGGGAATTGCTCTTCACAGCCGGTGCATTCCATCGATGCGTTTGTTTTGAAAATTGAGGAAATCTTGAAAAGTTTTTGTTTAATTCTATTGTTTAATTCGCAGATCTGTGCATCGTCGATTTAAAACCTGTGCCTGAAGAACTTTCTGCGTCCTTTGGACATGGAAGATCTCCAAATTATTTTTGCGGTTTGAGATTCGATGCGTGTTCTCGCCGTCCAAAATCCATTGGTCCTTTCAAAGCATCGGGTGCGGTTTTTTGAAGCTTTTTGTCAAAGAATGCTGAGAGTGCATCTCCAGTATTGAAAACTCCTTGTGAGAGTTTTTATTTTTTTGGATTACTCGACCCCTGTGGTAATTTATTCTTTTATCAGTAATTTTTTTTGTGTTTGTGGGTGCGGTTGTTTGTGGGGCAATCTGATCGTCGTCTCAGAAATTCCGAATCGCGAGTGTCCATTCAGTTGCGATAAATTCGAAAAGAACACACAAACAGGCTCATGAATTTGTTTTCCTGATGGAGAGAGCACTTTCACCCTGAGTTTAAATGAAATGACCTGACCCCCCCTCCCCTCCCCTCCTATCGCACGTACCACATGGCCAGGTGCTTTGCCGTTCGGATCTGTGGTCATCATGGTGACTCGACGAAGTGTTGTATCGCAGCACGCCGACCGACCCCTGCGATGAGTGAGGAATGTTCGTTCATTGTGAGATTATCATGACAGGTACTGATTCTCGTTTTCCAAACAGTTTCTTATGAGCGTAATCAACCAAGCTACATGGCAAATATATATTGTTTGCTTAAAAAGTGGCTTCCAAATATTTTTGCATTTCACCAAATACACTCGTAAAATGTAATTGGGTGAGGTGGAGGTGGTGGGGGGGGGGGGCTGGTGGGTAGGAATGTTTGTTGCGTTAATCTGGAACTTGTCCTGCGAGTGCGATTGGGGATGAAACGGTGTTGTTGTTGCAGTAACGTGGATGAGTGAACTGCCTTTTTTTCTGTATTTTGCACGATCACACAGGATTCATAAAAATGTAGCTGTTGCATTACTGCCTCTTCCATGATCCCACGTGGAATGATGTCAATCGTTACTTTTAACGTGTGTTTACGGTCTAAATCGATTCAATCACGCCAAACCACACCAAGCCACCAGGTACTCTGTCGCAAGGTAATGCGCTGTAACTCTGAGTGACAATGTTAATAAACCTTCCCACATATCTAAGAGCGATGCCTTTTTGTTTTGTTTTTTTCCTCTAACGAAGTTGAAGACTCATGGAAAGCAGCATCAGGGACGGGGTATCAAGCTGACAGAAGGGCAAGCAAGACAACACACGAGCCTCGACAGTGTATACTAAAAAATACCTGCAAATGAGCGACTGGCATTAGAAAGGGTCCAATTCGCGGGTGAAAAACTATTGTGGGAGTGAGATGGGGGATGACACGAGGTGGGCGGTGCACACCTGCTTAAACCCTGGAGGGAAGAGTGAGACAGAACAGTCTCAGGAAAGGGGTTCCACAAAACGGGACAAATCGGAACAAAGGGGTTTGCAGTGTGCGGTAAGCCTGGATTTTGGATGTTCATCCGGGTGGGGAGTGGGACGTTACTCTGAGAATGTGTGGTGTCCGGGAATTGCTGGTTAGACACTCCGTTGATTTGCCCTCTTATGCATGCTCTTTTCAACGGAATATTCGGTGTAAAAACGGAATCGATACGTGCTTCGGTTTTGGTGAATTGGTCACGGTACCTGTGTGCGTATCTTGAACCATCGGTCACCAAATTTTTCATACACTTGCTGGTAAGTTATGTGGAACTGAGTGTTTCAGGACAAACTGTGTTTTCATCATGAATGTGCAGGGTTTTTAAAGGCCTCCACTTCCGTCATAGAATCTTCTAAACCCAAAATCACATCTGAGATTTTACCTCCCACTTTCATGTCCATTATGTTTGGTTAAGTTAAATAATGGGTTCCGTGTTAAATTTGGTCGTGGGTTATGGTTTTAAATCTAGTAATGGTTTATAGCTAAATGTGGTCATGTTATGGTTAAATCTAGTAATGGGTTTTGGTTAAATTTGGCTGTGATGGTTAAATCTAGTAATGGCGTTATAGCTAAATGTGGTCATGGTTATGGTTAAATTTGGTCGTGGGTTATGGTTAAATGTAGTAATGGGTTTTGGTTAAATTGGTCATGGGTTATGGTTAAAACTGGTGATGGTTTATGGTTAAATCTGAAATGGGTTTTGGTTGAATCTAGTAATGGTTATAGCTAAATGTGGTCATGGTTATGGTTAAATTTGGTCATGGTTATGGTTAAATTTGGAAATGTGTTGTGGTTAAATCTGGTAATAGGTTATGGTTAAATTTTGTAATGTGTGATGGTTAAATCTGTTGATGTGTTTATGGTTAAATTTGTAATGTGTTATGGTTAAATCTGGTCATGGGTTATGGTTAAATTTGTTAATGGTGATGGTTAAATTTTTGTAATATATGATGGTTAAATCTGTTTTTTATGTGTTATGGTTAAATTTGGTAATGTGTTATGGTTAATCTGGTCATGGGTGATGGTTAATTTGTAATAGATTATGGTTAAATTTTGTAATGTGTGATGTAAATCTGTTGATATGTTATGGTTAAATTTGTAATGTGTTATGGTTAAATTTTGTAAATGTGTGATGGTTAAATCTGGTAATAGATTATGGTTAAATTTTTAATGTGTGATGGGTTAAATCTGGTAATAGGTTATGGTTAAATTTGGGAATGGATTATTGGTTAATCTTGTCAAGAATTACAGTTCAAGTGGGGAGGAGATTAAGTGAAATGTAAAAATATTTTTCTCTTCCTCATTCTCCTTGAGGCAATTAAGTAAAACTCCGTCATAGATATCAACTTCTTTTGATTCACAATTCTCTTGTTTTTAAATTCACGCCTCCCTGTGAGTGGTTTAATCCACTCATTACTATTTTCCATTTCAATCTCTCTCTACTTATGCCTTCTTCATCTTTTTTTCATTTCTCTCTCCTTTTAATTTCTTTCTTTTATCTGCCAGTTATCGTTTTATAGCTCACCTTGAACGTAGTTTCACGGAGCTTATGGGATGCCGCGTCGTCCGTCCATCCACAAAATACTGGCAACTTCTTCTCTGAAACTACACATACGGTTTTGATGAAACTTCACTGCAACGTTCATCACCATGTAATGCACCAAAGTTTGTTCATGGGCATAAAAAAACAATCGGGCCTGAAAGGGGTCGATGGGGTTTCCCCCCAAAATAGGTATTTGCTTTCTTCTCAGAAGTGCACACACACAATCCGTTGAAACTTGACTACAACCTTCATCACCTTTGTGATGTACCAAAGAATTGTTCACAGCTTTTAAAAAACATCGGGGTCTAAGGAGGTCTACGGGGGAGTTGCCCCCCAAAATATGTATTTGCGCTCACAATTCCGATGAAACTTGACCACAGCCTTCATCACCCGTAATGTACCAAAGTTTTTTCACAGCTTTAAAAAAGAATCCACAGGTGTTTACCTCCTCCTCCGTTACATATTTTGTGGGTCATCCACGCCTACCAGTGGTTCCTTGGTTATCTAATTCAAACCGCACCAAGTGAGCATCCAGAGGTGTTGCCTCGATGTTTATGATTTGCATCTTGATGCATTATGGTGTTCTGCAGTCTTTGAGAGCTGCAGAAAAGGGCCTGTTTTGCTTTAAAAGCTCCAATCAATTTGAGATTGTCTTGCTGATGAATCACCGAGAGCATTACTCGACTCTAATCTGCACTGCTCATCTTTGAGAGTCTACTTCTAAACATGATGATTAGACTTTGAATGGAGTTGATGATAATTGGTAACTGTTAGGCTTTTGTAATTGCATTCCTCTCTGTTTTGTTGGGTGTGTTTGCTCCACTTGGCTTGAGCTTGTAAAGTGATTTGGCTTTTCGAAGCGATGCTTCTCACTAAATTTGCTGGAGGTGGCTGCTGCCTCACAAAATGCATCAGATTGCTGAGCAGGAGCCAAATGAATTTTGGGGGAAAATCTTAGAAGGTGTTCAATCTGCGTCTTGTCATCATTAGATCAAGTTGGCTGATGAGGAGGAGACTCGTCGGACCAATTCAGTTTGCTGAAACCTCTGCTTCGTTGTGGTGTGTTGGCCAAAATCACGTCCCGGTGAAATGTTTTGATGCTGTTTGTGATTAACTTATTAAATTTATTTATTTTTGAATAATCGGACAACTCTAGGCACCACCTGGAGAGAGATCCTTTGAAGTATGTTAAAAAATATATTTCTATTTAAAAGTTCCATCATTTTTCTTTCGGCTGAGGAAATGAAAGGAGCAGAGGACAATCGGGCCTGTTTATTTTTTTGAGGCTGACAGAGCAGGTGTTTATGATCGTTTCTGTGCAGAGTTATGTTGAGCTTTTGAAGGCACAGACAGCTTAACGGCTGTCTTTTTAGGATTTGTCGCAAATCATTTACAAATGAAGTGCAACAAATGAGGAATTTTTGGACACGAGAAAGGAGGGGTGTTGCAATTGGTTGCCACTTCAAATCTGAAGAATACCGTTCACATGAACGTGTCGGAACTACCTGGTCAGTTTTGTTTCTTGAACAGAAGCACCTGCTCAACAGAAACAACAGTCACGGGCAGCAAGCAAGTGCAACCTAGTGCCGAGGAACCTCGAAGAAGACCAGACCACTTGCTACCTACATTCCAGGCAGGAATTTGGATTTGACAAGGGTGACGGCGATAACTCCGCCTACTCTTGGCGAAGGATGCTGTGGGATGTTTAAAGTATAGTGAGGAGTGAAGTCCAAGTCGACTCGCATTACAGCACCGGCATTGTCGGTGGCATCGTACAGCCAACGCGAGCATCCTCGTCGTTTGGTCATATGGACCAATTTGTACTTTGCTTTTAATTCTCTCAAATATGTGTCGAACTAAACCTCATTCATATTTCCTTGGTGTGATCCATTTCTGGACTGAACTGTTCATTTACGCATGGCTTCCATATGATTGCTCCCTATCTGAGAAGTCTCAGCAGAGAACTGGTGCCAAACTTTGAATCGGTCACACATAGCTCTCTCCGAGCAAATGATGCACCCTTGATGTCCTCTCACAAACTGTAAAACTTTCCAAGTGCGGAGTTTGGTGTTGCATTCGCATTTTAAGCAATTGTGACATTCGTGCACACAACGGATTGGCTTGAGCAACAGATTGAGTGCACAATTGGTGGCATGAACGGCTCCACAGCCTTTTTGTTGTTCTCCTCTATCCAAGGACTTGTCTTGTGACGTCCACTTCCATGTAAATGGTGTCACGATCTGACGGCATAATAGATTTTGTCATAAGGCAATACGTTTCTCAGATCATTATCTTTTCATCCAAAAGCATGATCTTTTTCTCCACCCGTTAAGTCACCCCTCCTGCCTCCCTCACCCCATTTTGCTTCCATATCCATTTTATCCACCCCCTGCATTCTTCTCTAACCCCGCATCATTACCCGCATCGCCTTTATTGTCCGTCTCAGTTTATTTTCCCCCTTGGCCCTGCTGTTGAATTCCCTTTGTCGCCGTGCGCCGTCATCCGTTCTGTTCGTTGCTCTCCATGAGCCTCGACTCTATCCAAAAATAATTACTATTTTTTTTCAATGACGAGTCATTTTTGCTGAAATCAAAAAAATAATTCTGAATTATATTAATTTATTTTCACTCTTTCCATCTGTTGTGAATGTGTGGTGGTTACGTTCTGAAGTTCGCATTATTCCAATAACATTCAATACAAACACTTCTTATTAGCAAAACTGCTTGTTTTGTAACATGCAGTGTGTGGAATTACACGTCCTGTATTTATCATACCAAATTTAAACCAAAATGGCTTTCAAATATAATAATGGGAATGTCATTCAAATAGGTTTGGCTAACTTATCGGCAAGACATTCATAAGGGTACTGATGGTGTTCACAGCCATCACCTGGTGATGTCATAATGCGGGCATTGACTACTTGTTCTGGGTGATGGTGGTGATGCTAAATGGTCTCATCGTCTTGTTATTCCCGAATCCTTTTCTCATCACTTGGCCTTCACCTAGCCTTGGTGGTGTTGAAAATCTCCCAAGTGGGAGCACTTCCCCGGAGAGAGCCGAATGATTACCGCAGGATACAAATGCACTGTCTCTGCTGTTAAACGGAGAAACCTTTACAACGTTCTGCTGCAGTGGAGAACACTGTTTTATAAAACTGCTTCGCACTTCTCCAGTGATTGAGGCACGAGTGTACATCGAGACACATAGCACAAACAAGCTACATCACATCTTAAGAATGACGTTGTAATCTCATCGACATTTGGTTTAACCTCACTGGTTATGAGATCAACCGGTGTTTAGATATGAAATACTACTTCCTATCATCTTTGAAAAAAAAGTCTGCCCTGAGTGCATGTAATTTTGCCTGTTTGGACAATCTGTTCCAGTGGTGATGTATTGTTACGGATTTGGAAGCCTTTTGCACACAAGACAGCAGTCCCTAAGCTAAGTTATTTTGATAAGTATGTGTATTGTTAGATTCCTCCCTGTGTTAAATGGGAATTCATGTGTGTGCTGCGGGTTATTTTATATCAGGTCTTTTTACATCTAAATCCCCCAACAACTCCTAAAAGGAGTCGACGGCAACAGCCCCCCTCTGCATTTGGCACTATTCACATTCTTCGCTGTGCTGGCGTGCCGAACACGTGCGTAGGTGGGGTTTCATCGGTCACTGGCGCTCTGGTTTTCGGCTCCAAAAAAGGGCCTGGAGTCCCTCTTTCCATTCAGCGAGGAGCGGGCGTCGCCGACGCTCGCCATCCAATGGAAGCCAGAACGCCATAATACTTTGCGGCAGCCTCTCTTCGAGGAGCGGGCCTCTCTTCGGGGGGGGGGGGGCGGAGACATCGACAGCGCCTCACGCCAAATGGAGGCAGGCCACCGAGGCAACCGACACGACCCCCCCCCCCCCCGTCCAATGAGGGATGAGATGACATCGAGGCAGTCCCTCTGGCCCCCGCACGCGAGGGAGAGGGAGAGTGTTCTGCGCGTTCTGTCTGCGCTAGGCGCTGGTCTGCTCTCACCTGCCGGTTGGTGATCCATTCGTCTGGTCTGGTTTTCTGGTCGTCCCTCGCAGTGCAAGGGTTCCTCTCGTCTCGTCCGCCTTCGTGTTGGCTGGCGTCCGTCGCATATCCCTCACCCCTGGTGCTGGTGCTGCGTCAAAGCTGTGGGTTAGACTCCCACCCGAACAAAACCGACCAAACGCACGAGGCGGCAGGTGCAACAGCCGGACTTCTGACCCCCAGCTGAACCTATCCTCCTTGGGCTGGAGGGTCCAATAAAGACTCGATGGGGTCCATTCTTTTAGGTGTGTGGTGTGTGTGTGTGTGTGTGTGTGTGTGTGTGTGTGTGTGTGTGTGTGTGTGTGTGTGTGTGTGTGGTGTGTCGTGGGCCCAGTCCTGTAAGTAGAAACCGTTAAGTGTTTGCTTGTACATTGATTGCATTTCTTTTAGTCGTGTTTAACTCTGCTCTGTGTCTCCCTCCCGATTACTGTAAATAAACCCCTGTTAAATGTACCAGCTTCGTTGCCTGTCGTTTCTACCATTGACCCAGCACGATGCGGGGGTTTTTTTTGGTTTTTTTTGTATACCTTGTCGAGGCTCGTGTGAGAGCTGAAAAAGCGAGCTCGAGGCTCGTTGAGAGCTGAGAATTAGTGAGGCCGTTTTGGGCCGGAAATTGTTCATTGGTCCGGCGCGGCTTTGGTAACTTCCGCTTGGTTACGCCGGATCCGAGTCGGTAACAGCGGACTCGGTTCGGACAAAGTCGGCCGAGGTGTGGCTTCCCCGGTAGTGAGACAGCATGGGTACTTAGGTAAATTGGAATTAGACAAGTGGACCTCTACCTCACGCCGTCAACTATTGGTGACCACGGTCCTTTAAGCGACCCGTCGACTCCGGAGTTATCCGGGGTGACGACCTTTCTATTCCGGTGTTCGGTGGGAGATGCCCGACTGCTCCGTCTAGCGGTCGTCTCGGCCACGCCCCGGCCCACAACAGTATTAACCACGGCACCACCGAGTTTCGCTCTTTCATGCAATGCGTTCGGTGGCATTGCGGGAATGCATTTGTGTGCAAAAACTAGAACGCACTCTTTTGACGTCCATCTGCCCAAATTATTACATCATTATACACACTTGTACTAATTTTAATTTAAATCCCTGAACCCAGATTCAAAATATTAATAATTCATGTGTCCGATCAGGTGAAATTTAAAACGTATTTTTATGTGACTACGAGATCATAATTGTGACGTTTCATGTCAATTGATGAAGCGGTTCAAGAGAATTTGTTTTTTTAAGATTTCCGTTCAATCCAACATGGCTGCCAGTCCATGTGACATCTATCGATAATTCCAGCAGTGTGTGTGTGTGTGGTGTGTGTGTGGTGTGTGTGTGTGTGTGTGTGTGTGTGTGTGTGTGTGACCGCTGTTTCTCAACAACCATGGTCCGATCTAATTGAAACTTGCAGCTATATTGCTGGTGACCTGAGTGTGTGCCTTTCAAGTTTGATATTAATCGGACAAGGCTTCCAAGTTATGGCCATTTATTTACCAACCAATGACAAGACCTCGTTGCTGCGGCCATTTATTTACCAACAAATGATAA
>CM068955.1:19899835-19911595 GCA_035128595.1 Eptatretus atami
AGCAGTCGGGCCATCTCCCACCGAACACCGGAATAGAAAGGTCGTCACCCCGGATAACTCCGGAGTCGACGGGTCGCTTAAAGGACCGTGGTCACCAATAGTTTGACGGCGTGAGGTAGGGTCCACTTGTCTAATTCCAATTTACCTAAGTACCCATGCTGTCTCACTACCGGGGAAGCCACACCCTCGGCCGACTTTGTCCGAACCGAGTCGCTGTTACCGACCAGATCCGGCGTAACCAAGCGGAAGTTACCAAAGCCGCGCCGGACCAAATGAACAATTTCCGGCCCAAACGGCCTCACTAATTCTCAAGCTCTCAACGAGCCTCGAGCTCGTTTTTCAGCTCTCACACGAGCCTCGACAAGGTATACAAAAAAAACCAAAAAAAACCCCCGCATCGTGCTGGGTCAATGGTAGAAACGACAGGCAACGAGCTGGTACATTTAACAGGGGTTTATTTACAGTAATCGGGAGGGAGACACAGAGCAGAGTTAAACCGACTAAAAGAAATGCAATCAATGTACAAGCAAACACTTAACGGTTTCTACTTACAGGACTGGGCCCACGGACACACACACACACACACACACACACACACACACACCCAAAAGAATGGACCCCATCGAGTCTTTATTGGACCCTCCAGCCAAGGAGGATAGGTCAGCTGGGGGTCAGAAGTCCCGGTTGTGCACCTGTCCGCCTCGTGCGGTTTGGTCGGTTTTGTTCGGTGGGAGTCTAACCCACAGCTTTGACGCAGCACCAAGCACCAGGGGTGAGGGATATGCGACGGACGCCAGCCAACACGAAGGCGGACGAGACGAGAGGAACCCTTGCACTGCGAGGACGACCAGAAAACCAGACCAGACGAATGGATCACCAAACCGGCCAGGTTGAGAGCAGACAGCGCTAGCGCAGACAGAACGCGCAGAACACTCTCCTCTCCCTCGCGTGCGGGGGCCAGAGGGACTGCCTCTGATGTCATCTCATCCCTCATTGGACGGGGGGGGGGGGGCGTGTCGGTTGCCTCGGTGGCCTGCCTCCATTGGGCGGAGGGCGTGTCGATGTCTCCGCCCCCCCCCCTCCCGAAGAGGCCCGCTCCTCGAAGAGGCTGCGCAATAGTATATGGCGTTCTGGCTTCCCATTGGATGGCGAGCGTCGGCCGACGCCCGTCCTCGCTGAATGGACAAGAGGGACTCCAGGCCCTTTTTTGGAGCGAAAACCAGAGCGCCAGTGACCGATGAAACCCCACCTACGCACGTGTTCGGCACGCCAGCACGCGAAGAATGTGAATAGTGCCAAATGCAGAGGGGGGCTGTTGCCGTCGACTCCTTTAGAGGGTTGTTGGGGGATTTAAGATGTAAAAAGACCTGACTATAAAATAACCCGCAGCACA
The DNA here is from genome assembly GCA_035128595.1 of Eptatretus atami. NCBI lineage: Eukaryota > Metazoa > Chordata > Myxini > Myxiniformes > Myxinidae > Eptatretus > Eptatretus atami. The sequence continues at coordinate 19,901,229 of CM068955.1, forward strand.
CACATGAAATTCCCATTAAACACAGGGAGGAATCTAACAATACACATACTTATCAAAATAACTTAGCTTAGGGACTGCTGTCTGTGTGCAAAAGGCTTCCAAATCCGTAACAATACATCACCACTGGAACAGATTGGTCCAAACAGGCAAAATTACATGCACTCATGGCAGACTTTTTTTTCAAAGATGATAGGAAGTAGTATTACATATCTAAACCACCGGTTGATCTCATAACCAGTGAGGTTAAACCAAAATGTCGATGAGATTACAACGTCATTCTAAGATGTGATGTAGCTTGTTTGTGCTATGTGTCTCGATGTACACTCGTGCCTCAATCACTGGAGAAGTGCGAAGCAGTTTTATAAAACAGTGTTCTCCACTGCAGCAGAACGTTGTAAAGGTTTCTCCGGTTTAACAGCAGAGACAGTGCATTGTGATCCGGTTAATCGATTCGGCTCTCTCCGGGAAGTGCTCCCACTTGGAGATTTTCAACACCACAAGGCTAGGTGAAGGCCAGAGTGAATGAGAAAAGGATTCGGGAATAACAAGACGATGAGACCATTTAGCATCACCACCATCACCCAGAACAAGTAGTCAATGCCCGCATTATGACATCACCAGGTGATGGCTGTGACCACCATCCGTACCCTGATGAATGTCTTGCCGATAAGTTAGCCAAACCTATTTGAATGACATTCCATTATTATATTTGAAGCCAATTTTGGTTTAAATTTGGATGATAAATACAGGACGTGTAATTCCACACACTGCATGTTACAAAACAAGCAGTTTTGCTAATAAAGAAGTGTTTGTATTTGAATGTTATTGGAATAATTGCGAACTTCAGAACGTAACCACCACACATCACAACAGATGGAAAGAGTGGAAAATAAATTAATATAATTCAGAATTATTTTTTTGATTTCAGCAAAATGACTCGTCATTGAAAAAAAATTGTAATTTTTTTGGATAGAGTCGAGGCTCATGGAAGAGCAACGACACAGAACGGATGACGGCGCAACGCGACAAAGGGAATGTCAACAGCAGGGCCAAGGGAGAAAATAAACTGAGACGGACAATAAGGGATGCGGGTAATGATGGGGGTTAGAGAAGAATGCAGGGGGTGGATAAAATGGATATGGAAGCAAAATGGGGTGAGGGAGGCAGGAGGGGTGACTTAACGGGTGGAGAAAAAGATCATGCTTTTGGATGAAAAGATAATGATCTGAGAAACGTATTGCCTTATGACAAAATCTATTATGCGTCAGATCGTGACACCATTACATGGAAGTGGACGTCACAAGACAAGTCCTTGGGATAGAGGAGGAACCAAAATGGCTGTGGAGCCGTTCATGCCACACAATGTGCACTCAATCTGTTGCTCAAGCCAATCCGCTTGTGTGCACGAATGTCACAATTGCTTAAAATGCGAATGCAACACCAAACTCCGCACTTGGAAAGTTTACAGTTTGTGAGAGGACATCAAGGGTGCATCATTTGCTCGGAGAGAGCTATGTGTGACCGATTCAAAGTTTGGCACCAGTTCTCTGCTGAGACTTCTCAGATAGGGAGCAATCATGGAAGCCATGCGTAAATGAACAGTTCAGTCCAGAAATGGATCACACCAAGGAAATATGAATGAGGTTTTAGTTCGACACATATTTGAGAGAATTAAAAGCAAAGTACAAATTTGGTCCATATGACCAAACGACGAGGATGCTCGCGTTGGCTGTACGATGCACCGACAATGCCGGTGCTGTAATGCGAGTCGACTTGGACTTCACTCCTCACTATACTTTAAACATCCCACAGCATCCTTCGCCAAGAGTAGGCGAGTTATCGCCGTCACCCTTGTCAAAATCCAAATTCCTGCCTGGAATGTAGGTAGCAAGTGGTCTGGTCTTCTTCGAGGTTCCTCGGCACTAGGTTGCACTTGCTTGCTGCCCGTGACTGTTGTTTCTGTTGAGCAGGTGCTTCTGTTCAAGAAACAAACTGACCAGGTAGTTCACACGTTTCATGTGAACGGTATCCTTCAGATATGAAGGGCAACCAATGCAACACCCCTCCTTTCTCGTGTCCAAAAATTCCTCATTTGTTGCACTTCATTTGTAAATGATTTGCGACAAATCCTAAAAAGACAGCCGTTAAGCTGTCTGTGCCTTCAAAAGCTCAACATAACTCTGCACAGAAACGATCATAAACACCTGCTCTGTCAGCCTCAAAAAAATAAACAGGCCGATTGTCCTCTGCTCCTTTCATTTCCTCCAGAAAGAAAAATGATGGAACTTTTAAATAGAAATATATTTTTTAACTAACTCAAAGGATCTCTCTCCAGGTGGTGCTAGAGTTGCTCCGATTATTCAAAAATAAATAAATTTAATAAGTAATCACAAACAGCATCAAAACATTTCACCGGGACGTGATTTTGGCCAACACACCACCAACGAAGCAGAGGTTCAGCAAACTGAATTGGTCCGACGAGTCTCCTCCTCATCAGCAACTTGATCTATATGATGACAAGACGCAGATTGAACACCTTCTAAGATTTTCCCCCAAAATTCATTGGCTCCTGCTCAGCAATCTGATGCATTTTGTGAGGCAGCAGCCACCCTCCAGCAACATTTAGTGGAGAAGCATCGCTTCGAAAAGCCAAATCACTTTACAAGCTCAAGCCAAGTGGAGCAAACACACCCAACAAAACAGAGAGGAATGCAATTACAAAAGCCTAACAGTTACCAATATCATCAACTCCATTCAAAGTCTAATCATCATGTTTAGAAGTAGACTCTCAAAGATGAGCAGTGCAGATTAGAGTCGAGTAATGCTCTCGGTGATTCATCAGCAAGACAATCAAATTGATTGGAAGCTTTTAAAGCAAACAGGCCCTTTTCTGCAGCTCTCAAAGACTGCAGAACACCAATAATGCATCAAGATGCAAATCATAAACATCGAGGCAACACCTCTGGATGCTCACCTGGTAGCGGTTGAATAAGATAACCAGGGAACCACTGGTAGGCGTGGATGACCCACAAAATATGTAACGGAGGAGGAGGTAAACACCTGTGGATTCTTTTTTAAAGCTGTGAAAAAACTTTGGTACATTACGGGTGATGAAGGCTGTGGTCAAGTTTCATCGGAATTGTGAGCGCAAATACATATTTTGGGGGGCAACTTCCCCCGTAGACCTCCTTAGACCCCGATTTTTTTAAAAGCTGTGAACAATCTTTGGTACATCACAGGTGATGAAGGTTGTAGTCAAGTTTCAACGGAATTGTGTGTGTCACTTCTGAGAAGAAAGCAAATACCTATTTTGGGGGGAAACCCCCATCGACCCCTTTCAGGCCCGATTGTTTTTTTATGCCATGAACAAACTTTGGTGCATACATGGTGATGAACGTTGCAGTGAAGTTTCATCAAAACCGTATGTGTAGTTTCAGAGAAGAAGTTGCCAGTATTTGTGGATGGACGGACGACGCGGCATCCCATAAGCTCCGTGAAACTACGTTCAAGGTGAGCTAAAAACGATAACTGGCAGATAAAAAGGAAAGAAATAAAAGGAGAGAGAAATGAAAAAAAGATGAAGAAGGCATAAGTAGAGAGAGATTGGAAATGGAAAAATAGTAATGAGTGGATTAACCACTCACAGGGAGGCGTGAATTAAAACAAGAGAATTGTGAATCAAAAGAAGTTGATATCTATGACGGAGTTTACTAATTGCCTCAAGGAGAATGAGGAAGAGAAAAATATTTTTACATTTCACTTAATCTCTCCCCACTTGAACTGTAATTCTTGAACAAGATTAACCAATAATCCATTCCCAAATTTAACCATAACCTATTACCAGATTTAACCATCACACATTACAAAATTTAACCATAATCTATTACCAGATTTAACCATCACACATTACAAAATTTAACCATAACACATTACCAAATTTAACCATAACATATCAACAGATTTAACCATCACACATTACAAAATTTAACCATAATCTATTACCAAATTTAACCATCACCCATGACCAGATTTAACCATAACACATTACCAAATTTAACCATAACACATAAACAGATTTAACCATCATATATTACAAAATTTAACCATCACCAATTAACAAATTTAACCATAACCCATGACCAGATTTAACCATAACACATTACCAAATTTAACCATAACACATCAACAGATTTAACCATCACACATTACAAAATTTAACCATAACCTATTACCAGATTTAACCACAACACATTTCCAAATTTAACCATAACCCATGACCAAATTTAACCATAACCATGACCACATTTAGCTATAAACCATTACTAGATTCAACCAAAACCCATTTCCAGATTTAACCATAAACCATCACCAGATTTAACCATAACCCATGACCAAATTTAACCAAAACCCATTACTACATTTAACCATAACCCACGACCAAATTTAACCATAACCATGACCACATTTAGCTATAAACCATTACTAGATTTAACCATAACTCACAGCCAAATTTAACCAAAACCCATTACTAGATTTAACCATAACCATGACCACATTTAGCTATAAACCATTACTAGATTTAACCATAACCCACGACCAAATTTAACCGGAACCCATTATTTAACTTAACCAAACATAATGGACATGAAGGAGGAGGTAAAATCTCAGATGTGATTTTGGGTTTAGAAGATTCTATGACGGAAGTGGAGCCTTTAAAAACCCTGCACATTCATGATGAAAACACAGTTTGTCCTGAAACACTCAGTTCCACATTAACTTACCAGCAAGTGTGAAAAATTTGGTGACCGATGGCTCAAGATACGCACACATGTACGTGACCAATTCACCAAAACCAAGCACGTATCGATCCGTTTTACACCGAATATTCCGTTGAAAAGAGCATGCATAAGAGGGTAAATCAACGGAGTGTCTAACCAGCAATTCCCGGACACACACATTCTCAGAGTAACGTCCCACTGGATGAACATCCAAAATCCAGGCTTACCGCACACTGCAAACCCCTTTGTTCCGATTTGTCCCGTTTGTGGAACCCCTTTCCTGAGACTGTTCTGTCTCACTCTTCCCTCCAGGGTTTCAAGCAGGTGGTGCACCGCCACCTCGTGTCATCCCCCATCCTCACCCCACAATAGTTTTCACCCCGAATTGACCCTTCCTAATCCATCCGCTTCATTTGCAGGTTTTTTTAGTATACACTGTCGAGGCTCGTGTGTTGTCTTGCTGCCCTTCTGTCAGTTGATACCCTCCGTCGCCTTGCTCTTCCATGAGTCTCAACTTCGTAGAGGAAAAAACAAAACAAAACAAAAAGGCATCGCTCTTAGATATGTGGGGAAGGTTTATTAACATTGTCACTCAGGTTACACGATTACCTGCGACAGAGTACCTGGTGGCTGGTGTGGTTTGGCGTGATGGAATCGATTTAAGACCGTAAACAAACACGTTTAAAAGTAACGATTGACATCATTCCACGTGGATCATGGAAGAGGCAGTAACTGCACAGCTACATTTTATTGAATCCTAGTGATGTGCAAAATACAGACAAAAGGCAGTTCACTCATTCCAGTTACTGCAACAACAACACCGTTTCATCCCCAATCGCACTCGCAGGACAAGTTCTCAGATTAACGCAACAAACATCCTACCACCCCCCCCCCCCCACCACCTCCACCTCACCCAATACATTTACGAGTGTATTTGGTGAAATGCAAAAATAATTTGGAAGCCACTTTTAAAGCAAACAATAATATATTTGCATGTAGCTTGGTGATTACGCTCATAAGAAACTGTTTGAAAACGAGGAATCAGTACCTGTCATGATAATCTCACAATGAACGAGCATCTCAACTCATCGCAGGGGTCGGTCGGCGTGCTGCCGATAACAACACTTCGTCGAGTCACCATGATGACCACAGATCCGAACGGCAAAGCACCTGGCCATGTGGCGTGCGAAGCAGGGGAGGGGGGGGGGGGGGGTCAAGGGTCAATTTCATTTTTAAACTCAGGGTGAAAGTGCTCTCTCCATCAGGAAAACAAATTCAGAGCCTGTTGTGTGTTCTTCGATTTATCGCAACTGAATGGACACTCGATTCGGAATTTCTGAGACGACGATCAGATTGCCCACAAACAACCGCACCCACAAACACAAAATAAAATTACTCGATAAAAGAATAAATTACCACAGGGGTCGAGTAATCCAAAAAAATAAAAAAAACTCTCAACAAGGAGTTTGTCAAATCACTGGAGATGCAACTCTCAGCATTCTTTGACAAAAAGCTTCAAAAAACCGCACCCGATGCTTTTGAAAGGACCAAATGGATTTGGACGGCGAGAACAACCATCGAATCTCAAAACCGCAAAATAATTTGGAGATCTTCATGTCCAAAGGACGCAGAAAGTTCTTCAGGCACAGGTTTTAAATCGACGACTGCACAGATCGCGAATTAAACAATAGAATTAAACAAAAACTTTTCGAGATTTCTCAATTTCAAAACAAACCATCGATGGAATGCACCGCTGTGAAGCACAATTCCCTTTTCCGGAGACACAATTGGAGCAGTTTCAAGCAGAGATTAAAATACCATTCAAGTTAAAACGCTCCTTTCTCAAGACCCTTCCCCACCCCAAAAAGCCCCACAACCCACATGACCACCGCCACCACCACCACATTTGTGAACGAACCTCCAGGAAGGAACCGCGCATCGTGCGTCTGGTACGAAGCATCGCTCGTCTACCGAAAGAAAAGCTAATACTTATTGCTAGGCTGTTACATAAACAGTCAAAAATTGTTCTTTGGATCAAAATAAGAAACACAAAACATGAATAAAAAGGATCCAGTTACCACAACTAAGCCTCAAAACAAATATACAGATTGCCAACACAGAACGACCTGAATTGTAGAGGAGCAGTGCAGTGTTAAAAGAGTGTTAGTCTTGGTTAGTTTTTTTTTTTTTTCCCATCCACAATTCACCCTCTCGTTTCACGTCACTCATTCGGCTAAGCTCGCGACGGAACATCTTCTCAAAGCTGCAGCACAATTAATGGTACAGATTGGCTATGCACAAAATACTTCGATACAAGCTTCATAGATACATCGTAGTCCAGTAAAACATCGCTCTCGATGCTTTCAACAACTTACTTACTCATCGCCTTATTACACTGATCATTAAGGCCCGACAAATACCGCAAACGTGTTCGAGCGATCCAGTTGCCGAAGGAAAATGAAAAAAAAAAAAGGAAATTAAATAAAGCCACGACTCGTTTCTTTTTAATAATAATATTAAAATAATTAATAATAATAATAATAAAGCCCTTGGAGCAAGAACAGTTCACTGGTTGCTGTGAAAGGTGCCGTTCAAAAGGCACAAAACCTGTACACACCGCCATCTTGACGATGTGCGTGCCGGATGCTCTCTCCCATTAAAGGTTATTAACGAGCATCGGAAGAAGCAATCGGCAAAAAGAAAAAAAAAGTGGACTAGTGGTTGGATCAAAATACATGCTAATAATGTGATATTGTGCAACAAAACATTGTAACATTGCTTACAGAAGCAAGTCACTAAAAGGAGCATCTGATGTATCGAGGTTGAGAAGGACAACAGTGGCCAAACAGTACCCTTACCCAACGTTACCCCATGGCCGTCGCATTCCCTTACGAAAAGGCAGCCAAAATAGGTTGTAGCATCACACAGGCGTTTATATGACAACAACAAATCCCACCTCCGATGGCTTCTCAACAATATTTGGCATCGAGCAGAGGGCTGGTCAGGCCGCTAGAACCCGCCCTGCCGGCTCGTGGGTCTTGCGCAGGGAGAAAAAGAGTAAAATAAAATAAATAAAAAGAAAAAAGAAAAAGAGGGAAGTGAGCACAGCATCACGTGGAATGGTTCAACGGGTAAGGCTGGACTTGGCTTTCAAGCAACCCGCGGCCAGCCTGAGGCCCCCCTAATGTGACCCCATGTGCTTTGGAGAACGTTCTCGAGCCTGGATGTTGTGAAAGGCGCAGCACCCTTCTGTCGGACACCCTTGGAGACAGCTCACGTGACCATGTATCCTTCAACTTCAACCCCATAATCAAAACCGAACCAGTTACGCTCTCCTCAGAATCCCTCTCCACCTCAGATCCTAAACCTCATGCAACACACTCACTTAATGACTCAAGCTCCCTCTCAGGGACCACCACAACATCGGGCCTTGGAAACCTGCCGTCCACCCTCCATGAGCTGTCACCATTTAATGGCTTCGGTGAGTCTCAGTCCTGATTCTCAAGGCGTATTTGAAGGATGTTTAAGTGCAAAACTGCTTGGTTCCTTAACCCTAACGACTTTGTGCTGAACTGCTAACACCATGCTCCCCAGCTAAGTTACACAGTTGAATGAATTCATGTTTAAATCCGTAATTTATATACATATCTCATATATAACTTTTTTCTTATTTTTTTTTAAATCTCTTTCTCTCCCTCTAAGACTTTTGGGCTGTGCACCTTCATGCTCCCCTACATACGCCAAGAGGAGAGCGAATTAAGTGCTTGGAAAGCAGATTGCGGATACATTCACTAGGGATGGGGAGGACGGCCCATGGAACACACAAGCTCACTGTAAAGGAAACCGCCAGCATCAGAATCGAGTGAAAAAAAAATAGTAGTAGAAGAAGAAGAAGAATAAAACTCATTAAGTTCTACTGTAGCCTTTAAAAGTGTGAGTGCTGTTTGTGGTTGTTGTTTCGCAAGTGTGCGGGAAGCCCAACGGATTCAAATTGGCATGCAGGACAGACACTACAAACAGGCTTCAACGGCCTTGCAAACAGACAACCACCAAAAAATGTTTTCCCACCAAGCTATTCTGCCTCTCACCTTTCACAAAAGGCTCAATGAAAACTGCTGATCGAATGCCATGCGAGGGTTCCCCACCTCGGCAAGACGCCAAATGCGAATAAGCGTAAACAAAAACTTGGAGGTTTGATTTTGGAATGAGAGAGAGAGAGAGGGATAGAGACAGAGGGAGAAGCAGAGAGAGACAGAAAGAGAAGCAGAGACAGAAAACAGACAGATGAGCAGACAGCGACACAAAGAGACAGATAGGCAGACACAAAGAGACAAACAGACAGACAGACAGGCATAGGCAGACACAAAAAGGCAGAGAGGAGGAAGAATATGATAGAAGAGGAGAAAGATGAGAAGGGAAGAGGAATATGATCGAGGAAGAATATAATAGAAGAGGAGGAAGATGAGAAAGCAGGAAGAGAGGTGGGTTAAGTGTTCAAACTTTCCAAAGATTGCACACCACTCCCTCGACCACCTCCCCGATGACTTTCTACTTGTCTGGCTCTTAAAAAGACAACAACCTTACAGTTTATTCAAGGATTCCCACAGTTAATGTTATAGCAGCGTCACAAAAAAATATTCGAATTGACTGCTGGATATAGGGAAAGGTTTTGCTGGCAGTCAAAAAAAAAAAGTCTGAAAATTAAAAAAATAAAATAAAATGAATCCATCCTAACAGACCATTTCTATAAATAATTTTGAGAAGCCTTTCTGGACAAACTTCCTTTATACGATATAAATGTAGTTTGCACAGCCACAGTGGAGTTGAGCACGCGAGTCAAATTGGCCTGCCGTGTCAAGAAGTTTCTGCCCGGGAATCGTTAACATCAGTCTATTCAACCATTCGTCCATCCGTCCCTTGGATCGCTCCATCAGTAGGTCTCAAAATCTGAGTCGACCAGGCGGTCGCCCCAGCGGCTATTTGCATTGAGTATTTCGATATGGGTCGAACCGTCCTTGTAATCGAGGCTGTTGCAGTGTGACAGAGTTCCGTTGCTTGGGTTGCTCGAAATGTGTTGGTCAACCATTGCTGGAGGGAACAGGGGGCAGAATGAAACTGGTTTAGGTGTTGTGACTTCTTCACTGCAATGGATGCAGATAAAATGAGCCAAGTGTTCATGAGCAAAAAGGAAGATGTCGGTGGATATGAAGAGGGCACGTGGCTATACCTTCAGCATTTGATGGGGCACAAGGGGGTATGGCAGAGATCACTGGTAAACGGGATGTGCTCGAGTTGAGAGGTTGCATTGCCGAGAGCAGAAGTGCCAGGCATTCCGCCACAGCATTGGTGGGTGCACAGGACAGCACCGGGGTATGCCCTGTAGGTACAGAACAATGTTAGACAACTGAGTGCAACAGGCCATCTCAAGTGCATGTTCCATGGTCTTAAGGATAAAAATCAAGCAGAGAGGATATGGACACACGGAAGAATGTAAAATGAAGTGCAAAATGAGAGCCAAATTACAGACTCCATGATAATGGGGGTTGGGTGTGGGTAGATATGATGACAGCGTGGGTGGAACTGTGCATA
>CM068955.1:19920851-19932798 GCA_035128595.1 Eptatretus atami
CCCCCCACAAAATAGGTATTTGCTCTCTTCTCCGAAACTACATGCACAATTTCGTTGAAACTTGACCACAACCTTCATCACCCGCCATGTACTAATAGTACTGCAGCATAGCAAACCAATTGTTCGACTTTTCATAAAAGCACCAAAATTGGTACATATGTGTTGATAAGTTATTCTGAACAATTCTGGTATGGAGCCACTCGAGATTTTGCCTTTGTCAGCTTGGCGGCCATTTTGGAAATGCGCCGTCCATTCTACTTTAACAACATGGGTATCTGTCATTGTTATTTCTTGTAGGTTTCTCAGAGGTGATAAATCTCCATGTGATGTGCATTTACAAAGGAAAACAATACAAATGTCATTTGTGTTTGATTATAATAATATTTCCAACCATTGTATTGGGAAAAATATCATTTTTATGGAAATCCATTTTTCGCACCCAGCATCAGTGACAGGTTCAGAAGTATTTGTTGTGGTGTGAGTGGTGAAGTGGGTTTAATTCGGTTTCTGATGTTATCGGTTATCTGATGCAGGTAAGCACCACCTGGTAAGCAAAAGCGACTTGTCGGTGTGCTTGAAGGCGTTGCTGAAGCTCAGTTCTATGCACTGCTGTCACATCTGTTGTCCTTGAGGCCAAACCGTCAATCGCGTGCAGATGTGAACCCTGGCACTGCAAGAATTTGAAGAATATGCCCACCAAGTTTCATCGCCATACGCGATGGGCAGCTGCGTCGTGCTTCACCTCGACCTCAGTTTGGATAGCTACAAATGGCTCCTTGAAGACGGCGACAAGGGAAAACGAGGAAAAGTGCGGACCGGCACGTGGTGAGCACCGCAGCCATACCCAGAAACTGGCAGAGTTTCCTACATGTCTGATGCAAACAAGTGGAGCTCTTCAACCTCCTGTTCCGATGTGCTGGTGCAGTCTTCATGACGAGGCAAAGGCGCTGTAGCACTGAGGTGAACTCATCTGCCTTCCAACAGGAAGATGAAGCTCTCTGGCTCCATGCGATCAGAAAGAGGCGACACTCGCATCCCATGCTACTGTGGCCCATGCTGCAGAACATGACCACCGTCGGATTCAAGTTCGAACCGTAGACACCGACGTCGCGTCTGATGGTGATGTACCCCAGGCACTACCATGCGTGGATGAACTCTGGATTGCCTTTGGGCGGAAAGAAACTACCGCTACATCCTGCCCATAAAGAACTGCCTCCCTACGTCCACAGAAGGCACGTGCCTAACCTGTTCCACGCCATCCGGATATGACACGGTAATCGCATTCGGGGCATGGGAGAAAATCTTGCCTGGGCCACATGGAACTCGTTTTCCAGAAATGACAGATTATTTTGACCCTGACCAACCACACACGTCAAACATCCAGAGGACACAATCCTGCATTGAAAGGTTTGTGGTGCTCCTCTATGACCGCACATCCCATATACGGACGTACGGGGCCAGAAAGACAGCTCTTCGCCAGAGGAACTCATATCGTTCTTCGTGCATTCGCTACGTTTTCAACTTTTTTTTCTTTTTCTCGCAGCGGCTCACCTACCTACCTAGTCCCACTACGAGCTTTGGAACAGCATGTAAGAGATCAGTCTTCCAGGGTGGCTATGTCTGGGAGTAGGTCCTTGGTCCTCAACCCGTGCTTCCATCACCCACACAGCTGGGGCTGGCGGCAAACAGAGGAATGGGTCCTACGAACCGCTCTGGACCACAACTCCCTGAGGCCTTCAAGAAGCTGCTTGAGCTGGTGTCGTGCGGCTGCAAAAAAGGCTGTAGAAACGCTCAAATGCAAGAAGGCTATCTCAATGACACTGGACTGTGTGCTTGTGAAGGAGAATGCCAATAGACAGACGCAGTAGAACACAGACTGAGAATATCGTGCAGCTTAGAAATGTGCAAATGCAAAAAAGTTCCCCGCAAATTGCTTGTAAAAGGTTGAATTCTTGATCGAGAGCAGTACACTGAAGCTCAGAAACTCATATTGTACCAGACTGATGTATGCGTGTGCATGTGTCCTGGTTAGAATGGTAAGTAGAACAGTAAAACCGTGCCGCCTTCAAAAGTGAAGTGTGCATAATTTGAACCTACATTTTCTGAGTTTGTCATTACACGATTGATCAGTTTCCCTTTTCAAAAATAGAGTAATAGTATTAATCTAAATAATGCATTTTGTTGAATTCCAAACCCATTGAAATGTGATGAATTATTCATTGACTCTTGTTCTCCAGGAATAATGGGTACTGTCAGCAAAAAGTTCAGGAGAGGCAGCAATTGTACAAATCAAATAATGGCTTTTTTACCGAAAATACTGGCTCATAATATTGAATACGGCCTTTTCACATGGTCAATTTACTGAATTTACACTTTTCCTTGTATCTACACACCAATACAATAAAAAAAAAAGCATATAAGCCAATTTCGGCTATAAGTACAATGGCGGCCAGTTTGGAAAATGGTCGCGAGCTGACCCAGGCACAATCTTGGGTGCTCCATAATCTAAGAAATTGTTCGGATATACTATAAAGTTTAATCACGGCATTAAAAAAAACCATTCAGGGTCCAAGGGAGGGGGGGGGGGGGGTTGGGGGGTTTGAGTGACTGTTGCTCCTGATCCAGGTGAGCTCAGGACACCAGTCCTATTTTTGTTAACGTCCAGAGACTCTGGAAGTTGGAATACCACCTGAATTAAAACGTTCCTTTCAACAAGTTGGTAAGCCACATCTCACTGATATACTGAGTTTCTCCATATCATTTCATCCAAGTTTGATTCTTCTCTTTATTTCTTGTTCTTAATTCTTATCCTCGAGGCAAAGCTTTGGCATACAAGGTGTATGTATTCTTCCTACATATTCTATTTTGGTTTTCCATTTCTCATATTTCTTTTCTCCTCAGTTCTTCTCGTCTCTTCTTCCCAGAATGCATATGCATAGTTCCTTCTATCAAAGAAAAGTCTGTAAGGGAATACGTGTAGAAGTTAAGTCTGCTTCTTCTGTACCTTTTGTCTGCAATGATGTGTTCAATGAAATTGCTTGTTTCTGTGTGTGAATAAATAGATTGTTGGTTGGTCTTCCAATCTGAATGGTTGTCCTTTCCTCCATTGTTCAGGCATAAGTCCGCTGTATGTTAGCACGGGAAGTTTGTACCCCATTTGATTTGCTCTCGTTAGCTAAGGGTAGCATCAGTGTCGCGCTAACCAGTAATCAGTGTCACGCCTGAGGGCACGAAACTCGTAAATTTCGTCACCTCCTCAGATAAAACGAATTAGACGAATAACCTGTTTCGAGTTGAGCCAGGTGAATTGACATATTCGCTGTTGCTTAGCGAACCCGCAAACCACGGAGTTTTTCATGGCACGTCGGCCCAGGACCAGGCGTTCGGAAGGAACCAGAGGGATTCCCCTCTGTGGCAACCTTGAAATCTGAGTCGCACTACATATATCTAATGCTCACTTAAACACTAAAAAAAGAAAGAAGCAATTCAGGTTAAAATTTGCAACAAGTGCCATTGGCAGTGTTAGGGGTCCGGTGAGCAATCTCTGGAAGAATTCGCATTTCAGAGCATTTTGAAGTGCCCAGGGATATCAACCATGAGAGTGGTTGAAGATCGTGCACTTACCTTTGAATCTATCTAATCCTGGTTCAATTTTCCGACGCCCGATTGATAAACTATCGAAATTGGTGCTTCACAGGAGGGAGTTGCATCACAGTGTGCTGTCCTTCGGATGCACGCAACCGGGGTCTCATCCTGTTACCCATTAACTGGTGATTTAAGATCCACCCAACTGTGTCTAGACAAGAGTAGTGAGTTACACTGGCACTATGAGCAAATTACAAATCCTGCTCTGACCTACAGAGGGCAATACATCAGGAGCCAAACCATGGCTCTTAGAAAATGGTGCACCATTGGGCCGAACTCTCACTTGACTCCCGGCCAACCAATGTAAATTAAACAAATGAACCACGATGTGAAAATAGGATTTGAAACTTGATGCAATTTCCTGGCCATGATACAAACACAGCAATCCATTCCTCACAGTATACGCACAACAGAACCAATAATATAACCAACAAATCCCGTGTTAATTTACATCTCAGTGAGATGTTCGCCCTTCATCAAATGTTGGTAGCTGGCGTTGGCTAACGGTTAAAGTCTGGAGTCTGGAGTTCAAGCCCGTCAACCATGGAAATTACACCAGGTGGGTTGACTAAGCCCAGTCATCCTTTCTGAGATCAGCAAAATGACTACGAGCTTACTGGGAACAGGGGAATTCAATCTATAACACAGTCGACACCCCAGAAAATGATGCAGCCAAGCACACAGGCTGCATATGAATATATACACAGTGCTGGCATTTCCCCATGAGATACACCAACAGTGGTGAGAATGGAAAGTTCATTTTAATTCCCACAGTACTGGCAGTTTTCTTAAATATTTAACATATATATATATATAATATAGTTATGGCCGGGTCGGTGAAGACCACGGGGGGGGGGGGGGGGGGGAAACTATCTCAGGTTCCCACCAGACTCCCCGACTGCAACTGCGTCTACATGGATGACTCCGTGACGTCGCTAAACGATCGTGAATGCCTAATTACTGAACTCAAACCACGTGATTAGGGTCCCTCCGTCTAATATCGTGACCTAAAATAATCGCGTGACATAATTACTGGAGGACACGCTCTGGTACGCCTTGCCCCAAACCGGATCACCTAACCAGATCAGATGCAGCCGAGGGACACTGCCAAGGAACGTACCGGGTAAAAGGAACGGATTGTTTGGGAATAAAGTCCCGCGAGATAGGATGACGGACAATGCTGGATCAATGAAGAAAGAGACAAAAACGAATAGGAACATTTCTACAATAAGGATTTATTACAGCAGGCGACAATAAATATTGATGCAAGTGAATAGATTTATTGTTGTGTTGTAAGCAGGGAAAAGAAAGAAATGGTGCTGGTAGCGTCAACAAAACAAGCAACTTATGCAAAGCAGACACAGAGCAGACTTATTCCAATATAAATTCTTCTGCACTCTAACTTAAGCGAGGACAGGCGCCAGCGCGCGCAACACAGCACGCACAAACACAATACCGATGAAGAGGAGTTAATCTGCAAGAAAGGAGAGGAGATTAGGTAACGGTCCCTCGTAATCCTTGCACGGTTGACCGATCGTGCTTCTGAGCACATTTGGGGGACGCTCCGCCACAATCCCAGTTGAGGGTTGGCTGCGATGTCTCCTGCTTGATTACGATGTCGGCGCAGCGCGTGCACCGATCCAGAAGAAAAGGACAAGGCTGTCCTGGCGTGAGTGAGGGACTTTAGGTGAGCCAGTGAGGGGGTTTCCAGCATGTGAGAGCAGGAGGCGTGAGGTGGGAAAGGGCGGAGTCAGCACGGAGTAAAAGATTCGAGGGCAAGCAGATGGAGTAGGGTGGATCCAGACGGCGAAGCAGGGATTCAAGCAGATAGGGAGGCGAAGACAAAGCAAATGGGCCGGAGTGACCGATGGATTCCATCGCAGTAGGCAACATGCAGAGATCGATTTCGAAGGCCAGGCAATAAGATGATGAGGATGACGACGAAAGACGACGACTACCAATCACGACCGACACGACACCGGTCAGCCTCGCATCCCGTTCTTTCTAGGTCCGGTGGTTGTAGGGCGGGCGCCGCCCCAAAGCGATGAGTCGTCACCCGAAATCGGTGCTCCCATTGGATCCCGGCCACCGTTCGCCGCAGCCAGCTACGGCCTTATTGTAATCCATAGCGAGAGATCGCGAGCTGTGAAAATAGTCCTCTCCGAACCCCGTGGATAATGAAATCGCCTTGCAACCGAAATCCCGGGCCGTGCTCCGGCGACTGCCGATGGGCCGCATCGGCCATGCTGCCTGCTCGGGCACCCCGGCAGCTGATCATGTTGTTTTGCTTCGTCCGTGCCATGCGGTCCTTGTGATCCAGGCGGGACAGCATGCCTCTGCTTTGGTGGCTGCTGCAATCGAGGCGGAGGTGCAGGAAGTCTGCATCCGCGGGGAGACATTGTGGCCACGTGGCAATCGCGAAAATCGACCAGTAGCGCTGCTTGAACGCAGAGCGCAGACCCGAACAAAGAGGTGCACTATTGTTGCCCGTACTGTGTGTGGATTAAGGAAAAGATTGGATAATAATTCGGTTGAAGAAAGAGGCAAACCGCGTGCTCCCTGTACGGCATTGGGATTTAATGGTGATGGTTCTAGTAATTCCCTCACACCCGTATCTTGCAGCGGAAGGATTTTTCCATCGGTAGGTTGTGCTTCCTTTGGTCTCGCGCAAGACCGCATCTATCGTGGAAGGATGTGCTGTGGTTTTCTGCACGCCGTTGGGTGCCGGTGCCTGCCTTGATTATTTCAGGAATAAGATGGAAAAGAGTTGGAATGAAGATAGAGATATTATCAGACCTAACCATGAGATCCCACAACGCACTTCGTCCCATTTGACCAATTTTAGACATGCGGGAAAGGTTTAACTACACGTATATTAAATGAAATACCTGGTTCTGAGGATCACTTGTTATGATGGATGCCGTTGCCTAGAGGCATGCGTTTTCCCGAACCGCAAATATGTTGTTGTGTGTGTGGTGTGGTGTGTGTGTGTGTGTATGTATATATAAATATATATATGTATATATATATATATAGTTATCCCTGTGGTCGTCAGAGCGACCAGGTTGCGTCAAGAAGGGCATCCGCGAAAAACCTGTGCCAAATCATTATGCGGATATAACGGATGTCCGCTGTGGCGACCCTAACGGGAGCAGCCGAAAGAAGAAGAAGAAGTGTGTGTGTGTGTGTGTGTGTATATATATATATATATATAATATATATATATAATATATTATATATATATATGCATATATAATATATATAAATATATATATAATAGGTCGGTAGTTGGCGGGTTTAGTTAGTGAGGGAGTAAGGGAAAGGTACCCTATTTAGGTTGGTGGGTTTAATACCTCCGACCCAAATGTGGTGAGCGGTGGTACACAACCAGGAACCGGATGCGAGCGGTTTTTCTCTTAGGAGGCGACACGTGAACCACAGAGATTATGGCGTGCAACGGTAAGGGCTTTCGGCCTGGCGAGCGATGGAAACAGATGGATACATCATGCACAAGGGGGGTTTATACTCAAACCCACGACAAATATACGGACACAGCAATTTGGAAAAACACGGGGATTTAATGAAAATAGGATATTTACAAGGGTAATTCAAAATGTAACAATAATCGTGAGATAACGTCGAAAAAAGTCGAGGCGCTCTACGCACAACTTAAATACCGACAGGGTACAACCCCCCCCCCCCCCCTTCACCTACGTTTCTCAAAAATCCTCTGGAAGAAGTCCTTTCATTCCCACAGGACTCTGGGTATACATCTGCCATGAATCTTTCCTGGGGAAATCACATTTCAACCTGGCCTCCAAAGCAGTTCCACACTGGGATCCTCATTCGTGCAAAGTCCTTCCTCAGCCCACTGAGTCCTGACCGCAACCTGATTGAGTACGCTACTCCCCTCTGGGCTGGTGCTCCTGCCTCTCATCTCCACCTTTCTCGGCTTCACGCTGTGAAAAACCAAGGCATTTATATCATTGGTATCTCCCGCGTGAGGCCGAGTCTTTGGGCCCTCACTCTCTCACCACAGCAGTTTCGTGGTTCTTCTGTCTTCACCATCTCCTCTCCGTCTCGCACCCCCCCCCCACAACACCCTGCTCTGCGAAATGTCCACCGCATATTTTCTGCAGGGGCTCAAGGTCCGCCAGCAACGCCCTTCAGTGATTCGTGATTCTGGTAGTTTTACCAGCTCACCTTCAATCTTTTATTCCTCTGTTTTCTCACCTTTGGAAAAACTCCTGAAACTCTCTTCAATCCATTCTTCCCTCCCAGGCCTTCAAAACAGTTGTTTCACTCACTTCCTCTATCTTCCCTCATCCAAAACCTCGATTTTTTCTACCCGTTAATTCCACCCCAAACCACCTCCTTCAAATTCCCTGGCTTTTCCTTCCTGAAGTCCCTGTTAATGTCCATAGTATACCCCGGTTCCCCCCATCCTCGTTCAAATTGTTTTGTCCTTACCTCTCCCATCCCTCTGTCCAAATGCCCCCTTGCTGTGTGTTGTGTGTTAGCTCTAATATGAGCCTCGACAATGTATACAGAAAAAAAGGGGAAACAAAATTTTAAAGAAAAGCAAATCCTCTCTTTATTTCTGACACAAAGCTTGGTCAGAGATTTTTAATGAAACTTTAGAATCGAGCGCTTGTCCTGCAATGGGTAGCATGTGCCCAAATGTGCTGAGCCCTTCTCACAAGCAGGAAGGCATACCGTGAGGCATTTTTGTGAGGCGATATCAACACCACTGCTCAACAACCGACGTGATGCTCTGCTCGTCATCGCTGCTTGCTGTCGCTGGCACTCTGCGAATGGGTGCCGTCTCTTTGGTGATTATACACAAGCTTCAGGTCGATCTCTCATGATCAGCAGATCAAGCCAGCGTCTTTGCTCGCACCACACGAGCCAGTTCACAGCAGACATGAGAATCAGCAGCATTTCATTATGCTGAGAGGAGAGCAAGCAAATCCTCCGTCCTGCAACATCCTCTCAAACGACTTTGAAATGCGGACTCACAACCCTTCTTCGACTTCTGGCGTGGTTGCTGGTATGAAACCTGGAAAGCGGAGATTCAGCTGCTCGCACGTTTTGCTTGCTTCTTGTTATGGTTGTGGTTGTTATAAAAACACAACCCTTCATGGCTGGCTGTAAATGCAAAACGTATTATAAGTCACAGGGGGGGCAATCACATCTGGGGGAATTATCCTTAATCCCAATAACCCCACCCCCCGTGTGGTGCACGTAACACTTTAGCTCAGTTTTCCCTACATAATTTAACCCGAATGTCTTCGACACGTCAGGCCCAAAAACTTATTCAATCCTAACTTCCGATGAAATTCCTCCATCTACCCCAACAAAACATAAACAACCATATTTTATATACTAGTCATGCGCATACGTGTGTGGCCATAACGTGCAAACCAAAAAAAAAACTTGAAACAACCACACAGGCGTTCCTTCGTCTCACTTAGACGACTGGATTGGGGCATTGTGGTTTATCTATAAATGCGCATAAGAATCGAGAAATCTCAAATACAGTAAGTCACACTATCCGGAAGTCCCGTCGTTGGTAACCCGAAATGGGAACGCGGCCTGAGACTCTTCCCAACGGCGCACGTCTACGCAGCAAGAGTGTCCTGTCATTGGTTTGGTATAATAAATGGCCGCAGCAACGTCTCTTGTCTTGTTTGGTAAATAATGGCCAAACTTGGGGAAGCCCTGTCCGATTAATATTATTGAAGCCACATCCTCAGTCGCCACAATACCTGCAAAGTTTCAATTAATCGGACCAGTGGTTGTCGAGAAACAGCGGTCCAGACACACAGACACACATTTGCTGGAAATTATATATTCTGGTGCGGGCCCGTAGGTGTGTGCCCGTAGGTGCGTGGCCCCAGGCTGAAACGGATGAAAAGAACGTATCAACCTGAAAGGCACATACTCAGGTCCCCAGCGTCAATTGTGACATCATGAATCAAAACGAAGAAGAAGATTGTGACGTCAATCGTGCAAAAAAAAAAGAAAAAAAGAAGAAAGAATAATTGTGGACGTAATAGTGACGTCAATAGCACTGTGTCCTGTCTTGGTTGGAAATAAATTGGCCATAACTTGGGAAACCGCTCGTCGATTGATATCAACTCTTGAAAAGGCACAATCCCAGGGTCCCCGGCAATTTCCTGGAAAGTTTCAATCAGATGACCGGCGGTCGTTTCGAGAACGTGGTTCGCACACAGACAGACAGACATCACACACACAGAGAATTGCTGGAATTAAGATACTTGCAAAGTACCAGCCCATGGGCGGTACAAGTTATCTTGTTGAATGCGTTGGTCCATCTCTTCGATTCGATGAAATGAGAATTTATGTTATCCGGTGACTTGGGACCCGGGAACCTTGACCTTGATCCCCTTAGTCCGTTCAAGGATCAATATGCCAAGTTTCATCTCATTCTATCCAACGGTTTGGCCGTCTAAAGGAACAACATGAAAAATTGACGTTTTAGTCCAATTTATGACGTCATAAACATCGAAAACCGAAGTCCAGAAGTGAATGTCGTCAATCAACTGTGTCATTATTTGATTATCTGTCGAATGGCGCTTGCCGTCTCAGTCTGATGAAATTGAGAAAATTGAAGTTATCCGGTGACCTTGACCCCTGACCTTGTGACCTTGAACTGACCCCCCATGTCCGTTCTCCATGTCCAAGATCCTCATTGCCAATTTCATCCTCATTCCAATCCAACGGTTCGGCCGCTATAAAGGAGAACAAACAAACAACACACATACAAACATATTCTAATCTATTTTTTTAGTATAGTATATTATATATATATATATATTTATATAAAAGTACTATATTGTACGGCTGTGAAATTCGGCATACACCATAAAGGGGTCCTCAGGTGAGATATCGATAAGTTCGTGTGTAGTGAGTCACACCCCTTGTTTAGAGGAATATGTGTGATTCATCGGGCTGCGACGCTTTGATGTAGCCATTTTTCCTTCTCTATCGTTTATTTTGGATCCAACAACCTCAAACCACGCAACGACAACGCAAAAAGAAACCTGCGCTAGTGCGTGGTTTGTGCACCTCTGCGGTGCCAAGGCTGGCACGGGAAGGGGCAGGGCAAGCTCCCTCCCCATTGGTGGACGCCCGGCGTGAGGCGGTCGGAGTGGGGGCACGCCCCCTGGAAGCCTTCTGGAATACGCCATCGAAGGGAGGTGGAGCCGGAACGGGGGCGGAGCCCCGCGCGGCGAAGGGCGAGCCCGCCTACAAAAAGGCAAACGGACGCGAGGCTCGCTCTCATCGTCTGATCGTGGCTCAATGTTGGCTGTAGCTCTCTCCGAAAAAGGCACCAGCTCTTTCTCTCCAAAAAGCTCGTCTCTCTTCCTTGGGTCTCGCTCTCCAAAGCGCTCCCTCCTGCCATCTCTCGTTACCCGCGCATCAGTGGCCCGGCGCGGCTGTTGGTTGGAGCCCGCGGACGGGAGGCGGCCGCAGTGCGGCCTGTGGTGGATCGCTGCGGCGTCGGACACGAGGGTGCCGGAGAGGGTTTCGCCGGCACGTGGGGAGGCCGGGACCAGCGCGACCGCCTGACGGTAGTAGAGAGGAGGATCGACGGCCATGAGGGAAGTCACTTCTTTCTTTTCTTTTCGGGCTTTTGTATGTGTGTTTGTAGGGCGCAGTATCTTGCAAAGTAAAACCTGTAATAAGTGAACTGTGCTGTAAATAAATTTGCCTTTTATATTCGTTTTGTAGCTTCTCTGCGTGCTTTTATTGTTTTAACTGTTATAATGTGCATTTTTGTATGGCTGTGAATCGTGCCTTGCTTGTGTGTGTTGTGAAATAAAAGTGTGCTTGTCCAATTGTTCCGGCACCGTTTCGCTTCGTCCTTATCCTTTGTTGAGATCTCCACTTGCAATCCCGTAAGGATTGATAGTGGGGTTAAAACATCCGGTAACCAATCTGAACCGTCAGACGGTCGACGATAACTCCGCTCGGTTATCCCTGTAGCCACGGAACGAAGCCGCTTAAGGCGGTCCGTGTTCCGGAGTCGACTGTGCGTTGGTACAACTCGGTAGGTTACCCGTGCGGTACTAGGATATCGACTTTCAAGCGATTCACCCTATTTCGCGCGGGTAGAATGCGACCTGGGGTTGTGGTGAGGTTAAACCCCACCGTGAACGAAGCTCCTTGCGATAAGTTCCAAGAGGGTCACGACTGAATTGTCCGTGTCCGGTGGGCGACGTGTCGCGATCGAGTTACGGGCGCGATCGACGACGGGCGGGGCGAAATTCGTAAC
>CM068955.1:19962126-19978158 GCA_035128595.1 Eptatretus atami
CCGGCGCACGGCCGCTCACTGCAGGCCCGTGTTGTAGCTGCCAACCAGGACAGTTCCTGCAGCTTGCATAACTGTTGCTCGATGATCCTGGCGGCACATGGAAATGAACGGGGGGAGGGGGGGGGGCAAAGCAATAACTGAACGGGCTGGTGAACGGGGCAGTGGATGTGGCAAGGTGAAGCAGGCAAAACACAGCCGGCAGAAAAAGGCCGCTGCAGGCAAACAGCCGGCGGACGACCCGACCGCACAGGCCTTGCAGAACACAGCTGCTGACGATCCAGGCCGCACAGGCCTCGCAGAAACAACAGCCAGCCGATGAAGTGGGCCGGCAGCAGGCCTTGAAGTACAACAGCCAGCCGATGAAGTTGGCCGGCTCTTGCCATGCAGTGCAGGTTGGTGGAGGAGTGCGGTGGTGCTGGCCACGTCGGAAAGGCGGCTCGGAACGCTACTACCCTGTCTCCTCCCACCTATCGCCTTTGCCTTCACTGTCGCATACCCACTCCCTTAAATTTGTAAAAACCCAATTTAGCCCCCAAACTTATTTTTTTTTCTGTTGGTTTTTTAAATTTTACACCTTACTTGCCCCACTATAATTCGTCCCCTACCCCGCTTTATCGTCTTTGTTCGGCTAACCTATCGTCCCCTAGCCTACTCCCAACCCGCTATCGTTCCTTCCGGAGGGGAATAAGGGAGAGCTAGGCGTCTGTGGTCGAGGCCCCAATGAAGTCAAGATGGCCTCCCCAGAGTTCAGGCGATATTAGCCCCAAAGTGGGTCGCAGCGCCCACAACGAAGAAGCGAAGGATGGATGGTGCGGAGGGTACATCTCCTAATCTACCCTAACCATTTTAACGCTTTAAACTACCCCCGGGGCTTCCAAAAGCGCCTCCTCGCTTACACTATTGGTTCTACAACCCAGATTCCCGTCGCCTGTGTTGGTGTCCTCTCAAATTTCGGGCCTCGCCCTCCAATTTTCCCCTCCCCAGTGCCCTCCACACGGTCTCATGGCTGGGACGGCGTGGCTCCCCTTGGATGGCACCAGGACGGCGCTCTGTCGATTCCCGACAACGATGGCACCGCCCGGGCACTAACTGCTCCGAGCCTCCAGCTCCCTAAACACCGGGGAGTGCCCTCTCATGGCAACCCCCTGAAACGCACACGTGGCAGGCTGGCTTCCCGGCCCTTTCCGAGGGTCACCTGTAGGCACCCCACGACATTGCCACGCGGCTAATGGCCCCCGGGCCCCCCGCCCAAGCGGGCGCGACCGTGCCCACTACACTAACCCGGCCCCCAGTGGGCCCTTGGGCCTACCACGGCGACTAGCCCGGTTGCCTCGGGGTACCCACGTCAGCGTCTCACCTTTCGCAGCCACGCTCCAACCCGTCAACAGGGCCTCCTGCACCCCTCCAAACGGGTTTCGAGCCTACACTCCCACAACAGCAATAACGACGCTCATTTTGTCAATTTGACTACCACTAACTCACTCTACACTGACCCGGGGTCCCTTGGGCGGGAAGTCACCCTCCCCCATCATCTCAACGTAAGGGATTGATAGTGGGTTTAAAACACCGGTAACCAATCTGAACCGTCAAGGTCGACGATAACTCCACTCGGTTATCCCTGTAGCACGGAACAAGCCGCTTAAGCAGTCCGTGTCTGGAGTCGACCTGGCACCTCCGGATTCCGCAACAATATGATAGTATATATCCAAATACATACGTCATCCAAAAGTTCTACCACTCAAATAGCTTGCAGTTATTGTGTATTTTCATCTTGAAAAATGATGCATTCCCCACGCTCTCTCATTTGAATTTTTCTCGCACTCGCGGATCACGTGTGGGCCACGTGACGCTCGACAGCCAATAGATCGTGCTGACATACGCATGCAAATTACGTCATACTTTGTCATGTGACCAAGCTAGTTGTCCAAAATGGCACCTTCCTGCAGGGAGGAAAATCACTGGCAGCTGCATCGGCGATTATCGGTAATTTTTTTGAATGAATATGGCCCAGTGAGGACGCTCCCGGTGTATTATTCACACCAGGAAGTGCGAACGAAGAAGTCAAACGTTTTAACGCCTGTAAGATGGGATAAATGGAGAGAGAAGTGTCAGCAAATGGCTATCTTAGACGGTCAACGAAACGAGTTTAGCCGAGAGTGCACGAGTGTATATTCGAGTTGAAGAATCCCTAGTCATCTGGGCTATCACGGCACTTGCACGTCGCTTCAGTCGATGGCAAAAAGAATTACGTGGGCTGAGAAACGTTGTTTCACCAAACCATGCATGATTGAACTCTGGGATTGTTGATGATTGCATGGATGAACCATCGCCCAAAAAAACGCGCCTGCATGCCCAAAATAAAATACGAGCAAATTACCAGGCGGCAATCCATCAACGATCTATTTGCCAGTGGATCAACGCCCTTCTCCTGTAAGGACATGGCTGGCAAATGGTTGATGGTAACTCGGCATCACATGGACGCGACTGAATCCAGGTCCAGATATTCTTTACAAGTAAGCCTTGTTTTTGTAATGTTTCTAAGTGTGCGGGTCTGAGGTGCTCTTGTCGAAAAAACAATGTACCATGTACAGATATTTGTAAATGTACCAACTGTGAAAATGCCAACACCGAAAACACTGATGATACTGATTTTCTGATGATGACGAAGAAGAGGTTGCTTGGATAAACCCTGCTGCAAATTGACCTTTGTCACCAAGTGATGCCTTGATAGGAAATAGAATACTATCGGTCTGGTCAGCTTCAGAGAATTCCTTTAGCCTCCCACCTTGTGATGACGGATATAATTTCTTGAATACGGATAATTATGTATAGTTACTGTTTTGATTGCAAATATAGTTCTTTTACTTCCGATTCACAATGCAAGGAACTGCAGTACAACATCCTTTGTAGCAACGTTACGCTGCAACTCCCACGAAAGTCCAAATTAGTTACGCCCGCTTTCCCTATTGTGTAAGTCCCCGGGGGCCCCGTCACCCTAGGGGGCTGAATGCGGGTGACGGGTAAGGAGGCTGGGTCACCACCCGTGAGTTTGGAACGTCCTCACACTAGAGCAGAACTACATGGGTGTAAAATATATAAATATAATTGAAAACAACTCTCCGCGACACAGATACGCCCGGCGCCCGTTACATCGATCAACCCTGCGGGGCTGGCCCAAGGCCACCTGACGATGGCCGAGCGAGGGTTGCTCTTCCAGACGAGAGACGCCAACACGTACGAGCGATGCGGCAAAGTCAATCCGCGCTGACTGGGTGCGCCTCAAGTGTCGCTCAGCGCTGTTTGACTGCCCAGTTGTCTGCTCCGCCGGAACGTATGTATGTAATGCTCGGCCGTGGCTGACCGGCTATATAATAAAGCTGTCCGAGGCAGGGTCCAATGCGTTCATTCGATGGGTCGACGCGCTGGCGTTGCACAATGGTTAGTCCTCCCGCGCGGCACTTCCGGGTACAATCGGCCATGAATCGAAGTTAAGTTCCTCTCCGCGCCGGCACTCTCGCTAACGTCGTTCGTGACCGTCTAAGACGAGCCATTTGTTGCACTTTCTCTCATTTTATCCATCTTACAGCGCGTAAAACGTTGACTTCTTCGTTCGCTACATTGTCCTGGTGAAGATAACACTTGGGAGCGTCCTCACTGGCCATATTCATCAAAAATTACCGATAAACCACCGATACGCTGCCGGTGATTTCCTCCCTGCAGGAAGCTGCATCTTGGACAACTTAGCGGTCACATGACAGTCTGACGAAAGTTTGCATGCGATGTCAGCCGATCTATTGGCTGTGCCGGGCGTCACGGGCCCACACGTACCAGAGTGAGAAAAATTCAAAATGAGAAAGGTGGGGATGCAATGGGGCGATTTTCAATTTATGAAAATTGAACAACAATCATGCAGCTATTTGAGTGGAGAACTTTTGGCATCGTAATGTATTTGGATATATACTATAAATATCATCAAGGTTTGTCTGCCCCCTCCCCCCCGCATGAGTGGAACGTTAAATTGATTTTCAAGGCAACTTCCTGAGTCATGGCCTGATGGCCTAAAGGACTGTTTGTCTGTGAGGGACCGAATCAGTTGAAGGGTATGGGGGGTTGGGGGAGCGAGAAGTGTAAGTCGACGACCTGGTTTTGGACTGCGCGGTACCACAAACCAAAGAGGTCCCAATCATTTTTGTTGTTGGAACCTCCCCTCTGCTCAGTTGAGGATCACACATGTGTGTACAACTTTAAGTCATGGTCTTGCAGGGTTGGAATGAATGATTGATATTGGGATTTATTTATGATGGTGAGGAAGGTTTCACTAAATCCATGTCACTACACTGTTACGCGGAGAGGGAGGGCTCGCGGAGATTTGGAAAGGTAATTGGACGGTTTCACAGGTTCAATTTTCTATTGTGGCATCCACCAATGAACGCAGTCTGCAGAAGGGGAGTTGTACAGATGTTTAAAGTAAAACACTTTTTCGGGGGGGGGGGGGGGTGAAGGTTTTAATCCATACAGTAGGCTTTTGTGTTTTCTGATATTTTCTAACCCGCCCCAGGAGGACCAAGAGTTTTGTAAATATTTGAGTTGTGTGTCAAGGGTGTAAACGTTTACGGGTAATAAGGTAAGTCAGCTATGGGCTCGCTTCCCAAAGCCCCATTATATTTATTTCACAATCTAATTAGGTTTGAGTCGGAAGTGGTCAGGCGGAATGGTAACGCCTGCATTGAACCTTGCAGGAGCTACGGTTCCGGGGAGGGCGGTGGTTTATGATTATGGAGTAGATGAACTGATTTATAGTAAAGATAGGATTGTAATAGTTCGGCATGGTTCCGTGGACAGGTAGAACATTTCGATGTCATTAAGTTAGGCAATCTGTGATCTTAGTGTTTACGTGTCACACTGACGGTGGTGCGCGTGTGGTAATTAGCTGAGGGGAGTAAAAAATTTGTTCTCCTGTACAGATTACCCTTTGTGAATTTTTCCCGATGTTTTTTATATCATGTTTTTTATATCTATGTTTTTTATATCTAATGGTTTTTTATGTCTGTTTTTATTATTATGACACTGCTCGTCCAAACGTCTCATTCCAAAATCATGGGCAATCAATTCGGAGTTGGTCTCCCTTTGATGCTTTTCGGCCCTTCACTCTTCTGGGAAGGCTTTCCACAGATGTTTGGAACATTGCTCGCGGGGAGTTTGCTTCCATCAACCCACAAGAGTATTAGTGGAGGTCGCATTGATGTTTGGCGCGATAAGGTCTGGCTTCATAGTCGGCTTTCCAATTCATGCCCAAACGTGCTCGATTGGGGTTGAGGTCGTCGGATGATTAACTCGGTTTAACCACCAATTTTCAGGTTAACTGCGCAGTGGTGGTGGAGTTTGGTTGATTTACGCTGTAAAAATGCGTGGTTACCTTTCTCTCCGGGACCTAAGAACGCAACTTTCCAAACTTTAAAAAAAAATTATAAGAAACCAGAGTGAGAAATGACCGCTTTGGTCCACAACCTGGACGTAAAACACAACAACCAGGCAGTGTGTAATCAGCAGAGGCCCCCAGGGGCTTGTGTGTTCGACTCACGAGAAAACGCAAAGATGGCGGCCATATAATATCGGCTTGGTGGGTCCTTGTGGTGGTTGTCAGAGGGAGCAGATGTGGTGGTTGCTCAAGGGACAGAATGTGGTGTTGTCAAGGGACAGATGTGGTGTTGTCAAAGGTATAGATGTGGTGTTGTTAAGGTATAAGATGTGGGTGTTGTCAAGGTGATAGATGTGGGTGTTGTCAAGGTATAGATGTGGGTGTTGTTAAGGTATAGATGTGGGTGTTGTTAAGGTATAGATGTGGGTGTTGTCAAGGTATAGATGTGGGTGTTGGTCAAGGTATAGATGTGGGTGTTGTCAGGTATAGATGTGGGTGTTGTAAGGGTATAGATTGGGTGTTGTTAAGGTATAGATGTGGGTGTTGTTAAGGTATAGATGTGGGTGTTGTCAAGGTATAGATGTGGGTGTTGTTAAGGTATAGATGTGGGTGTTGTTAAGGTATAGATGTGGGTGTTGTTTATATAGAGGTATAGATTGATGGGTGTTGTAAGGTATAGATGTGGGTGTTGTTTAAGGTATAGATGTGGGTGTTGTTAAGGTATAGATGTGGGTGTGTTTAAGGTAAGATGTGGGTGTTGTCAAGTAGATGTGGGTGTTGTCAAGGTATAGATGTGGGTGTGTTAAGGTATAGATGTGGGTGTTGTTAAGGTATGATGTGGGTGTTTGTCAAGGTAGAGATGTGGGTGTTTGTTAAGGTGTAAGATGTGGGTGTTGTCAAGTATAGATGTGGGTGGTTGTTTAAGGTATAGATGTGGGTGTTGTCAAGGTATAGATGTGGGTGGTTGTCAAGGTATAGATGTTGGTGTTGTCAAGTAGAGAATGGGTGTTGTCAAGGTATAGATGTGGGTGTTGTTAAGTAAGATGTGGGTGAAGGTATGGAAAGACAGTGTGGGTGTGTCAAGGTACTACGTATGATGGGTGTTGTTTCAAGTGTATAGATGTGGTGTGTCAAGGTATAGATGTGGGTGTTGTCAAAGGTCAATATGGCATCAATAGTGGTGTTGTTAGGTATAGATGGGTGCGACGTCACGGTATTCCAGCTCATCTGATCAATGTGGGACGCACAATTCCAAATCAGTCAGCACCAAGCTCATTCGACCACCAGAACCCAACCAGACATACAAGTCAGAGAGAAAAACATTTTCGCATCAATGTGCTTCAAACATCATGAATCCTTCCCACGTGACCCGACAGCAAACTTTCTTTGTTGGCTGAAAGAGAGCTGTTCGTTTTTTGTCTCCTGGTCATCGACCGTTTATATTTGAAGTTACCAGTTGTTCAACCTTTTCACGGTCGATCTGGCGCTCGATGAAGCTTTGGATGGATATCTCAACGTGTTTGGATCTTGTTGTTGTGTTTTGTTTTTTAAGGTGGAAGTTGTTTTTAAGTGGATAAAGGTCCAACTTTCCTTCACAAGGAGAGTAACCCTGAACCAGAGTCAGAGATAAAGGAAGGAGGTGGAGAATTCATCAAGCTGAAGGTGATTGGACAGGGAGGATTTCTTTAATTGGAAGGAAAAAGTTTATGGAGGTTTCGTGGGGTGGAGTTGTATACGGGGAGGGTGTGTGGGGTGATGTGGGTCTGGGGGAGGGGTGTGTGGGGTGATGGTGGGTCTGGGGGAGGGGTGTGTGGGGTGATTGGGGGTCTGGGGGAGGGGTGTGGTGGGGTGATTGGGGGTCTGTGGGATGGGTGTGTGGTGATGGTGGGTCTGGGGGAGGTGTGTGTGGGAGTGATGGGAGTTGGGGGAGGGGTGTGTGGGGGTGATTGGGAGTATCTAGGGGGAGGGGTGTGTTGGGGTGATGGGAGTTTCTGGCGGAGGGGTGTGTGGGGTGATGGGAGTTCTGGGGAGGGGTGTGTGGGGTGATGGGAGTTCTGGGGAGGGGTGTGTGGGGGTGATGGAGTTCTGGGGAGGGTGTGTGGGGGGTGATGGAGTTCTGGGGACGGGTACTTTTGCTCCCTTTTCCATTTGTGGGTAGAAAAACTCCTGTTCAGTTTGGGAATCATTAATTATTTTAATGTTCGCCTGGAAAAAGAGATTCCGGATAAAGATCACTCCGAATCCAAATGTCCAGTCCGGTTTTTGTGACTCGCCGCTGTTTTGGCACCACGTGATCCTCGTCAACACTCACCTCTTCACCATTTTGCGGACAATCGGTAAAGTTTTGTCGCTTCAGCTCCTCTGTGTGGCCCCTGATCGTGACGAACCCTCAAAGTAGGGGAATGGGGAGAGAGAACGGAATGTGGGAGGTTCGTTTCCTCAGACCTAATAACGGGGTTTAGGCCCCGTTCTCTGCACTCGAGGAGGGGAGGGATGAGCGAGTACGTAGTTCGTTTGGGGAGGTCGAGCTTCAGGAAGCGAGTACATGGCAGAATCAAAGGAAATCGTGTCCTTGGAGGGAGCTGTGGATGGAGTGGAGGGGGACACGGGGAACCCTGAGATCGGGATCCTCCATTTGAATAACCCGCGATGTACATCATGGACACGTTACTGACCGCAGCACAATTCTCCGATGTCAGGATCAGCAAAGTCGGCCCGGTTAGTAGAGAGGGATCCGGGTGGGGGAGGGGTTGGTGAGATGGGGACGGGATATCACCGACGGTATGACGTCATCAACCGTGTCATGTACATGTCATCAGTATGACGTATCTATCAATACATGCGTCCGCACAGAGAGCAGGAAACACCAGGAACACCAATTAGCAATTGAGGTAACCCGGAGAGTGCTCTGCCCGAATGTTCGAGTCCTCCCTCATATATACACGGTTTATCTCAACAAATTCCATCAACTAATCGTCCTTCCTTTCATCCCAGGATCAAGTGTTTACCAACTGGCTTTTCTTCCTTTCAACACCTGTGTGTTTAAGGAAGATAAGGAGGACGTGAAGTTACTCCTAGATCCACTTTTACCAATGTTCCTGTGGAATCATTCCAGGTTGATTACATTCTTTATCTCTTTACACAATGTTTCCCTTTGAAACGGCAAACAGGATATTTTTAATAACTGCAAATGAGTGATTGAAGTTGGGAAGAACAAAAGCTTTAAAAAAGGTACGACATCCCAAATAGATTCATATATATATATATATATATATATATATATATATATATATATAATATATATATATTTTGCTGTGGCTTCCCGCCCGTCGGCGTGCGGGCGATACCGCTTCCCATGGCTGCCGCTCTTCGCCACTCGAACGGTACAAAACTAGTCCGGAGCTTTCGATCAAACGCCTAAATCAGCCTACGGTTGGATCTTTAATCACACGCAAATCACGCCAGCTATTCTTCCGCGGCGCGACAGGGTCCGATCGCCGAATTGTCGATTTACCTATTATGCCGCGCAGACAGAACTGCGGGGATTTACACCTTCGACGTGGGACCTGCTTGGAACGAGCCCGCTAAGCAGCTTGCTCCGTTTAGCGATTTGCCGAGCGTTTGCGATTTATATCGGCCAAGCCCCGCCGGATCCGATTCTCTATCGGTTATTAAAAGCAGCTAGTATTCCGAACTTAATTATGGCAGTTCACTGAAGGGAAAGGACGCAACGAAACGGGTGAACATTTAAACCCATGACATTTATTTCACACCCGTAAGCAATCATGCAGTCATGGTATGCACCAATGCACGTATGCAACAATGCAGTCATGTATGCAACAATGCACGTATGGGCAAAAACACGAGCAAGACAAAAGAACTACAACCGTCTATTTATTATGTACACACATGCACTTACAGTTCTAGCTTTTCACGCACTTGGCGCCAAAATCTTCATGCAAAGAAAACACCCAGAAAAAGGCAGGGGGCAGAACTGACCTCGTGGGTCTTTATAAGTCACGGGCTGGAAGCCGCAGGAGGCTCCGAGAGACCGCGCTGGTTACCTTGTCCGACTTCGTGCGACTCGCTGGGCGCTCCTTCGACGTCCGTCCACACGGCAGCTGGCAGTGACAGCGGCTCGGCCCAGGCTCGTCGTGCGGCCGGTCGATCGGGCCTAGTCGACAACTGCTCAGAGGGAACGACGGGCCTTTGCTCTTTCAGAGGTTTGATGCTCTTAAGAGCCCGCCGTTTCCTCAGTGTCGTTTGGACTGGACCGGGGCCCCGATCACTCGGACCGTTATGCCGCAGGTTGGCGAACTCCTCTCCGGCCTCTCCAGCGACCCACTGTTCGGCACGGCCAATGAACGGCAGGCTGCGTCCTAGCTCCAGTCTCCTCCGCTCTCTCTATCAGCTCCTCACCGACTGCCAGACTCCCGACATCCAGACTGACCTCAGCTCCAACGCGGCTCCACACAACTGCGTGCGTTGGCGTCTCTGCGTGCCCTTATATTGGATCCGTGAGGCGAGTGTTTTGATCTCCGATCTCTCTACTCTTGACCCCGCTGGCTCCGCCCTTTGATCTTTTGATCGAATTGTCGTGAAGCTCGGAGAAGCAGCGGACGTGGGTGACATCATCGACACCTCGCCCCGAAAAAGGAGTCCCGCGTCTGGTGGCAGAGATGTTGGTTCGTTCAAGGACGCCGTGCCGTAACAAGATGGCGGCGTTCCTGAAGATGAAGGTGAGGCCGGATGTTTGTTGTGGCTGTAGGTGGTGAGGGATGTCGTGGTGTCTTCGTGGAGCTGGTTGATGAGAGCGATGTTTTCCAGTTGTGGAGAGGTTTTTGATGAGAGGTTGTTGAGAGATTGGCGAGGAGATGTCGTGTTTTGGCGTATGTGGAGATGCTGGTTGGTGGTGGTTGTTGTGAAGCGGTTGTGGAGAAGGTGGCTGTGGTGTTGATGATGCGGTTGGTGGTGTTGTGGTGGTTGAGAGGCGGTTGGTCCAAAATAAAGATAGCGAAAGAAAACACGAGACCTCAAAGATCACAGGCCCGGTTTACAAACGAATAAAACCCTCAGACCTCGGTGGGGAAATCTATCTGAACATCCAACTTATACGACACAATGATACTCTGGGATACCTTTTAATGGTGTCCTATGATTTCCACAAACGTACATTATAAATGAAATGCAACATTTCGAGCACATTCGCATGTAGTAATCATGTTGTATTTGAATACTTTTCAATTAAGAGATTATAAACAATACAATTGTGCTATATGATAAAAACTTTTACTTTTTCAAATTAATTATCAATCAGTTTTAATTGGCCAACCCTTTTTTATATCTTTTGTATCACCTGAACCCATTAACGATATATTTTTTCGAGAAATTTGCATCCACATCACTGTCACTCTGAAATAGTAAATCAGCAGGGGAAGATATATTTAATTTCTTACAAATTATCGATCCGCCGATCCTCTAACGATGTCTTGTCTCAGGGGCATCATACATTACTTCCCGAACAGGTGGGGGTGGGTGCCGCGTCGGGTTGGGTGGGGAGTGGGGTGGAGTGGGTGTATAGTCCGAACGTTATTGAGTTTTACATGGGGGTTGGAGGTGTTTCTAGAGCCATGATGTTGACAACCTTTTTCCATGACAAATTAAAATGAGCTGTGAAGTTTTTGGACGTTTCTCGGTGAGCTTTTTCGATAAGCATGGCTTGCCATGAGATTTCAACTGTAAGCTGGTCGATGGAAGAAAAAGAGCGACGCTCTTTCTGAGAAGATAAGAAGCAGGAGGAAGAAGAGTCTTGCAGTAGGAAAAATGGTTTTCCATTTCATCTGTAAAGCAAATGGTGTTTTTTTATTTGTGACTTACTCGCTTTGAGCTCCGAAAAGACGAAACTTTCTCCGATCAGATTTTTTACCAATGCACCTAAATCTGCGTTTTAACGGTTCATGAGGAGGCATTTGGCACCCTGTTTCCATGTTGCACTCCAGAGTTAATTTACTTCTCACGTGAGTCTCATTTATTTACTAACAGCTTCACTCCTTCACACCCTTTGCAGCCTTTTGTAGACCCCATTAAGCCCTAAAATCCGTTTAGACCCTGTTACGGCCTTTTATAACGCTTCACAGACTTTTAAGACCCCTTTTGAGATGTATAGACCTTCTTTCAACCCTTTCGAATGTTTGTGTTTTGGATTACTTTCTAATATAGGAAACTTATGACTAAATACGCACTAATTGCAGGTTGGATCGTCCTATATACACGGAAATAATTACGATTTAATTGTGTTAATTTGTAACACCCAGCAAACCCAAAACATCATGCAAAATAAGCTCCTGGCGAAGGGACTGCATCTCTGATTACCTCTCTTGTGAAGCCTACCCCTGATATTCCTGGTGGGATTTAGGGGAAGGCTTTTATGGTAATGGAGGTGATGGAAGCGATCCAGCAAGCATCTGTGATAGTCATAGTGATACGGCGATTGGCGATCGATTTGTGCCCGTGTCGATTTCCATTCTGGGTGGAAATTTCCAAAAGTCCATTAACATTTTTTAAAAATGCATTTTTGCTCTGAAATATTCCAGACATCAACTTTGGATAAAAGTTGGTCTTCAATACTCATCTTGGTAGGAGTCAACTTATTAAATACCAATAATTGAAATTGCATCATATTTTTTGAAAACAATGATTTTTTTGATGATTTTTCTAAAAAAATGAGTTTTTTTGACATGAAAAAAGCCTGTTTTTAGAAAGCTAAAAAATTTTTTGTAAGCATTCCTTCCTACGTAAATTTTTGATTGTAATGGACAGGTATATCAGAAAACTAACTGTTCAGAATTATTTTTGACCATAATGGAAAAATAATTTTCAACCATATCACAATCACAACATGAACATTTTTTTTTCCGTCCCTTCGCTTTCCGTCGCCTTAACATTGTACTGTTAGGCCTGTGGAATTCGCATACACCTTCAGTCCCGTAGGTGAGATTATTTCTTAAGTACATGGTGTAGTTAGCCCAAACCCATTGTTTAGAGGGAATTAATGTGATCATTCGGGCGGCCGACACTTTGAGTTAGGCGTTTTCTGTTTCTTGCTTTATTTTCGAACCAACTACAACAACGCCAACACACCACCCATTCAACCGCTCAACCACGCCACCACTCACCACAGCCAAGCACCGGCCATCCACCAAAACCACCACCATCTGCGCCACTTACCTCACCAAACGAACGCCCATCTCCGGGTCCACTGTACGACGGTTTCGAACGTGGAAAACCGTCGAACGGAGAAGTGGAAGGAACGAATCCCCACACGCGAGGGCGCGGCGTTTTCCCGCTGTTTTTTTCTTGCCCGCCCAAGGCGGATTCTCCTGCGCCCCCCATGGCAAGCGGGAGGGGGGAACGAGAGGGAACGCCCGCTTCTCGAAGCGCCTCGAAGGAGGGTGGAGCCAAGAAACGGTGGGGGCGGGGGGTATGGAGTCGAGCGCAGGAGGGTTCTCCTCTCTTTCGGTCCGTGTTGCTTCGTTCGGCGTTTTCTCTTGTTCGGCGTGTTTCTTCTCTTTCTGGTGTTTGCTCCTGTTTGTCCTGTCTTGCTCTGCTGGTTCGGCGTTTCTCTGTTGGCTCTCTCCTTGTTCTGGTCTCTTCTGTGTCGGTGCTCGGTCCAGTGCGTCGACGAGGGAGTACGGCAGGCACGAGGCGCCGGAGAGCAGCCTCGCCGACCACGCTCGGCCGGAGTCCACGCAGACGGGACCACGGCAGGGCGCCCAAGACCCGACATGCAGGGAAGTCGCGAACTTCACTTTCTTTTGGGTTCTGTGTGAACGTGTGTGTGTGGCGCCGGTCTTATAAAGTAGTATTGGTAACGTGTGGCCGTAGTGTTTCGCGTTTGTGTAGCGTCGAGTCATCGTTGCTTGCGATTTCTGTTTCTTTTAAATGTGATATATGTGGCAATTTGTATTATAATTGTGAGCTGTAATAATACGTGCTATATGTGTGCTATATGTGTGTGTGAATAAATTTGGCTTACTTGTTTGAAACTGTGCCCGTTCGCTTCTCTTTTTTTAATTGAACCTCCATGCTTGTTCACGTAAAGGGTTTCGTAGGGGCTTGATAACGCCGATAATTAATCAGGAACGCGAGTCCGAGGCCTCCCAGTCGGCTGAGGGGGTGTGGCCTGGAGAGAGGGTGTGGCTAGAGGGAGGAAGTGACGCAAAGGGGCGGAGCTGTTTGTCGATTTTCGCGAGAGAGGAAAGAGTGCTCGTGTCTCGAAGCGTGCTCGTGATTAAAAGCGAGCGAACGAAGGCTTCGTAAAGAGGTTCGGTGTGTGGAAACAGTCGCTCTCGAGGCGCGACGTGTTTTTTGGAAGCGAGCGAACGAAGGAGGGACAGTGTGGAATCTGCCGGTACAAAAACGGCAGTCAGCTTTGAGAGGCTGCCTGCACGTGGAGTCGACGATCGACTCGTATGGGGAGGTGATCGACAGATTCGGCTTGCGTCTGGCCGTGGAGCCTCCGTCCTTACTCACCTCACGGCTCGACACGGTGTCGATCCGCCTGTGGAGCTCGGACCTCGATTTGGGCCTTGTCTGGAGAACAGGCCAGGCCTGGATTTGTATGCTGGACTGTGAGAGAGAGCAGCTGAGGCCTATCGTCGACCTTACACAGGGTCAGAGCGCGAGGAGACCGCTTGCGGTGCGAAAGGGGCAAAGGGAGGACGAGCTCCATTTCGCCACGCGGCACGTTCGAGCGGGAGTTCAAATCCGTGGACATAAGACACATTCATGTGGGGACCTGTGGCCTGCTGCGAGCGACATTCGTGCTTTTGACAGTCCTCTCGTCCATGAGACATCATCAAGTACTCTGTCTTGTCTGCATGCATGCTGTTTGTCTGTCTGTCTTTGTCTCCACGTTGTCTAAGACATATTTCGGTAGCAACCCCCTCACAAACCTTTAGTCCGTGGTTCCGTAGTTGAGAATGGGTTGAGGATTGTTAATAAAACTATTGTCATGAATCTTGCTTGTGTTGTGATCCCCGATGTTCCCCAATAAATCTGGTTAATTCGTATGAAGTTGCCGCTATGGATTAATTAGTGTCGCGTCGAGGAACGATCCGTTCGATTGGCATATAAAACCAAAATAGTTACAGACTGGCAGAAAACGCTCGGCATCTGACAAAACCAGTCTGTAACCAGGGGTTCTATTTCCCCAACTGGCAAGGTACAAGGATTACGTTGGTATCGCGATTGAAGGCGCGTGACCCGAGGCCTGTGCCGAGCCGGCTGGCGTTATAGATCCCGGAGACGGCCGGAGTGGGTTGAGAATCCCTCCGTTGCTGAATCCTTAACAATTGGTGTCAGGAGTGGGATATTTGGACCAGTGGTGCATTTTGCACCCCGGACATTGGTTACAAAAAAAAGCGGTCCAAATTTGATTTGATTTTATGTTTGAGCGGATCAGAGGAAAAACTTGCAAATTATAAAGAAAATGGAGCCGTGGATTTTTGGCGGCGCGGAACAAAGCTGGAAGAGGAAAAACGGAAACACGATTTGGAATTGAAACAACTGAAGGAAGAGGTAAGCTCAGGCAAACAGTTAAGAGAAAGCCTAGAACAGAAGATAAAAAGAGGAGAGAAATCGTTGGAGAAAAGGAAGGAAGAATTGTTGGAAAAGTCATAACAGCTTTGGAAATCGGAGCGCAGGGGAAATGAACTGGCACTTCAACTAAAAATTAGCGAGAAATACAGTAAGAGAATGGATGACATGAGGGAGGAAGAATGCAAAAGAGGTGCGGAGATGAGGAAGGAATTATGGGAAAAAGCTTCTGAGTTACAGAAACACAAAAACAAAGAGATGGAATTACAAAACGAGCTGAGGATGTTCAGAGAGGAAAGAAAGAGAACAGAGAATGAAACGTTAAGGAACCACACTGTGCAGATCGAACAGTTAGAAGAAGCCAAAGCACGGTTGGAGTATGCGGAGATTGACAAGAAAATTAGGAAAACACTTCTGAGTTACGGAAACACCAAAACAGAGACGAATACAAAACGAGCTGAGGATGTTTAAGAAAAAGAAAGAATGGAGAATGAACGTAAGGAACCACACTGTCAAATGAACAGTTAGAAGCCAAGGCGCAGATAAACAATGAGAGACAGTGGAAGGAACAAGAAAGAACCAAAAGAACAACGCGAATAAAAGGAAAGGAATCAGCCATTGAAAGAATGCAGTGAGATGGGAGAATGCAGAACAGCAGAGACAGTGGGTAAGAACAACGAACAAGGAGAACAGAAAGGAAATCACAAAATGAAGGAAACGATGAGATTGGAGAATGAAGAACATGAAGATGGTGGGATAGAAAACAAAAGAAAACGAAAGTTGAGGTTGCCAACTCAGGAGAGAGCAAGCGGGTACAGGAATGGAAAACCCCTGGAAAATAGAACAACTCAAGCTTGAGAATAAGAACACTCAATGGCAAGAAATGGACAGAAGTATAAGCACAAAATATGGGAGTGTGATACACACAGGGGATTTAGGGTGCTGAATTGCATGACCACTCATTGGATGGACACCACAATTAGAGCAAACCCTCAGTGATGAGACACTCGAGAGAG
>CM068955.1:19982643-19996590 GCA_035128595.1 Eptatretus atami
ATGCATGCTGTTTGTCTGTCTGTCTTTGTCTGCACGTTGTCTCAGGCACATTTCGGTAGCAACCCCCTCGAAACCTTTAGTCCGTGGTTCCCTAGTTAAGAACGGGTTGAGGATTGTTAATAAAACTATTGTCGTGAATCTTGCTTATGTTGTGATCCCCGATGTTCCCCAATAAATCTGGTTAATTCGTATGAAGTTGCCGCTATGGGTTAATTTGTGTCGCGTCGAGGAACGATCCGTTCGATTGGCATATAAAACCAAAATGGTTAGACTGGCAGAAAATGCTCGGCATCTGACAAAACCAGTCTGTAACCAGGGGTTCTATTTCCCCAACTGGCAAGGTACAAGGATTACGTTGGTATCGCGATTGTGTGGGTTGAGAATGGGTTGAAACACAGCCGGAGTGGGTTGAGAATCCCTCCGTCGCTGAATCCGAAACAATATATATATATATATATATATATATATATAAGTATCCCACTGCCGAATATATCCCACCCCTTGACAGGTGCCATTGTAACAAGATAATCAATCACTTCACTTCACCTATCAGTGGTCATAATATTTTGGCTCATCAGTGTATATACATATATATGTATATGTATATATATATATATATATATTTACACATGTATATATTTACACACACACACACACACACACACACTCTTCAGAAAGTATCCACACCCCTCAACTTTTGTCACATTTTGTTGTGTTACAGCCTGAATATAAAATGGATTTCATCTTGTTTAAAAAAATCTTTTTGTTGTTGTTTATATTATTAAAGACCTTTACAAACCATGCAAACAAAATCACTGTGTACCCTTCAACCTGTTTTACTATCGGATTTGGTTCATTGGAACGGGAAAAAGGTCCAAAAGCTCAATACGATTCAAGGTTTTCACTGAAAAGGCTGTGGAGACACCATCAACATAATCGGGTTTCTCACAAGGAACTCGATTCGCCAAAACGTGAAATCTCACATCTTAAAACAATAACATCACCCGAACGAATGGACCTACGTCTGCAGAGAGGAGTTTGTGGCATTTATCAGGTTCAGATCATCGAGCTTCTGCAGGATGACCAAGGCACAAGACTCATGGCTCTAAAAAACAAGAGACACCGAGACAAAGATCAGGTTAACTCCTTTCATGGTTGGTGGTGACAGTGACCAGACAAATTAACTACTGCAAAGGTGTGGGAAGTGGGGGTGTGAGCGGTTACTTTCAGTGGATCAATATAAAGATAAAGGGTCCAGGAAGAAAAATTTGAGTACCCTGCTACAACTTTGTGAAACAAATAATCTCACGTGCAGTGAAAGATATTGATATCGATTTAAATTAGATGTGCTGACAAGTCAAAATGCCAAGGAGAAGGTGATCCATATGACTGCAAGAGCTTGGCCCATCACCGGCCAAAATAGGGCACAATACCGTCATCCCGAAGTTCAAAAATAAAGGGCCACGATAACAAGCAGCTGGGAGGTGGCCAAATTTCGTCATACAATGATAAAGAAGACCAAAATGGACTTCATCTGCAGGCAGAGTTATCTGTTGTAGGGGGACACTTGGAGGTGCAAATGTGCAACGATGGCACACGTACATTGCTGCAGGCAAGGTGCATGGCCATGTTTCGCTTCTTGTCCTGCAACGTCGTGTTGGCTTTGGCGGTGTGAAGCAACAGCTCTGTGGATAACCAGCACAAACAATGCAGTCAAAGTTTTCAATCCGCCAAAGCTTTTGAAAGAAGCACTGGATTAACTGAGAATAAAGTTTGTGGGAAAGTGCACAACTTACATTGAAGACAACTTGATTGCAACATATTGATGGATACATTTTGTATAGTATTAGTGCACAACTTACATTGAAGACAACTTGATTGCAACATATTGATGGATACATTTTGTATAGTATTAGACAATAACAATTGTAAAACGTAGGTTTGTAATTGTTCACCTGTTGTTAAAAAAAACACCCCAAAAAACCCAGTGCTAAACATACATTGTATATATATATAAATAAATGTATAAATATTAAATATACATAAATAAATATGTATATATACATATATATATATATATATATATACAGTATATATATAAACACACACACACACACACACACACACACACACCTTTCAGAAAGTATTCACACCCCTCGACTTTTGTCACATTTTGTGGTGTTTCAGCCTGAATTTTTTAATGGATTAAATTTAAATTATTCGTCACTGATCAACACAAAATACCCCATTCTCACAAAGTGAAAACATGTTTGAAGAAATTTTTTCAAATTAATTACAAATGAAAAGCTTTAATGTCTTGCGTCAATAAGTATTCAACCCATTTGCTTTGACACTCCAAATTGAGCTCAGGTGCATCCAATTTTCTTTGAACATCCTTGAGATGTGTCTGCAACGTGATTGGAGTCCACCTGTGGCCAATTCAATTGAATTGACTTGATTTATAAAGAAACACACCTTTCTAGATAAGGTCCCACATTGACAGTGCATGTCAGAGCAG
Source organism: Eptatretus atami (assembly GCA_035128595.1). Taxonomy (NCBI): domain Eukaryota; kingdom Metazoa; phylum Chordata; class Myxini; order Myxiniformes; family Myxinidae; genus Eptatretus; species Eptatretus atami. The sequence goes on from CM068955.1 coordinate 19,985,162, forward strand.
AAACTCCACCATGAAGTCCAAGGAACTGTTTGTAGAACTCTGACAGAATTGTGAGGAGGCAGAAATCTGGGGAAGGGTATAAAATAATTTCTGGACTGTTGAAAGTTCCCAAAAGCAAAGCGAGTTCCATCATGAGGAAATGGAGAGAATATGGAACTCCCCAGACTCTTCCCAGAACCGGCAATCAGACCAAACAGCAATCGGGCAAGGACCTTGATCAGGGAGGTGACCAAGACACCAATGACCACTCTGACAGAACTAGAGTTCCTTGGCTGAAATGGGAGAACCTGGTGGAAGGCCAACGGTCTCTGTAGCACTTCACTAATCTTGGCTTTATGGGAGAGTTGCCAGAGGGAAGCCACTCCTGAGAAAAAGGCACATGGGAGCACAATTGGAGTTTGCAAAAAGGTGCGTGAAGGACTGAGAGCAGGAGGCAAAAATATTCTGTGGTCTGATGGGACGAAAATTGACCTCTTTGGTCTAAATGCAAAGTGCTGCGTCTGGAAGAAACCCAGCACAGCTTATCACCCATCTAACACCATCCCAACAATGAAGCATGGTGGTGACAGCATCATGCTGTGGGGATGCTTTTCAGCAGCAGGGACTGGGAGACCTGTAAGGATAGAGGGAACAATGAATGGAGCCAAATACAGGCAAATCATTGAGGAGAACCTGCTTCAGAGTGCAAAAGATCTTTGACTGTGGCAAAGATTTACGCTCCAACAGGACACCGACGCCAAGCATACAGCCAAAGCAACACTGGAATGGCTTCAGAACAAGAACATGAAAGTCCGAGAGTGGCCCAGCCAAAGCCCAGACTTGAATCCCATTGAGAATCTGTGGAAAGACTTGAAGATTGCTGTTCACCGACGTTCCCCATCCAACTTGACAGAGTTTGAGCAAATCTGCAAGGAAGAATGGGAGAAAACACCCCACAGGCAAATGTGCAAAGCATATACAGACATACATTAGAAGAGATAAAGCTGTAATTTGGATCATCAATTTAAACTTTCCTCCTTCAACACGTCTCTGACTCCCGAGTATCTCTCCCTGGTTACTCCCTCCTCCAGTACGACAGACCTGAGCCTCATCCTGGCAGCGGAGTTGCTCTCCATCAAAGACTCTATTCCTCTTTCCATGCACTGCCTTCACTCCTCCACACCTCCAGGAATACCTCTGGCTATGGCTTCCCCTCCACTCCCACCTCATGTTGATATGTGTGTTGTACTGTCCCCACCAAACAGTGATGACCCCATTTACATCTCTCTCTCCAAAAATATGGACCAACTTCTATCTTCTCATCCGAACTCTCTCTCTTCCTCATATGTGGTGACTTCAATTGCCATCATGCCAGTTGGCTGGGTGTGGGTACCACTCACCTGCCATGGTATTTCAGCAAAACACTTTTGCGACTCATTGGGACTGACACAATCTGTCAACTTCCCGACCCGGATCTCAACCAACAGTACTCCATCTCTTCTGGATCTGATTTTGACCAATTTCCCTGAAAATATCTGCTGTTCTTCCTCCGCTCCAATGGGTTCATCTGACCACATGCTTGTCAAAGTAGACATCTCTCTGGCTGTTATTAGAGAACCATCTCAGTGCCGTCGAGTCTGATATTTCACTCAGGCTGACTGGCAGAGACTGCAAGCAGCCATCAAACTTCTGGACTGGTCTTCCATCTCTACGTTCTCTGACCGACTCATCCTGGGAATTCTTTCAAAGAAACTTCTCCTCTCTCATGCACAGATTTATCCCCTCTCGTCTTCAGTTGTCCTGCCCTTCCTCCCGCCCATGGTGTACTGAAGCTTGTGGCGAGGCAGTTGTCCTGAAACAACTTGCCTTCACCTCATGGAAGGCGAATCCAACTGAAGGCAATCTCAGCTTCTTCCACAAAGCTGGGAACAAGTTTGTGTCTAACCTCAGGAGAGCCAGAAAACAACATCTTTCTAATCTTAAGTCTGACCTCTCAAACCTGTCTCCTTCCTCCAAATCCTGGTGGCATCTAGCCAAGTCTGTTTCTGGTGTTTGTTCCCCCTCCATCCCCTCCTTACCTCAAATGGCCACACAGCTAACACAACATGTGAAAAAGCTGAATGCCTAAACTCCATGTTTGCTTCTAAATCTTGTGTCCCAAACCCATCGCTTTCTGTACGCAACTTACCCAGTCGCACCCAGCTGTTCCTGTACTCTGTGTCCTTTTCTTCTGACAAGGTGGAGAGTTTGCTATCAAACCTTGACTCAGATTCTGCAACCGGTCCCGATGGCATCACCCCATGTGTCCTAAAAACCTGCTCTACTGCTCTTGCTCACCTTCTCTCTGCTCTGCTCACGCTCTCATTTACTCAATGTCATCTGCCATCTGCTTGGAAATCAGCAAACATGACTGCTCTGCATAAAAAAGGTGCAAAAACAGATCGCAGCAACTACTAGCACCTTCCATCAGGTTTTATCAGTCTTCTCTCAATCATCAGCAAGGTTATGGAATCCATCATCACTTCAGACATTAAATCCTTCCACTTCTCCAATGGCTTGATTCTGATCATCAATTGGGATTCAGACCAGGTCACTCTACCCTGGATATGCTGCTTCTGCTCTCCCAACAATGGATGGAGATCCTCAATGCCAGACATGAAATCAGAGCAATCTCATAGACATATCACATGCTTTCAATAAAGTCTGGCACCTGCCCTGCTCACCAAACTCTCTTCCTATGGTATCCAAGGCAATCTCCATCATGGCTCGCAGACTTCTTCTGCCGTCACAACAACGTGTGGCCCTTATTGAGTTCTCTCATCTCTTCTTGTCTAGGCTGAGTTCCTCAACGTGCGTTCTGGCCCTGTTCTTTTTCTGGTTTTCGATCAATGATCTCTCTGACTCTCTGGAAAATCCTCTTTCTCTCTTTGCTGATGACTCCACCCTCTGCAATACCATCTGTCATCCCTCAGGTCAGCAAGCAGCAGCTTCTTCGCTCACTGAAGATCTGGATAAAATCACAAATTGGTCCAACACGTGGAACATGTCCTTCAACCCTGACAAATGTCACACTCTCACAATGTCCCTCAGAAAGGACTTTCTGGAACCCCTCTCCCAACTACTTTCTCAACAATCCTTTTGAATAAGTTCTTTCATCCAAGCTGATATCTGCCATGATCTGCCATGATCTTTCCTAGGATCACTATCTGCCATGATCTTTCCTGGGAAAGCCACATTTCCAAGCAGGCCTTGAAAGCCAGTTGCCATCTGTGCATCCTCCATCGTGCAATGTCCTTCCTTTGCACACCTGAGCTCCTCACCTCATACAAAGCTTTCGTCCGCAGCCTGATGGAGTACTGCTCTCCTTTGGGCTGGTGCTCCTGCCTCTCACCTTTCTCGGCTTGATGCTGTGGAAACCAAAGCATTTAGGATCATTGGTATCTCCCGCGATGAGGCTGAGTCTTTGGGGCTCTCGCTCTCTCACCGCAGTCAGGTCGGTGGTCTCTTTGTCTTTTACAGTCTCCTCTCCAGCCTCCTCCTATGTCTGCGATGGTTCCCCAATATTTCCGCAGGGCATTCAAGGACTGCCAGCAACCCCTTTCTGGTAAAACTTCCAAAATCAAGAATCATTGCTCACCTTCATTCCTCTTTTTCCCCGCCTTTTGAACAAACTCCCAAACTCTCTTAAATCCCACTCTTCCCTCCAGGTCTTCAAAACAGTTGTTCACCACCATCTCTTATCACCCCCCCATCAAAACCACGATGTGTTCTACCCATGCTAATCCACCGCAAACGCAAGTCCTTCAAATGCCCTGCTTTCCTTCCTGAAAGTCCCTGTCGTGTCCATCTTGTTTATCCTGTGTACCCTGCCCCACCAGTCTCCCTTCCACAGATCTCATGTCTCTGTCACCACTGGTTTGTTCTTCCCTCTCCCACCCCTCATCTCCTGCTCCCCTTGTTACCCTCGCCGAAGGATTCGGAGAGGGTATTGCATCTGGGCCAGTTTGTTTGTCTGTGTCTGTCCGCATAGAACTTTCATATTTTTCTCCGCAACCGTTTGTTGGATTGAGATGAATTTTCATCATTGGTGCGACTACTCATGCAGAATGTTTCAATGATATTTATGACATCATAGGTCACATGATGTGGCAGCCATGTTGGAAAAACAGAAAAACTTTGGACCTCTATCTGAAACCAAACCAGGAAAAATTTGAAATTTGGCACACAGCAAGTACTCCTCATGGGGAATGTGATTTCTTTTTTATGACGTCAGAATTGCATATGTAGAACGCCACATCCGATCAGTATGAAAATTTTTGAGGGTCATCTCAGAATAAAATGGTCCACAGAAAAAAATTGGATGACGTCATCGGTCACTTGGTTCGGCAGCCGTTAAAAAAAAAGAAGAAGAAACCTTTAAAAATCTTTTCTGAAGTGGCTGAACAGATCAAGGCGAAACTTTATACGTTTGACCGCCTGTCCATGAGGAACAAAAGGTTCACACATATGAAGTCAAAGGTTAGACGGTTTGGCAGCCACATTCGATTTACCCCTAAAACCTATATTAAAAAAATACACCACTCAAAAGAAGTCCTGGTGAGGGAGGGTCTGCAATCTCTCGTTGCTCTTATTCTTGGTGTACGTTGTGCGTGTTAGCTCCCATGCGAGCCTCAACATTAAATAAATAAATTGCTCCCAAAGGTGCTTCGACAAAGTATAGACTCGGGGTTGAATACTGATGCAAGACATTTCAGATATTCATTTTCAATTAATTTGCAAAACAAACATGTTTTCACTTTGTCATAATGGGGTATTTTGTGCAGATCGGTGCCAATTTTATTTTTTAAATTTAATCCATTTTAAATTCAGGCTGTAACACAACAAAATGTGACAAAAGTCATGTGGTGTGAATAGTTTCTGAAGGCACTGTATATGTATGTATGTATGTGTGCGTGCGTGCGTGCGTCGAGATATATACATTAGTTTACATAGACATAGACATATATATATATATATATATATATGTATATGTATATATATAAATATACATATCAAACGCATAGCCTGATGTTGGCTTAATGGTTCGGGTGGTGAGCTTGGGATTCTAGGATCCCGAGTTCAAATCCCACTCAGCTGTTGAATTAATACCAGGTGGGGTTGACTCTGCCTGTCATCCTTCCGAGGTTGGCAAAATGAGTGCCAGCATGCTGGTATCCTGTGTCGGAGTGGCAACCTGTCCAGGATTGTATCCAATAGCCAAGGAGACTGCTTCGGCAGCACCAATGTTCTGCACAGAGTGTGGTCCTAATTGATGGATATCAGACGAACCCCCTGACTTATGGTGAGCATCGCTACAGATTATATCTCGCATGGTAAAACCGCATATTTCGCACAGAACAACCATCCATCTGCCACCCAGACGATTGTTCAGGCAAATGCAACATTATATATGGATGTATGTATGTGTGTCTCCTGCATAACTCCAAAACTATAAAACCTAATAGACTGAACCTTTGCATGCATACTAGGAAAACTCTAAGGAAGTGCAGGAGTTAAAATTGTGTGTTTGCATTAATTAAAACACCCCTTTTGAAGATAATCAACGGCCTTATTGTGTGATCCTCGGCCACCTTACTGCCTGGGTCTTAAGGTGTTTCCTGGGTAACCTCACTGGGGTGTGAAGCTGTCATGTTTTCTGGCCTGCTCAACTATGTCTTGACTTGGAACAGGCTGCAACAATGTCTTAAGAATAAAGTTGTTGTTTTCACTTTCCTCACTCATATTATCGAATGCCTGTTCATTATAGTTACGAATCACTGGGTACATTGCAATGCTTATAAACATCCAGACGTCAGCATTCGTGGCTTGACATTTCGGGGTTTCCAGGAGGTGTATGTTTAATGTTGCTAATCACGTGCAAATGAGCCGTTTCTTATCAACCGTTTCGTTGGAGACCTTGATTGAGTGCTTAAGCCACTTGGGAGCGCTCTCCAAGCTGCTTGGTTGTTCGTTTCGGTATAAGTATCCATGCTTTCAAGGGAACATCAATTAGACAGACGAATGTTTCCACCTGTGTTGGGCTGTGCAGTGCCGTGCAGTCGGTGTCTCAGGAAGTATCTCATCCACTGAAAATGTACAATTTTATTTTCTTTCATGCGATTTCCTTATATAATCCACTCCTCACTTAGACATCGATACATGTATAAAAACAATAAGGTCCATCCGACCAGGTGTTTGGCGTGATCTTGCTGTGAAGGCAGAGAGCAGAGATCGACATTGTGTTCAGCACGGCCATGATATATTTAATTGAAATTTGCTAATTTCATGTATTTTATGCGTGTGTAATACAGTGGGGAGAACAAGTATTTGATACACTGCCGATTTTGCAGGTTTTCCCACTTACAAAGCACGTAGAGGTCTGTAATTTTATCATAGGTACACTTCAACTGTGAAAGACGGAATCCAAAACAAAAATCCTGAAAATCACATTGTATGATTTTTAATAATTAATTTGCATTTTATTGCATGAAATAAGTATTTGATACATCAGAAAAAACAGAACTTAATATTTGGTTCAGAAACCTTTGTTTGCAATTACAGAATCAGACGTTTCCTGTAGTTCTAACCAGGTTTGACAGACTGCAGCAGGGATTTTGGCCCACTCCTCCATACAGATCTTCTCCAGATCCTTCAGGTTTCGGGGCTGTCGCTGGGCAACACAGACTTTCAGCTCCCTCCAAAGATTTTCTATTGGTTCAGGTCTGGAGACTGGCTAGGCCACTCCGAGACCTTGAGATGCTTCTACGGAGCCACTCCTTAGTTGCCCTGGCTGTGTGTTTCGGGTCGTTGTCATGCTGGAAGACCCAGCCACGCCCCCATCTTCAATGCTCTTGTTGAGGGAAGGAGGTTGTTGGCCAAATCTCACGATACATGGCCCCATCCATCCTCCCCTCAATACAGTGCAGTCGTCCTGTCCCCTTTGCAGAAAAGCATCCCCAAAGAATGATGTTTCCACCTCCATGCTTCACGGTTGGGAGGGTGTTTTGGGTTGTACTCATCCTTCTTCCTCCAAACACGGCGAGTGGAGTTTAAACCAAAAAGCTCTATTTTGGTCTCATCAGACCACATGACCTTCTCCCATCCTCCTCTGGATCATCCAGATGGTCATTGGCAAACTTCAGACGGGCCTGGACATGCGCTGGCTTGAGCAGAGGGACCTTGCGTGCGCTGCGGATTTTAATCCATGACGCGTAGTGCGTTACTTATGGTTTTCTTTGATACTGTGGTCCCAGCTCTCTTCAGGTCTTGACCAGGTCCTGCCGTGTAGTTCTGGGCTGATCCCTCACTTTCTCATGATCATTGAGGCTCCACGAGGTGAGATCTTGCATAGAGCCCAGACCAGGAGATTGACTGTTATCTTGAACTTCCTCCATTTTCTAATAATTGCGCCAACAGTTGTTGCCTTCTCACCAAGCTGCTTGCCTATTGTCCTGTAGCCCATCCCAGCCTTGTGCAAGCTACAATTTTGTCCTGATGTCCTTAGACAGCTCTCTGGTCTTGCCCATTGTGGAGAGGATGGAGTCTGTTGATTGAGTGTGGACAGCGTCTTTTATGCAGATAACGAATTCAAACAGTGCAGTTAATACAGGTAATGAGTGGAGAATGGGAGGGCTTCTTAAAGACAAAACTAACAGGTCTGTGGAGCCGGAATTCTTACTGGTTGGTAGGTGATCAAATACTTATTTCATGCAATAAATGCAAATTATTATTTTAAAATCATACAATGTGATTTCAGGATTTTTGTTTACATTCCCTCTTTCACAGTTGAAGTGTACCTATGATAACCAGAGTTGGTGTCAAAGCCACCCAATGCTCGCCTGTTTATACATTTATCGTTTTTAAAAGACGAGTCTAATAATTAATATTTTTATAAAGCATTGCAGTGAAGTATAATCAATAAAGCAATATATGTATTTGTATATGTAATCAGTAACAAGAGCGCAAGTGAGCACAATATACGCCCTAACAAGAAGGTATATACAGAATTGTGCTACTACATGGAAAACAGCATCTGGTTGCCATGGCAACCACTTTAGATGACGAACGTATGTCGTGACACACCGTCTCCACAATCTGTACCTATGTACCAATATGAAACGTGAAAGTTGAAAACTTTGGGAGTTAGAGTGCGGACAGGAACGGATGGAAAACAGCATCCTGGTTGCCATGGCAACCACTTTAGATGACGAACGTATGTCGGACACACCGTCTCCACATCTGTACCTATGTACCAAATATGAAACGTGAAAGTTGAAAACTTTGGGAGTTAGAGTGCAGACAGGAACGGACGGACAGACAGACAGACAGAGACAGACAGACGGACGGAGACCGGTATACATAATACGCCCCGATATATATATATATATATATATATATATATATATATATATATTATCGCGGCGTATAAAAAATAGTGGTAGATAAAAACATTAGAAAGGAAACTAGAGGGGAGCACTTGGGAGATGCAAAACCTCTTGCCCCAATACTGCTGGGTCACTCAAGTGAACCTTATATCCTATTCATTAAATATGTCAACAGTGGACAGTTATAGTTCTTTTCTCCAACATTTTTTTTTGGGGGGGGGGGGTTGGAATCACTTAAAACATGTAGAAATGCAAAAAAAAGAAATCGAATTTTGTTGAAAAAAAAGTTGCAAATTTTTTTCTCTAACAATTTTTTTTGGGGGGGGGGGGGTTGGAAATCACTTAAAACATGTAGAATGCAAAAAAAAAAAATTTTTTTCTCTAAATTTTTTGGGGGGGGGGGTTGGAAATCACTTAAAACATGTAGAAATGCAAAAAAAAAAGAAATTCTTTTTTCTCTAACAATTTTTTTTGGGGGGGGGACCAAGTCCAAAATCTAATGGCATGATCCTGGACCATACCTACACCCCCACCAAGTTTCGTCGAAATCCGTCGACGAGTTTTTCCGTAATACTGTTCACAAACAAAAAATAACTTGCATCAAAAAATTTAACATTTTCACGCTCACGCTCACGCCGGGGGTATCGCTATAGCTCTTGTTCTTCGAACAGCGAGCTAAAAATTAGACCTCTACGTGCTTTGTAAGTGGGAAAACCTGCAAAATCGGCGTATATCAAATACTTGTTTCCCCACTGAATATAAACTGTATTACCATGATGGAACGTGTGTGTGTGTTTTGTTGTGTGCTGTTTGTGGATTGTGTGTGTGTGCACATGTGGGGTTTCAGAATGTGGAATGGAGTCCTCAGGCTCAAAGTATCCACCTTCATTTCGGTAAGGGGGTCACGATTCATGGACCAAGATGTGAAGTTTTTTGTTTTCAAAGTTTTGTGCCGAGGGCTCTCTTCAGGATCGACACTGAGCCCAGAACGGCTTCCAACTGTAGTTCGTTTGTCGTGATATTCCCTGGGATGGTTTTTAATATCTCTGTGAGGTTTGTCATAATCACTGGTACAACTTTAGCATTCTTCAGCTCCCAGGATTTTTTCACTTCATACTTGAGGTCTTGGTAATTTGACATTTTCTTGATTTCTGCATCGTTTGTCCAAAATCACAGGTATTAACACCTCAATTAGCAATGCCAATTTTTTTTTCCACCTAACTATAATATGTGGTCACAATGCTTTGTTTTAGATGTTCACGCTCGATGGGATCATAAGGTCGTACGTGAGCGGTACTTCAATGTTTTCAGTGTTTGCTTTTGGTTCATTTCCCCACAATTTTTCTGGAATTGGAATTTCAAAATTTTTGCAAATGTGCCAGCGGATTACTTTACAAACTCTTGTGTTGTTGTGTGTCCAGCTGTTCTCACATGTTTGTTTTTTTTCATGTTCGGTCATTAAGCATAACATATCATTCTCTTTACTAACCACACCTCCACGCCTCACCTGTCTTCTTTTTTTCCCTCCTCTCCCCCACCCTTTTCTCTCACTCTGTCCCCTCCTCACTCCCCCCTCATAAAATGCATCTCTCCTCCTACACCTGTGTGTGTGTGTGTCTCTACCCTTGCTGTATATATTTTATTTAACAATAACGTCATCAATGACGTGGTTTGGCAGCCACATTGGTTTCAAGGAAAAAATAAAATAAAATTATATTTCGGAAACCACTGAGTAATTGATTCGAAACTTTGCAGTGATGATCCACTCCCTTTACTCCATGCAATGTGATGCGATTCATATCGATGCGATAAGCCGTTGCGGAGAAAACGGGTTTGAAAGCGTCGGTTTTCAAATGAACATGGCTGCCAAACCACGTGACATATAGCAGTGAAAATTTGCATTCTGCCCATGATTGGGTAGAGGATCACGTGTGTGAAGTTTCGTCTTGAGCGGATAAGATTCGTTTTTCAATACAATATGGCTACCACACCACATGACCTATGTCGTCATCATTTTTACCCTGTATGCAACAATGGTGGTAGATGATCCATCCATCCATTGGGATCATACTCTGTGCAGAGCGTTGGTGCTACCTAAACAGTCTCCTTGGCTATTGGGCACAATCCTGGACAGGTCGCCACCCCGACGCAGGATACCAGCAAGCTGGTACTTATTTTGCCGACCTCAGAAGGATGACAGGCTGAGTGAATCCCACCTGGTATTAATTCAACACCCAAGCAGGATTTGAACTCAGGACCCTAGGAACCCAAGCCCACCACTCTGGAAGATGATATATGGTAAATTTCGCTTTGATCAGATAAGCAGTTCCAGAGAAAACATTATTTAATATTAATTTCAATCCAACATCGCCGCCGAACCATGTGACCTATAAATTATTCTTTATCACCCTAGTATCCCCAAGTCAAGGGGAACATATCTGTGAAGTTTCCCCTCAATCTGTTCAGCCGTCTGGAGAAGAAGATTTTTGGGTAAATCCAAGATGGCTGCCAGACCATGTGACCTACGACATCATCGTTATCAAACATTATTTAGCACTAGCTGGAGTACCCGGCATTGCCCGGGGAAAAAAATAGGAAGAAGAAAGGGGTAAATTGTAGTGGTTAATATATATCACATTTAATTTGGACATATTGTTGCGGATTTGGAAGTTTACTGCACTCAACATACAGGTCCTATAGCTCAGTTATATCGATAAGTAATGTGGATAGATAGCTCCCTTTTCCCTTATCTAATGGGTAATTAAATGTTCCTGGGCTGTGGAGTTATTTTAATAGTCAGGTTTTCCTTCTTTTATTTTACACCACCAACGATAACAACACCAACGATAACCTTCTGCTCCCGGCATTCTCCGCGCGCTCGCTGAAATGCGGGTGTGTTCAGAATGCATTCGCAATCTGAATTCCATTCCCTAATATGGACATGAATCGGCTCGCTTGGGCATTCCAAGAGGTGGGATGCGACAGCCCCCACACAACGATGAGCGAACTGAATTCCATTCCCTAATA
>CM068955.1:20010144-20020925 GCA_035128595.1 Eptatretus atami
AAAAAAAAGAGAGAGAATCTGATGCCGCTGACTGGTTGCAGTATCAGAGTCGAGGTTTGACAGCAAGCTCTCCACCTTGTGAGGAGAAAAGGGCACAGAGTCCAGGGACAGCTGGGTGCGACTGGGTAAGGTGGCTACAGAAAGTGACGGGTTTGGGACACAAGATTTAGAAGCAAACACCGAGTTTAGGCATTCAGCCTTTTCTACGTGCGGCCATTTGACGCAAGGGAGGGGATGGAGGGGGACATACACCAGAAGCAGATTAACTATATGCCCCCTGGATATGGAGGAGGGAATCAGGTTTGAGAGTTCTGATTTAAAGATGAGAAACATGTTGTTTCGCTGAGGGTAGCGACACCCCTGTTCCGAGCTTTGTGGAAGGAACCTTCAATCAGTAAGGAAGCAAAATACTACCTTCAGTAGTATTTTGCCTTCCATGAGGCGAAGGCAAGTTGTTTCAGGACAACTGCCTCGCCACAAGCTTCAGTGAACCAAGGGCTGGAGGAAGGGTAGGACAATTGAAGAGCGGAGGGGATAAATCTGTGCACGAGAGAGAGAGAGAGGCAAGTTTCTATGAAAGAATCCCAGGACGAGTTGATGTTGGGAAATTGTGATGGAGACCAGTCTAGAAGTTTGATGCTGCTTGAAGTACCGACAACTCTCACACTCACGATGTCTCTCCGAAAGGACCATCTGGAGCCCACCCCAACCCACATCTACTTTCTCAACAATCCTCTTGAAGACAGCCTTTCATTCAAGCTTCTGGGTCTTACTACCTGCCATGATCTTTCCTGGGAAAGCTACATTTCCAACCTGGCCTCCAAAGCCAGTCATTGACAGAGCATCCTCCGTCGTGCATTGTTCTTCCTCGACCCACTTTAGGTCTTGACCATATACAAAGCTTTCGTCCGCAGCGTGATGAAGTATTGCTCTCCCCTCTGGGCTGGTGCTCCTGCCTCTCACCTTTCTCGGCTTCACGCTGTGAAAACCAAAGCATTCAGGATCATTGGTATCTCCCGCGGTGAGGCTGAAGTCCTTTGGGTCTCTCACTCTCTAACTGCAGGCAGGTCGGTGGTCTTTCTGTCTCCTCCTCCAGCCTCATCCCCCCCCCCCGCTCTGTCTGATATATCTCACCCCCCCCCCCTTCCCTCAAGGAGTCGCCAGTCCGCCAGCAACCTCCTTCCGGTAAAAACTATCAAAATTAATAATTACTGCTCCAAAGCCAGTTACTCTTTCATTCCTCTTTTGTCCCACCTCTTGAACAACTTCCACACTCTCTTCAATCCCATTCTTCCTCCAGGTTTTCAGAAAACTGTTCACCACCACCTCTTATCTTCCCCATCCAACCACGATCTTTTGTACCCCGTTAATGCCACCCAAACCCACCTCTTCAAATTCCCTGCTTTCCTTCCTAAAGTCCTTCTGTCCATCTTTTTACAGTGTACCCCCCATCCCTCTCCCTTCCACAGATCTCTATGTCCCTGTTCCCCACTGTTTTTTCCTTCCCTCTCCCCCCCTCTTTTCTCCTGCTCCCCTTATTGTGCTTTCTGTGTGTTAGCTCTTATACGAACCTCGACAGTGTCCACAAAAAAAAAAAAAAAACATGTGAATGATATCAACAATCCTGGAGCACCAGGATGGAATCACTCCAGCTCACAAGTTGCTTCAGGCTTTTAACAACCATCAGCTTACATCCATCTATTCTCGCCTTGCAAAACAGGCTCGGCATCCCGACCGTGCATACGTTGCTGTTGCTTAGAGCTCACTAATAAATCTAAGGATTTGCGCAATTTTCCCAGAATGCATTTCACAGACCATTCTATTTGGACGATAATTTCAGAAACAAATGACTACAGAGAGCCGAATACTCATCCAAAGCAGATTATGATCACAAAGTGATACCTGAGATTGGGAATTACAATCCGAAGTTTTTGGTGGAAGAGAATCCTTGCAATGTTATGATCCACCTCTTACGGGACTGAAAGACATGCAGCATCTGGCATGGGCTGCAGTTCCCATATCGTTCTGTACATATCTGCTCTTAACTGTGTACGCTTCTTTGGTTTATAATAAAAAGGTGCGATGACAGACCTTTCAATACGTGCCAAAGCTTGGCACACGATAATTCAAAACAGCATTGCAGAATGTATCTTGCATCGTCAGGCTACCTTAAACACAGCAATTGGAGTTTCATCAAGTCAGAATCAATAAGTTCACAAAGCAGATCACAGGATAATGAACGAGCAGAAAGGAAAGGCCTCGCCGAGCGTCGGTGCACAGTCAACCACGTTCCGGGCACATGTGGACACTCACTCTCCACCAATTGCCTCCATTTATCGTCCTGCTGCTTGGCAAGCTCACCACGACCACAAACATTAGCCACAAACAGAATTCTTCGCTCACACAAGCGGCTTTGAAATCCCAATCGACCTTTGTGCAATCAAAAGGCATCATCAGTGGCAAACGCTTGCGCCTGGTAGACAAATGATTGAATATTGAATAACCTCAGCTTGGAGAGCACAGCCAACTTCCCAAGATGGAACATTTCACTTCACAGGAAGATCGGAGTTGGGCTGTGCCGTTTCAAAATTCCTCAAATTCACCACTCGGTGGAAAGATCCTCTCTCTCCTCATCCAGGTGAGGCCAACTTGCTTTCATTGCAGTCCATTTCACGGTAAATCCATTTCAAATAACAATTTGGGTGTTTAGAAAGCCATCAATTTATTTTTATTTTTTTAACTACAATAATATTGTTGGGATTGATTGTGGAGATTGTAAGAAAAGTGTGTAAAGTAAATAATTGTATCACTGCTAACAAGCGGTGTCCAGACAATGAGCAGCAAGAAGGTGGGAAGTTAATACTATTAGCAACGGTCGACATGCTTTATCTGACCAGCACAGCAGATCAGCCTGGGTGGATTAGTAACGGCCTCTTACAGGGAAAGCAGAGCGATACTGAAAACCTGCGGAGACCACGTGACGCCGTACTGCCCGGAAGGCTCCGAGGAGAGCATGATCACCAATCTCACTCGCAGAATGCTCCTTCCATTGGTATTTCGTCAATATAAACGTTTTACTTCGTTGTTGTTCCAAATTATAATCACAGGAACAATGTTATAGTTTTGCAAAATGGTCCACTATAACTGTGTTAGTCTTCAGCCTTGGTAGTTAAGTGTATCCCCACCTATCCCCCTTTAGCAAATAGATATGACAGGCTGGGGTTTGATCATATGCGAGTTGTTCTGGCTGTAATCTAGAGTTATATATTTATTTTGTATCCTTTATTTAAAGCAGAGGGAGCTTTGGCAACGGGGCATTGTATCTTGGAAGGAGATAAATGTATCACGCTCATATGAACACCCCATCGTTTTTCATCAAGTGAAGGAACAAGGACGGAGGGGATGGGATGGTACGATGCTTCCTCGTGCACGTGTTTCAAACTTACACTGCACAGTGCAGTGGTGAGAAAGGATTTCCCTCCAGGCGTGAGAGAACGGCCCCATCGAGTATCAGCTCCACACAGCTGTCGTGGCCTGGAACGAAAAGACGTGCAAATGTGATCATGGGCGTCTTCAGCTCCCTGAAAGTTTTTTTAACTCACGATGACAATTGCAGTCTCGAGCACGTACATTCATCCGGTATTAAACACCGATGGGAAATGCGTTCCTTATCAAGAGCTATTCCAGGCAAGAATGTAGATGACCTTCACTCAACACGTGCATGTTACCCCCTCCTCGTTCACACGATGACCTATCATACCCACCGTTATAAGAAGCCCAGTGTAGAGGTGTGTAGCCGTGCCGGTCGGTAAGGGTAATCGGCTGCTCAGAGGACGAGATGCATTGGGCGAGTGAGCCAAGGATAGCCACGTGTCCACATGCAGCCGCCAGGTGGAGCGGGGTGCGGCCCTGATCATCTCGGGCCACGGGGTCCGCTTCACTCCGCAGAAGCAGATCGACTGTTTCGTCGTAACCGCTGGCGGCCTGTACGATGCGAAGGGAAGGCAGCCACGGCTTGGGAAATTGCACATTCTGCAATTAAAACTTTCCTATTTCACCCTCCACAAGCCATCACTGGCAAAAATTACACAAAATAAATAAAACATCAGATCTTTCAACACAGAAAAAAACATTACATATTCCTTTCGGCAATCAAAACCATGCCCTCAATTAATTCATTCATTACTGTAATTGCCCAATGCTTCCAGGGGCTCTCATCTTGACTTTTAAATCATGACAAATGTACGTAAAGTAATCAATCATTTTAAGTCTTTTAAATAAATGAATCCTAAAAGAACGAACAACCTTGAACACGACTAGCATCCAACCCGAACGCAAACAAATAATTTATACTCTTTGAAGAGATGTTATAAAATGGTTTTATGAAACTCCATATATAGATGTGACATCCGATCAAATTGTCATGACTTGATTCCAAGCTTGATCGCACAAGATTCACATGACCAGAACTGTTGAGGGTTCAAGTCCAGCTACACAATTAGCACAATGGGGTAAGTTAATGCGGCATCAATCAATCCATCTCAACGTGCCGCTCGCAGTTTAGAGGATGCAATCCAAGCTCTCACTAGCTCGAGATGAAAGGGAACAACCGGGGTTTCGGTGACTCACCGCGCGGTGCAGAGAAGTGCGAAGGTGGTTGTCCGCGGCACAGGCTTTTGCCCCCTTTGCGATCAGCAGGGCTGCACATTCGGTGTGTCCGTTACCAACGGCCAGAATGAGGGGTGTTCTGAGGGAAACAGAGTAAAGCACTGGGAGCTCTGGGACAAGGGCAAGGTGAAAGATGTCCGTTTGTTTTAATCATGGGTCATGCATCACTAGAGACGAATCTCATTCCACCGTCACGAACTCGGTACTTCATCACGAACTCGGCGGATGCGAAGGGATGAGTCACAAACTCGGCCCCGATCCAGTGGAACACATTGGGCCCAATAAATTTTTGAAATATCCGGCTATATATCGTTTTTGGCTCTTCCTCCCAATGGTGAAGGATCACTTTTTAAAATTTCAAAATTCTCGTATCTGGATCTTCACCAGAATCAAATCAATTTATCGTCACACAACAAACCTGTCCACCAAGTTTCGTCCGAATCCGTCCACAATTTTTTTGATATAGCACGCTGAAAATTGGTGTAGCCCTTTTTCTCATTGGTGAAGAATCACTTAAAAAATTATTGGATCCAGATACAGATCTTCACCAACATTGAAACAATTCTTCCTCGTCACACAACCGTGTCCAGAAAGTTTCGTCCGAATCCGTCCACAACTTTTTGAGATGAGATAAGTTGTTGACCTTTAGCCTATGTTGGCCTTTAGGTGTATGTTGACCTCAAAAATAATTGGCTCGTTGAATTCAGTAACCTGGTATGCAAATTGTCTTCAAATTCCAAGTCAATGCGATGAAAATTGAGGATTTTTGGTTGTTGACCTTCGGCCTCACTAGAATCCTTCGTTGGCGGAGTTAATTACTCACGAGAATCTATGCTTCACAAAACAGAGGAAGCATCCTTAACCGCATGGAACCTCTCAATCACCATCAATTTAATATGGGAAATTGGGCAGGCAGGTCGAGCCAAAAAAAACAAGAAACACTTTGTGCGCAAACGGTAACCTATCCCTTTAATCAGTCACATGATCAGCAATTACTAAAAAGGGCACAGGTCCATCCATCCGTGTGAGACGCAAAGTTCTCGAGCTTTAGCAGTTCCTGCGTTTAATCATAAGGATTCCCGTTTTAAAAAGCCCCCCTTTCCGGGATTGAGGAAGAAGAAGCGGGAATGAGAGCTTCACGCTGCGATCCCAACGGCAACATGAATTATTCTACGACAGCAGCAACGCTTTCAGAGGACACAGGAGGAGCAAACAAAATTACATATAGTAACACATCTCAAAGCAATATTAAAATATATAAAAGTACGTGGAAGGAGCATACAAACAACCACAACAAGCAACGACAACAACCACCACAACAACCAACAAGCAAGTGTTCGAAAAGATCCTTTTTCACCGTTTTACTTCATTTTACATCCTCATTGGCACTCAAAGATGGACATGCAATACGAGTGTAAAGTACAAACAGTCTTTTGATGACATCCGTCAGTGAAGTGAGTAGCAACGCCTCGATGCTCATAAAAACAGACCGCAGTTCCCCTAATCGGTGAAAATGTTTCGGAGAATAAAAAGCACCCTCAGCTGAAGTTCATTAAGATTTGTTAAATGTGAATGAGGCAGAGCTTTGAATTGCAATCACGGCTGTTGGAACACTGAGTCAAATGAAATGCTACAATAAAAAAATGAAGATTCTGCACATGATGAAGAGTCGGTCCCTCTTATGCCCCTCGTGTTCGCACAACACGCTGTGAAGTACAAATAGGGCACAGATCTTCAAAATCATAATCACAATCATCATAAGAACGTCTAAAGAGTGTTTGACAGAGAATCCAACCGCAGCACTTACTGTCCACTGGCGTCCGAGATGTCTACATCATCTGCTGAGTCCATGTGATCCAAGAGTAACCTCAGACATTCAATGTAGCCGTGGCTCGCTGCAGAGATGGAAGACAATCACGAATGGAAAATTAATAAAAAAAACTTCCCAAATCAAGTGAAGTCACAACCAAGCATGTTTAGAAAAACCTGCAGTCCGGGCTTGCGCGATGACTAAAGTTTATCCACAATTATGTTTTCAATTAAAACATAAAAATAATAATCGTGAAATAATAAGCTGGCCTGCCAACAACAGCGCCGCCCAAAGCTGGCTGTGTGGCGGCGAAAGACAAGTATGTAAAGAGAAATGTAGAAACACCAATTCATTTATCTGCACTTTAATTATAAGAGGGTCAAGCCTTTTATTTTTTCCTTCAGAAGAGTGAGGCTCATGGAAGAGCATGGAATAGCAGGGCGACAAATGGGCACAACCAGCAAGGGAATTGACAAACAAGAAACAGGGACAGAGAGAGAGACGGACAGAGAGACGGACAGAGACAGAGACAGAGACAGAGACAGAGGAAACAGTGAAACCAGCAAGTAAGATGGTTGGGTGAGGAGGGTTAATGAGGGTGTTTCACTGCCTGCATTAAATCAAGGAGGGAAGAGTGGGAAAGAACGGCCGATGGAATGTAGTTCCACAGGTGGGAGAAGTGAGGAACAAAGCACAAAACCAAGAACTTTAGACTCGATGTGAGCTTCATATAATATAACAGCTCAAAGACAGGAAATGAACATACTTTGCGGGTTATGGCGTTCAATGTGACGAAAGTTAAAATAACATCAAACATCTGCTTTGGAGAGACGGAACGCAGTTTCCAACCACCATCAGCACAACAAAACTGAGGGCCAATCAGCGGTGTTCCAATCGAGCTCACTGGAAACGGGACATTCTCCAATTGGCCGGTATGAGTGTGTGTTACCGGCAGAGTGTAGAGCCGTGCGCCGGTTTGGACCTTCTCGCAGCTGCATTGCCGCGCCGTGCTGCAGCAACACGGCCAAGCAGTCCGTGTGACCACCACGTGAGGCGAGCCCCAGGGGCGTGTGTCCCTCGACGTCACGTACGTCCAAATCTACAAGCGAGCGGATAAGCACCTCCAATGCGCCCGCACGCCCATGGAATGCCTGCGGAAATGCCAGAGTGTGGCGCTAAGTTCACACTGAATACAGTAGGTACACAATCCCTCTAAACCTGCCGTATACACGCAACTACCCCAATTCCCCTCGAAAACAAACTTTGCACGACACCATGCCAACATTTTTAACCATACGCCGATGGTCGAAGCAAATTCCAAATCAAGGTCGAACAAAATTATTTTACAAAATGTTTATTATCAAGATTACCAACCTGTTTGTACAATCTCAATATGCTACACTCAAAATAAAAACATTTTGGTTTGTTCAACATGAAGGATGAAGGACAGTTCAATCATAATGATACCCGGTTTAAGTCATGTGATCTTTCATTTCATCAGTCATGTGATAAGCTATTATGAAGAGGAGAATACTGTCGGACCCCACTATTCGCGGGGGATACGTTCCTGAAGAATGCCGCAAACGTCGAGATCCACGAATGGCAGGGCATTGTTGAAAAAAAAGAAAAAGAAATAAAAAACTTTTCTTTTTAACTCTTTCAGAAGGATGGGGGATGTCACGGCAGAGTGTGGAGTCATCAGCAAAGAGATAGAGAGGATATTCCAGAGAGTTAGTGAGATCATTGATGAAGATTAGGAATAATATGGGGCCCAGTACACTGCCTTCGGGTACTCCAGCCTTGCCGGGGAGAGCAGATGAAAGGGTTCCGTTGAGAACCACATGGCTCCGAGAGTGTCGGAAGTCAGGAATCCAAGAGTGGAGTTGGCCTTGGATTCCATATGCAGACAGTTTGGAGAACAAGGCGGGATGTTCGGCTCGATCAAAAGCTCGAGATACGTCCAGAGACGGCCCTAATCTCATGTCTAATATTGAGGGGCTCCATCCATTGTTGAAAGAGTAGAAGCAGCATGTCAAGGTAGAGCGACCAGGTCTGAATCTGAATGAATTATCTGAGATGAGGCTGTTGAGAAAAGGAATGATTTTATGTGAACTGCGATTATGGATTCCGTGACCTTGCTGACGATTGGAAGTACAGTAAGCTAATTGGGCTGTAGTTAAGGGGATCAGTTTGTCATGTAATGCTGTGATGTTGGCTGATTGTGTAATCCCAGGTGGATGTAGGAGACCAGTTCTGAAAGGTAAAATAAATAAATAAAAATAATTTTTTTAAACCGCAAATACGTGAAGCGCGAATGTCGAAGCAGGTCACACTTTATGACCCGCCAATACGCGGGGTGCGCAAGTAGCGAATCTGTGAATAGCAGGGTCCGACAGTAATAAATAATAAAAATGGTAGAGCTGGAAAGCTAATAATCGGTTTACTTGATTGTTAAAAAAAAATACTGAAACTAAAGCGAAGTCGATGGCACGCTCTCGCAAATCCCCACGCTTCCCATATAAAGCAAATTTGATAGATGGCAAAAAGTTCCACTAGGAATGACCCAACATCAAACTTTCAGTTAAATTTTTTTCCCCGTTTTGACCCATGTGACCCTAAGTCCCCACCCCTTGTGGCATGAACCTGGTTTCAAATACAAAAGCTGTTTCATATTCCATGCGTCTCCCAATGTTGATTGCGAAAACAAAGTTTCATTTTTAAATGTATAAAAATGTGCCCGTAATTGCATTTTTGGGGATTTGACCTTTTGACCTGACTGCGGGGGGGGGGGCAAAAACGATACTGCTATCGCGCATTTTTGCTATGTGGTGATCATAACTACCAAGCTCGGTGAATGTCTGCACAACCATTTAGGAGGAGATAGCGGGACGGACTGAGACGGATGGAGCCCATTTCAATATCCCCCAATTTTTTATTAATTTTTTTTCAAAAAGCGTGCAGTTAATGAAATGTTTGTACAATCATAAAAGTCAAAAAGTACATAAACGTTTACAGACATTTTACAACTGATATATAGAACAAGTCTGAAGACGACGATGGTTCACGGGCGGTATTTAACAATGTAGATTGTTTCAGAAGTCAAGGATGAGACAATGTGATAATGTTTGACCAAGTTATAAAAATGCTAAGCATGATGTGGTACGAGTGACAGGTTATTAGCTGCAAAATGTGGAAAACCAGGTTTCGTTCACAACTTTCAAAATTTGACCTTTGCATAACCTTTAAAGGTCACAAAACAATGTTGTGGACATTAAAATAAGGAAACAGGATACGTGCTATAGCTTATTGGAGTTAGTTCGTCGAAGGTCGAAACCCGGTTCGATTCCCACAACTTTGAAAATTTGACCTTTGTGAACTTTAAAGGTCAAGGTCAAGGATTATGACCTTTGTGCAAAACTTCCTCTGGAACATTCCAGGAACAATATAACGTCATATAGGCTATATGGCATTTCGCACTCCTGGATTATCCAGACTTTGATGAAATCAGTGTAAAAACAAACTTGAAGGGGGCGCCACGGGCAAGGTGTTCGAGATAGAGCAAAATGGTGTCAAGACTTTAGGTGGGGAATGACCTCAAGATTATGCATAAAAATATTTATCATCCTAGCTCTCAAAGTTTGGGCGGTCGTATGATTTTTATGTCAAAATTCGCAATTTTCTAATTTCGTGACCTTGTGACCTTGACCTTGGGACGAAAATGAAAAATCGAGCTCTGTGGGGCTATGCAGCTGCCATTGGCTAACCAAATACCGAACCCTGCAAGATTCGACAACCCCCTCGGAGAAGATGGATTTTTATGTCAAAATTCGCAATTTTCTAAGTTCGTGACCTTGTGACGAAAATGAAGAATCGAGCTCCGTGGGGCTATGCAGCTGCCATTGGGCTAACCAAATACCGAAACCCCTGCCGATCCGACAAACCCTCGGAGAAGATGGATTTTTATGTCAAATTCCCAATTTTCTAAGTTCGTGACCTTGTGACGAAAATGAAAAATCGAGCTCCGTGGGGCTATGCAGGTGCCATTGGCTAACCAAATACCGAACCCCTGCCAGATTCGACAACCCCTCGGAGAATATGCAAATTGAAATCGGCTACCCCCTAAAAACACATGTTTTTTGGGCGTGGCTCCGCCCATAATGGGCGCACCACGCCCATTCTCAGGAAAACACAACTAGATCATGATGTAAACCTCCGACCAAAATTTTATCAGGATCGGATCAAAACCCACGGAGCTATGCTCGGGACAGTCAGACAGACAAGCCGGTAGGCGGACATGGGTAGT
>CM068955.1:20050704-20067492 GCA_035128595.1 Eptatretus atami
TTTATGGATTTTGCAAGTATCGTGCTCTGCACAATGCCTTGGTGTGTGGTGTGTGGCGTGTGGCGTGTGGCCTCCACTAACATTTTTTGTTCTGGATTGTGAATCGTGGTGTCTGCCCATGTGTCTCTGTCTCCCATTTACTGTGGACGCTTCCCGTGTCGAATTTGAAAAGCTCAACAATCACTTGAAAAGACGGGACAACGGGCATGAGTAATATTGATGCGAAATTTTATTTTGTAAGCAGGATATTTTACCCTCTTGCAAGACAAATTGAACCTCTGCGGCCCGATGTTGCACCACCATTTCATGGTGTGCGGTATAAGTAGCTCAGAACTTTGTCTCCGAGTGAAACCAAGAGTGGAACACAATGACCTGTTTAAAGTCCATGAAACAATTCAAATTGATACGTTAACTTAAACTTTTCCCGTCAATGGGGACGGGTACTTTTCCTAATTTACTGATAAACCTTGGAGTACGAGCCATCAAGGAATCAAGACACAGTGCTTCATTTATTGTAATGTGTGTTCTAAAAGGATGTTTTAGTCAAGTTTTTATTTGCCAACTTCATGCAGTGGACGACTTGTGGCATTGTTCCCTGCAAAAATATCGATGGTAAATATACTTCAGATATCTTGTGTACCGACTTGAACATATGTACACGAGACTTGTCAGTAACCTCAGGTTATGTTTAAATGCTTTACAGGTAGAAACAAATGCATCAATGTGGAACGGGAAGGTCGATTTTAATAATTCACTTGTACAATGTGCATTATGCACGTTGACAAAATGCTTTACTTGCTAACTTCAATTGTTGTCCTTCAAGATACCGTACTTTTTTTATGTTTTCCGTTTTAAAAAAGAAAACAAGGTGTGATATAATTTACAATTATTGACGAAATGTAAACAGTCCAAGTCACCTGACACGTTTTAATCACCACCAAATCATTTTATCGGGTCGGGACGTGCACGGAATTACCGATCGGGAGCCAAGTTTTCCCCGGGACGAATGTTCATGGTTTGCCTTTGAATAAAGTCTTTTCACACGTGACCACGTTGGTAAGATTGGTGCTGGCAGCTTGGATGTGGTGTGCTGTCTGGACAGTGGAAACGTCCTTTAACCTAATTGGCGAATGCTTTGCGACCCGACAGCTATCAGCGCGGATATGCTGCACATGAACTTGGTATATGTTGTCATTGAACGAACCATGCAGGCCACGACTGAAAATAAATAAATAAATCACTTACCACTGATTTTAAACCCCATCATAATTTGATGTTTATTCAACGATTATTTTCCGAACATTGGCAACAAGTCAGTATAAACTCAAGTCGCAAAATTGACTGAATCGAGTCCGAGTCGCCAAATCCGACGCTGGGTACCTTTGCTTGGAGAAAATATTCTTGAGTTAGGTCCGAAGGAACGTAACTGGCTTTTATACATAGATTCCTCTGGGAAAAAGGGATTCGCTTCAAGTCCTACTTTCCAGGAATGCAACGCCGACGTTAACCGAGGCTGAATTGTACTTGTTACGTAGGCATGTTGGATGGGAGTGGGGCTAAAGTGAAATACAAAATTAATGAAGAGGATGTGTAAGGGAGAGGGGTGGCTAGTTTGAGGACAGGGATAGCGATGTGTGGCGAGTGGAAAGAATACTGTAGAGAAAGAACTAAAAATAGGACCACTGGACCGGTAGCTTATCTGGGCCCTGGCCTAACGTTGTAACCCAAATTTTGTAGCATTCAGACTGTTGGGTCTGGAGAGGAAGATTTTTGAAGGGATTTAAGAAGTCAGCCATTTTGACCTCATTAAAGTAACGTGAGCGGAACGAGCTTTGTAATCCCTGTTACCAATCAGGCACGGAACGTTACTGCCAAATTTCAGAAGGATCGGCCCAGAGGTTTGGCCGGAGAAGTAGAAATAGGAGACGGACGGACGGATGGACGATGACAGTACCTTATCTGGAATTCAAATTCCAGATAAGCTAAAAAACAAAATATTGCACATTCTGCCACATGTACATAGCACACCATACCCCCATTTGCCCCCTCCCTGAAGGATGCATTCAAAATTTTAACTTCAATACACACCACACAAGGTCTTTTGGCAAACAATTCAAACCACATAATAGAAGAGATTTTGCTTCCAATGGTCATCATGAAAGTGTCGATGGACAATATCGAAAGCAGATACAAACTCAAATCCTTAACACATCTGGATGAACTCAAGCTCAAACGGATTGAGTTTGAGAATAAACAGGTCACTCAAATGTCTCCAAAGTGTGGCTGGGTGATGGTTCCTCACCATTCTGGATTAGTGTTTGCGATCTCGTAAACCTTCCATGTACCGCAGTCATATGTAGGGGACTCTTTCCGTCCTTGCTCTAAAAGAAACAAACACATCAGACACTGTAATATGAACCTGAAATGCATTCCATGTCCAAGGATTATTGGAATCACAGAGTCGATGACCACAGTACAAATGAAAATTTTAAAATTAAAACACCACAAGGATTGCAAACCCCTCGCACCCAAAGCAAAAAGAAAATCTGATGATACCGCTTGCCTGCACATTGACGTCCGCTCCGTTATTGACGAGCAATTCGAGGCAGAGAGCGCCGTGCGTCGAGGCGGCCGCAAAGTGGAGAGGAGTGAAGCCGCGTCCGTTCGATTGGTTCACTCCGGCCCCACAGTCGATGAGTTCGCTCACGACCACGTCCTGCCCGTTGTGGCAGGCCACGTGCAGCGCAGAGTTGCCAAAGACATTCGGCTCGTCGATCTGTTCGACACGACGGGAAGGCTCAGCTTGTCAGAAGGATGGCACGTAAGGGGACGTGACCCATGACGGTGGGGATTGATAAAGAGGGTGGACATGACACAGACCCATGACGGTGGACGTGACACAGACATTTCCATGGGAATGTGAAATTTGTTTCATCTCTCATGCATTCAGCTTTGAAAAGAATTTCCACCTAAATGTTCAAATGCAAACAATTATCCAGAAAATTATAAAGTTAACTCGATTTGTCAAAAAAAAAAAAAACCCAAAAAGGAAATCATTTATACACCCACCAATGCCGACAAGATGCACGTTGGTATGAATGCTTTGAGGAGTGGGAGGGCTCACGTGAAAGGCATAAAACTAGACCCACTTAGAATTGAAGAGAACAGAAAGAGAAGAGTTTCTGGAAGAAGATATGGTCGAAACCCTCATGCAAACGGTTGGACCGACTCACATCGACTCCCAAGTCCAAAAGGAGCTTCACAACAGCGATCTGCCCACTGGCCGAGGCGGCGTGCAGAGGCGTGTAACCCTTCTTGTCACGACAGCGGATATCAGCTCCCCGTGCCGCTAACACCTTGACCACCTCTGTGTGACCTGGCCAAAATGGCGCGCACAAAGATGCACGACGTCATTCTACAAGTACAATCACCAGGGAATCTACAAGTATTAACTTCAACGGCACTCTTCGACGCTATGTCGTCGACAGATATGCCTCCGCCCACATTATTGCACCATTAGACACACTTGTACCAAGTTTGACTTTGATCCCTTCAGCCACACTTAAGTTTTCGTGGTTGGTAACGAAAACCGATCACGGACTCTGACCTTTGACCTCTTGATGCTGACATCCAATCAGCTCATCTTTGCATCATACGATAATACTTATACCAAGTTTCGTCAAAATCCCATCACCGGTTCACAAGTTAGCTCGGTAACAGAATCATTACCTCACGGGAACTCTGACCTTTGACCTCTTGACCCCATAATATAACCAGTTCATCTTTGCATCATTATACATACTTGTATCAAGTTTGACTTTGAACCCTTCAGCCATTCTTAAGTTATCGCAGTAACTTCGTCTCCTTGCGTATGACAGCTTGGCTGCCGGGGAGCCATCATTTTGTTGGGGCACAGCTGTGCCGGTACTCAGTTCACCGACCTCAGAAGGATGACAGGCTGAGTCCATCCCACCTGGTGTTAATTCAGCGGCCAACGGGGCTCGAACTCAGGACACTAGGATCCCAAGCCACCACCCTAACCACTAAGCCAACACCAGGCTTATCGCAGTAACAAAAAAACCTATCACGAATGGACGGACGCACGCACGGACAACCAAAAAACATAATGGCTCCAGGGACTGTCGGCTGAGGCATAAAAACACAAAATCATCCACGTCTCAAATCATCCTCCATCCAAAACCATGATCTTTTCTACAACCGTTAAACCACCCACCGCCCTCCCAAAAGTTAGCCTCTGGATCTATGTTGTCCTCCCCTACCCATCGTTACCTGCATCCCTTGTTTGGTCATCTCCATCTATTTTCTCATCTGTCGGCGTTTCTCCCTTCGACTGCTGTTCCATTTGTTAGGTTATGTCCTGATCCATTCTGTTTCAGCTCTTCCACAAGCCTTGACTGTGTATGCAAACAAGTTGAGGTGACCTTTGAACCACACATTTGCAGACACACTGGTATTACATTTGCAACTACAATGGCACTCGGTAGAGTGCATACCTGCGCCAGGCTGAGCAGTTTACGTGTTTGTATCCCACTGATGGGCCTGATCTGGATCCAGACCTGAAGCCGATTCAAATTGGCTTGTTCTAATCACCGAAGCAACTCATCCACAACGTTTTGAAATATCATGCTATATCAGCTTTAGCCTCAGCACTCAATGGTAAAGAATCACTTTTTAAAAAATCATCTGATCCGGGTCCGGATCTTCAGCATAATCGAATCGCTTCGTTATTGTCACACACCCAACCTGTCCACCAAGTTTCGTCCGAATTCGTCCATAACTGTTTGAGATTATCCTGCTCACACAGACAGACAAACATGGGTGAAAACACAACCTCTGTCCACCTTCATTGGTGGAGGGAACGATCCTTTTGCCTAAATATATACCATGGCATCTTTTCAAAACTTGCCAGCCTTCAGGCATACTCTGCATGTCCATACATTCCCTGCTGCCCTCTTGCAAGGAAGTAAACCATCCATGTTGGTGTTTACCTGCTCAATTAACCTTTACCTGTGCATAAGAGAGCAGCAAATAGCCACACTGCAGGAGGTGGTACAATCAAGCAGCTGCTTACCCATGTATGCGGCCCAATGCACAGCCCTCCTATCCTTTTTGTCAAAGGCGTTGATGTTCGCTCCCTTGGACAACAGAAAGCTGAGCATCTGCAGGGAACAGAGCACAAATAAATAAGTCAGAACTCGTCTTTCAGTTCAGCACAGAGGTTTCAAAGGCATGTTCGACCCAATTACCAATCTCGAGGTCAAAAAAAAACATACGATTTTAGATTCCTCCTTGGATTATTACACCATGTTGTCACATTTAAGAAAAACAAACACCAAAATTAGAATAAAATTGGCTCACAAGCTTGGTGAAAATAAATAAATAAATTGCAAGTGCAAAGGATTTGTCAATTTTAACCAAAAAAAGAAAAAAAAGAGACGTACGAGTCATTTTCTCAAGCACATAAAGCCTCCAAACATAATTAATTCCTGAACTCAAACAACTACAAATTGTTGGTCAATCCATCCATCGGGACCGTACTCTGTGCAGAGCGTTGGCGCTGCCTCAGCAGTCTCCTGGGCTATTGGGCACAATCCTGGACGGGTCACCACTCGGACACAGGATACCAGCAAGCTGCCACTCATTTTACCGACCTCAGAAGGATGACAGGCGGAGTCAACCCCACCTGGTGTTAATTCAACAGCCGACTGGGATTTCAACTCAGGATTTTAGGATCCCAAGCCCACCACCCTAACCATTCGGCCAACACCAGGCATGAATTGTTGATGGTTTCAAGTTTTAAATTGAAAATCATGGTTAATGGCTGCAGTTAATGTAAAAGGATTTGAAAAACCTGTTTAGGGGGAAGAGTAGGGTTTGGGGTTGGGGGAGGGGGGAGGGGAGCATGTTGTATTATAAATATCACATCATTACTACAAATAGGAAGATTATCACTGATAAATTAACACAAAGAGCAAGAGGAAGAGGAGAGGGAAAGAAGACAACTCGCAGACAAGGGAGAGACAAACGGGTACGCCAGACAGGTAGGGACACAGAGGTACAAGGCACAGTGAGTAAGTTTACAGGATTAGACCGACGAAGGACACACAAACAAAGGAGGCAGCCAAGAAGGAAAATGTAAACAAAAAAGAAGATCAGAGGGTAAGGGGTTATCAAAAATGTCAAAGATTGAGGGAAGACGAGGAAGACAGCACGAGGTGGCCGGGGGTTACCAAGAGATCGGCATTTCGGCAAAAGGAACACAAATAACCTCCTTCCGTCCCCCACAAAAAAATAAATAAATAAAACCTCAAAGAAGCAAATAATCCAAATCGTATGACAAAAGGGGAGGAATGATAAAGAGTGCAAGGTTGGAGTTTTTATTACTTGTGAGCAATGTGTTAAGAACTGCGTTAACAAGTACCGTTCGCTCTTTGAAGCAGCCTGCCTTTCATAGGGCATAAAACGGGTCAAGGCCCAAACACTGCAACCAGAGTCACAGAAAAGGAGTAGAAATCAGAAGGCCCAACGCAGGACAAGATCAGTAGTCTTGACACCGAATTAAAGCAAGACCCAAAACAAATCAAATTGCAAGGGAGGCCGAAGGGAGGACAAGGACAGTGTCGTGAATATAAACCTATTTGCTGCCTTGAAGCATCTTAATCTTACAAAAGTATCTTTTCCAAACGTGTTCAGGAAATTAAACAATCTCATCAATCACTTGTTGGATTCAGGGCAACGAGGTCTCACAAAGACGCGCGATGGAAGGACACCGATGAAAGGGTGGATACCTGTGGGAGATGTCTGGCAATAAAAATTATGGGATTTGGTTCAGTTTCCCCAACAATGGATGTTCACAACAAATCGCATCTCAAACGAGGACAAATCATTTGGGGAAGGGTACCAGATATTCTCGAGGAAGAAGTGGAAAACAATCGTATAATTCATGAAAAGGCTAAAAAAAATTTAAAGTAAATAATAAAATAACAACACACACACAAAAATGAAATAAAATAAACAATGCACCCTCAACAAGGATTGGGGTCTTACTGGCTGAACCTCTGTAATCTGAAGACTGCAGGGTCAAACCCTGCAAGGAAGGCCGTTGCAAAAAACCTCGTGCATTCCTTGCAGTGAGACGAGTTCAAGGCAGCTACACCCGACCCCCTGCCAGGATGGACGCTACATTGGATCGGACTGAACCATCAAGGCAAGTTGGTGAAAATTTGCCGAATGGAAGTCTGCCACGTGTACAAACAGGTGATGCTGCCGACACCGAGTGCGATCACAAACTCTGATGGACAGTGGATGTCTTTCGTACGGCATAGGTGGATACCAACAAAACAGGATGGACCTAGAAGGGCACTCGGTAGAGCGCACACCTCCACCGCGCAATGCCTGATCCACGAGAACATATCGGGCCCAATACGTGTTTGAAATATCATGCTATACAGTAATATATCGGTTTTGCCCCTCTCTCTCAATGGTGAAGAATCACGATAAAAATTAAATAATTCTCGTATCCAGACCCGGATTCGGATCTTCACCAAAATCGAATCAGTTCTTCCTTGCCACACACCCGTGTCCACCAAGTTTCGTCCGAATCCGTCCACAACTTTTTGAGAAAGCGTGCTAAATATCGTTTTTGGCCCAATCTCTCAATGGTGAAGAATCACTATAAAAATTAAATAATTCTCGTATCCAGATCCGGATTTGGATCTTCACCAAAATCGAATCAGTTCTTCCTTGCCACACACCAACCTGTCCACCAAGTTTCGTCCGAATCCGTCCACAACTTTTTGAGAAAGCATGCTAAATATCGTTTTTGGCCCAATCTCTCAATGGTGAAGAATCACTTTAAAAAATTTTAGTAGCCGGATCCGGATCTTCACCAAAATCTAATCAGTTCGTCCTTGTCACACTCCCAAACTGTCCACAACATTGCATCCGGATCCATCTACAACTTTTTGAGATATCCTGTACACAAAGACAGACAGACAGACAGACAGACAAGAAAGGAGGTGAAAACATAACCTCCTTCAGCTTCGGTGGCAGAGGTAATAATCGCGTTTCAATAACTATTGAGCAGCTTCACTGGTTGCATCGCGAATGTTCTTCAAAACAACATGAAGGATCCGTTGTATGGGTCGAGTGGATGCGCCTCAGTCGCACACGGACTACTTGTGGAAAATGTGACCACAGCGTCCGTACTCGGTTGAAGGGCGATGGCATTTGACCTCAGGAACTCGATTCCTGGTGGTGGTGCTCTTGGGGTGGCAATGAGGAATTCCAGTGGTATGTTGGTGTTTCACCATATCTCTTTATAGTGCTCTTGGGTGGTCTACTTGTGGTCGTGTCGAAACTTGGTTTGGATACAGAATGGCTTCCTGGATTTCAGGCCGGATGACTGAATACGATTCATATTCGGCAGCTGCAGATGAGGAGGAGGAGGAGATTGGGACCATACTCTGTGCAGAGCGTTGGTGCTGCCTTAGCAGTCTCCTTGGCTATTGGGCACAATCCTGGACGGATCGCCACACCGACACAGTATACCAGCAAGCTGGCACTCATTTTGCCGACCTCGGAAGGATGACAGGACGAGTCAACGCCACCTGGTATTAATTCAACAGCTGAGCGGGATTTGAACTCAGGACCCTCAGATCTAAAGCCCACCACCCTTACCATTAAGCCAACACCAGGCATACAGCTGCAGATGAGCGACTGTCAATTACAATCAATTCTCAATTAAGGATATAATTGGGTAAATATTCGGAGAGGTACAAAGAAGGTGCACAAAAGGTGAACGGGGTACAAAACCGAACTCCTTATAGGGCAATCAACCACCAGCATACAAGATGTAGAGCAACACACATTTATCACAATTAAGCACCTGCAGGAGAGGTGTCTCACCTCAGCATGGCCATTGAAGGCCGAGTGATGAAGGGCGGTCCGCCCGGCACGATCAGACACGTTCACACTGCTCAACAAAGGCACGAGTGCTTCAGCACACTTGAGGGACCGGTTTGCGGCGACCACGTGCAGTGGAGTCTGCCAGTTCTTGTCACGTGCGTTCACGTCCGCCGCATGTTTCAGGAGCACCTGTACAGCCGCCTGTGGAAGATTAACAAGTCAATGAACCTACGACCCGGTTCTTCACGCCTTTACAAACAGGGCCCGTCGCTGAACGTAGCAGCAAAATCTTCTCATGGCTCCAACTGGCGATGACTTTCGAACAGTTCACGCTGCCATGTCTTTACAATCCAAGGCTGTTGCTGTTAAAATAGACCTTTTCACTTCAGTGTGGTCCAAATTTACTTCAAATACCATCTTTCGTGGTATTTAGCAACTCGTCCTTGACTGCAAAAGAAGACTCGCAAAAGGGCGGCGGCAATTCAAAAGTTTTCCATCAAATCCCAAAGGCTAAATGACAATGCTAGCCACTGAACCTTTTAAAAGAACACATTTTGAAAACAGATGCCATGCCAGCCTGTGAAGACTCGATCGAGATCGGGAGGGGGGGGGTCACGGTCGATACTACTTGGACTGACTCGCTCGTGCTCTTGGTTAATGAGGAGGAGGAGGAGGAGGAGGAGGAGGAGGAGGAGGAGGTGGGAGAAGAAGAATGAGAAGAAGGAGAAGGAGAAGGAGAGAGGAGGAGGAGAAGGAGGAGGAGGGAAGAAGAGGAGGAGAAGAACACATGACAAACATTCTGCACAGATATCCTCGTACGAGTCGAGTTTCCGATACCTCACTGCGGGATGCGCAGGCTCGGTGGAGAGGTGTGAGCCAAGTGCTGTCTTTGGAGTTGACGCGTGCCCCTGCGTGTGGGCAAACATATATGAGGAAACGCATCAAACAAGCAGAAATCACCACACCCCTTTGGTGCAGGTGCTTTAAGATCACAAATCTTCAAATGGACATTAACAATAACAACAAAAAAAAACGCAATGATACAAAGACTATCAAAGAAATTGATAATGGATAAAGAAATACACAACTCTAAACAACGCTTAACCAGACTCGGTGGTGTAACGGTTCTTTGAGCGTACGCTCGAGTCTGATAGGTCGGTGGTTCAAACCCGGTTGAGTGAAAGACTTTAACAATGGTACGTGCTGAACCCTTGCTCAATGCTCAGCATTTAAAATCGATCGAGCACGGACAAACAACCATAAGTTAGCAAAAATAACCACAGGCTTTATGGCCAAATAACCTCCTGCGTTAATGAGTTCCCTTACAAGGAACTTCATTATTATTATATTATTAATATTTTATGGGCAGTTATAAAAAAAAACATTTTGGCCAGAGGGATGAATAAACGACTACCATTGAACACAAAATTGCAAAAGAATTAAAAATAAAATAAACAGTCACATGGAGAAAATATGAAGGAAAAACAAACAAACAAAACAAAACACACACATTACCTCCAGTATGAGTAGTTCCAAAATGTCTGATTCGCCAAGGTAGGCAGCAGCATGGAGAGGTGTCCGCTTCTCATCGTCCTTCAAAACCAGCAATCAGAGCGTCATGTCAGATGCAAGCCAATGATCCAGGGCAATTTGCATCAAATTGGTGCACACATTGTGGCCTAGAGGTGAGGACACTCGTCTCCAAGCTGTCCAGCCCGGGTTCGAATCTCGACCCAGCTATAAACTGTCATCACGGTGTTTCATCAATGTGCATGCCGTCGCTCGACTGCACATTACATGGGTGTCCTGTCCACCGGCATTAGTTGGTGGACGTTAAATATGCAACGGTGTCCTTCGCCAAGGGGGGGTGAGTCATCGCCAGCAGCCTTAACAAATTACAAATTCCTGCCCTAACCTACAGAGGCGATGCATCAGCGACGGAGCCGTACACTCGGCCAATGATGCAACCCCACAGCCTCGTGCTGCATACGAAAAAAGAAGGTGGTGCACACATCAGAATAATCATCACAGTCAATATTCTGCGAGCATGTTCGAACGATGAAAAGACTTTGGAGAACACTGTTCCAAAAAAACCTTCAACAACAAATACTGGATTAGGCGATGAGAACATCCGTCTCATGAGTGTGAACACGTCAGTACCTACTAAACACAAACAAAAGTTTATTTTATGTCACAAACACACGTTCCCTTCGGGAGCATTGGGAAGTCGTCTAGCCTCTCGCCCATTGCCTCGCATGGTTGGGGGAGGGAGGGGGAGGGTTAGCCGAGGTAGTACCAACATGTATGCAAAATTTGGTGGTGATCAGGCCAGCTCTGTTTTTTTAATCTATGGTTATACGATGCGCAAACAAAACACACACACACACACACACTTTACTTATATACGAGTAGTAGGATTTCCATTCAATCCCCTCCAACCCGCATCTGCATTTCTAGATATACCCATCCATCGAATCACGGAATGTATGCATCCTCGAAAAGTTGCACATGCAGTGAAACTCCGGATAATCAAACCCTATTCTTCCATTGACTCCATTATATAATGTCCGCCACCAAAGGTGGACGGAGGTCATGTTTTCACCCATTTGTTAGTCCGTTTGTCCGTCTGTGAGCATGACATCTCAAGAAGTTATGGACGGATTCGGACGAAATTTGGTGGGCAGATGATGGGGTGTGTGACGGGGACTAATTGATTCGAATTTGGCGACTATCAGGATCCGGATACGAGAAATTAAAAATTTTTTTAAAGCGATTCTTAACAGTTGAGAGATGGGGGTCAAGAATGATATACATCATGATATTTCAAGAAGTTGTGCATGGGTTGTGACAAAACTTGATGGATGGTTGGGTCGGTGACGAGAACAAGCCGGAGATTTTTGTTCAGGCCCGGATGCAGGTCGGGCCAATCGTTGGGCTACAAAACGTAAACTGTTCAGCCTGGCGGAGGTATGCACTCTACTGGGTGCTGTTCTCGTTGGATATGCGTTCAGATTGCAAAAAAAAATTTCAACCCCATGATGCAATAAAAACACTTAAGAATGCAGCAAACCATTTGAAAGCACATATTTAATAGGAATTCCATAATGTTATGATAAACTATTGGTTCACGAAAAAGTAAGTGACCACTATATTCGTTATTGGTGTGTGTCTGTCTGTCTGTCTGTCTGTCTGTCTGTCCCGAGCATAGCTCCGTGGGTTTTGATCCGATCCTGATAAAATTTGGGTGGGAGGTTTATATCATGATCTAGTTGTGTTTTCCTGAGAATGGGCGTGGCGCGCCCATTATGGGCGGTGCCACGCCCAAAAAACGTGTTTTTAGGGGTAGCCGATTTCAATTTGCATCTTCTCCGAGGGGTTTGTCGAATCTGGCAGGGGTTTCGGTATTTGGTTAGCCCAATGGCATCTGCATAGCCCCACGGAGCTCGATTTTTCATTTTCGTCCAAGGTCAAGGTCACAAGGTCACGAACTTAGAAAATTGTGAATTTTGACATAAAAATCATACGACCGCCCAAACTTTGAGAGCGATGATGACAATATTTTTTATGCATAATCTTGAGGTCATTCCCCACCTAAAGTCTTGAAACCATTTTTCTCTATCTCAAACACCTTGCCCGTGGCGCCCCCTTCAAGTTTGTTTTTATGCTGATTTCATCAAAGTATGGATAATCCGAGGAGTGCGAAATGCCATATAGCCTATATGACGTTATATTGTTCCTTGAATGTTCCAGAGGAAGTTTTGCACCAAAGGTCATAATCCTTGACTTTGACCTTTAAAGTTCACAAAGATCAAATTTTCAAAGTTGTGGGAATCGAACCGGGTTTTTGACCTTCTTCGACAAACTAACTCCAATAAGCTATATCATGTATCCTGTTTCCTTATTTTAATGTCCACAACATTGTTTTGTGACCTTTAAAGGTTATGCAAAGGTCAAATTTTGAAAGTTGTTGAACGAAACCGGGTTTTCGACATTTTGCAGCTAATAACCCGTCACCCGTACCACATCATGTTGATCATTTTTATAACTTGGTCAAACATTATCACATTGTCTCATCCTTCACTTCTGAAACAATCTACATCGTCAAATACCGCTCGTGAACCATTGTCGTCTCCAGACTTGTATCATATTGTTGTGATTTTGGCTTCTAAGGCCTTAGTTATTTTATAACTTGGTTTACACAGTTCTTCAGCTAAAATGTAGGGTTGGTAGGTCGAAATATAAATATAAATATAATTTCCATTTTTAGAAATTATATATTTTTATGATTTGTTTTCGGATGTTCCATGGAAAATACAAGGGTCGGTGGCGGGGGGGGGGGGGGGGGAATAAAAATAAATCCCAGACCAGGAGGATCTAAGAAAACATTGAAGATGGAAGACCATTCAAATGCAGGATGCCCATGTTCACTGTATCATCTGATGTGAAAAACAATAAAGAAGGATTAAAACTTGTTTTACAATATAGTCTGGCATGTTTTTCTTATAGAAACCTGTTGGATCATCAAACAAATGGAAACAATGCTTGTGAAAATTACTGTCCAAGTCGTGGATGTGTGCGTGCACACCAGTGCATAGTGCTGGATATGATTAAAAAAAGGTGTCTACTATGAGTCAACACGCTCAAAACGGTCAATCAGAGCCATAACCAGCTCTTACTTTTCAGCGGGCATCTGATCGTACCGTCTCCCATCCCCATGAGCACATCAAAGGCTGATTTCTGGTCCGTTGAAGGCTGAATATCAGCATCTCACAGGGAAACTTTGACGTACTTGGCACCGAAATCTTTCAATACGAACAGCGGTGTACAACTTTCGACGGAAACAAAATCGGCACGATCGAGAGTAGCCTGCGAATCATCCCTGCTGCTGCACTGAATTGATGCAATCGTTCGGCCAGAATATTCGTCGTCAAGATGTTGCGTGATTAAATCACCAATACAGTCACTCGAATATTATACCGCTGACATACTTTTAACAATCACTTTCGCCCCAGAAACCACAGTCAATCTGAACCACGCTGGCCACTGCTCAGCCGCCATGACTGAAGACTACTGCGCAGTTTGGTTAAAGGGGACTCGGCATTTTGGTGCGCACGCGCGAAATTATATTTTGAAAATAAATGCCGAGGTTTACATTTCGGGTTTTGAAACTTTTGCACCTTCGGCGGAAAATTTATAAATATAAAAGGCTAAAAATGTGTTTATATTTATATTTCATTTTCGGCAAATATACCGTCGGCGGATCCGTAAATCAAGTTATAAAATAACTAAGGCCTAAGGGGAAAAATAATAAATCTTAAGTAAAACGATAGTTGTTTCATAGTGTTTGTTCAGTAAAGTGTGCAGTGGCATCATTTTGCCTTTATTGTGGTAATATCTAAATATGTGGATGTGGGGTTTCCGGTTCCGGTTTCAACCGGAAGTGATGGGCGGCAGGAAAAAGAAGTTCACGGTGTGATGAAGAAAGGATCGGCACAGATTCTGAAGGCCTCAGACGTCTTTTCCTTGTATTCCTAGTTGGTGACCCGATGTGATACAATGGACGGACAAGGAGGTACAAACGAACAACCATTCAAAGGGAACAGCCAGGCACCCACGGTTTCCCGGTCGTTCACCCAGCTTCATCCGTTGAAGGGGTTTCGTTTAAATGCCGCCATTTTGGCCGAACGACTAGCAGCTGTGGTTTACACAGGTCGAAGCACAAATCGACACCCGGAGCATTGCTACCGAGTCGACGAGGTTCAATTACGAGGTTCAATAAATTGTTGGATCTTTATCACCAGGATATGCGATGGAGGCGAGAGATTTTGCTGCACCCTCCGGGGAACAACCCGAACACAATTTTTGAGGCCACGCTTCTGAAGCGCACGACTCCCCTCTGAGCACCACTGCCTTCAACAATTCCTTACAAGCGAGGATTTATGAGATCAAAAACCTACACAGCTACTGCGTAATATGCAGCAGCTTCTCGGTGACCGACGTGCCACCTACGACCAGTCGCTCCTTCGTGAGTTTCTGCAACGGTTACCACCCCACATCCGCATGATACTTGCAGCTAATGCAGAGCTGGCACTACTCGCCATTGCGGAGCTGGCTGATAATCTCATAGACACAGTTACACCAACCGTGGCTCATGTGACACCTCCAGCACAGCACGTCACACACATACAATCCAAAATGGCGGACCTTAAGAAGCTCATCCTGGAGCTCCATGCTGTGCAACGCCAGTTGTGCTCATCGTTGGGTATCCCTGGTAGGAGAGGTGAGAAACGCCGTACCTCGAGCTACCACTCTTCTTCACCTTCCGTGAGCACCACTCCAGTTTGGTGTTGGTGCCATATGACCTTCGGTGCTAATGCTCGTCAGTGAAGAGCTCCGTGCTCGTACCGGCTACAGGGAAACGACGAGGCTCTCAACTCGTGGCGAAGAGTTTCACCTGGGGCATCGGTCAGTTGCCTTCTTTTCCTCGTGGATCGTAATAGCGGGTTTCGTTTCCTTGTGGATACAGGGGCAGAGGCAAGCATTGTGTCACCGTCTGCTGCAGAGCAGAAAAAGAGAAAACGACAGGAATATTCAACAGTCCTATTGCTATTTTTGGAGAGCGCTTCCTACAGCTTGATTGGGGTTTGCGTCGCCACAAAATACTCCATCCTCGATGCAGATTTTTTTGCGTCATTTGAATCTCGTCAACGCCAAACATCGCCGTTTATTGGAGGCCTCGGCACAGCTTGGTGTTCTCGGAATGGCATCCACCGTTTTGGCGTTGAATATCACAAGTCTTCCACCCACACCCACATGCCCTTTTCAGAAAGTACTTCACGATTTCCCGTCCATCGGCGACACGCCAGCCAAACACCAGATCATGCATCGCATCGAGACCACGGGACGCCCCGTTTGCGCGCGTGCTCGCCGACTAGCACCCGAGAAATTATGTATTGCCTAGTAGAAGTTTGACCACATGTTACAACAGGGAATGATCAGAGCATCGTCCAGCAGTTGGTCTTCACCACGACACGATACCCAAAAAGACATCTGGGGATTGGCATCCTTGTGGGGATTACTGGTCCTTAAACAAAGTAACCGCACCAGACCGTTAACCCCATTCCACACATTCAGGATTTTACTGCTCCGTTCGAGGAGAAGGTGCAGGTTATTCAGGATTTTCCATTGCTTTGATCTCAACGCAAAGTGCGAGAGTTTTGGGCCTCATCAGCATTTACCACAGATTTATTCAAAACGCAGCCACAACACTGCAGCCACTGAATGAGTGACTCACAGCTGGTAAGGACTCTGAAGTGCTCCGATTGGCAGAGCCCACCGTGACGACCTTCCACACCATCGGACGCATTGACCAACGCCTCATTCCTGAGTCATCCAAAGCCAGAGGTGCCAACATGCCTGATGGGAGACACGTCTGAGGTTGCGGTGGGTGCGTCCCTTCACCAGTTCATTGAAGCTGACTGGCGTCCATTGGCCTTCTTCCCAAAAATGCTGAAGCCACCAGAGCGCAAGAAAAGAGCTTCGATCAGTAATTACTTGCTGTGAAGCTCTCCAAAAAGCATTTCCGCCACTTCGAGGCCAAACAATTACAGTGCCTTCAGAAAATATACACACCCCTCGACTTTTGTCGCATTCTCTTGTGTTCCAGCCCGAATTGAAAATGCATTCAATTTAATTTTTTTTGTCACCGATCGACATAAAATACAAATGACAAAGTGAAAACCAACACTGTGTCTGTGTGGTAGACGATACCTCAGCACCACCCCGACACACTACTACAATCTGATCTGGGAAGGTTACCCATGGTTTTCCTTCTATCATTCAAAGATTGGGGGTCCTGAA
>CM068955.1:20067646-20082173 GCA_035128595.1 Eptatretus atami
GATAAAGAAATACACAAACTCTAAACAACGCTTAACCAGACTCGGTGGTGTAACGGTTCTTTGAGCGTACGCTCTGAGTCTGATAGGTCGGTGGTTCAAACCCGGTTGAGTGAAAGACTTTAACAATGGTACGTGCTGAACCCTGTGCTCAATGCTCAGCATTTAAAATCGATCGAGCACGGACAAACAACCATAAGTTAGCAAAAATAACCACAGCTTTATGGCCAAATAACCTCCTGCGTTAATGAGTTCCCTTACAAGGAACTTCATTATTATTATATTATTAATATTTTATGGGCAGTTATAAAAAAAAATTTTGGCCAGAGGGATGAATAAACGACTACCATTGAACACAAAATTGCAAAAGAATTAAAAATAAAATAAACAGTCCATGGAGAAAATATGAAGGAAAAACAACAAACAAACAAAACACAACACATTACCTCCCTAGTATGAGTAGTTCCAAAATGTCTGATTCGCCAAGGTAGGCAGCAGCATGGAGAGGTGTCCGCTTCTCATCGTCCTTCAAAACCAGCAATCAGAGCGTCATGTCAGATGCAAGCCAATGATCCAGGGCAATTTGCATCAAATTGGTGCACACATTGTGGCCTAGAGGTGAGGACACTCGTCTCCAAGCTGTCCAGCCCGGGTTCGAATCTCGACCCAGCTATAAACTGTCATCACGGTGTTTCATCAATGTGCATGCCGTCGCTCGACTGCACATTACATGGGTGTCCTGTCCACCGGCATTAGTTGGTGGACGTTAAATATGCAACGGTGTCCTTCGCCAAGGGGGGGTGAGTCATCG
Source organism: Eptatretus atami (assembly GCA_035128595.1). Lineage (NCBI taxonomy): Eukaryota > Metazoa > Chordata > Myxini > Myxiniformes > Myxinidae > Eptatretus > Eptatretus atami. Next base: position 20,068,455 of record CM068955.1, read on the forward strand.
CCAGCAGCCTTAACAAATTACAAATTCCTGCCCTAACCTACAGAGGGCGATGCATCAGCGACGGAGCCGTACACTCGGCCAATGATGCAACCCCACAGCCTCGTGCTGCATACGAAAAAAGAAGGTGGTGCACACATCAGAATAATCATCACAGTCAATATTCTGCGAGCATGTTCGAAACGATGAAAAGACTTTGGAGAACACTGTTCCAAAAAAAACCTTCAACAACAAATACTGGATTAGGCGATGAGAACATCCGTCTCATGAGTGTGAACACCGGTCAGTACCTACTAAACACAAACAAAAGTTTATTTTATGTCACAAACACACGTTCCCTTCGGGAGCATTGGGAAGTCGTCTAGCCTCTCGCCCCATTGCCTCGCATGGTTGGGGGAGGGAGGGGGGAGGGTTAGCCGAGGTAGTACCAACATGTATGCAAAATTTGGTGGTGATCAGGCCAGCTCTGTTTTTTTAATCTATGGTTATACGATGCGCAAACAAACACACACACACACACACACTTTACTTAATATACGAGTAGTAGGATTTTCCATTCAACTCCCCTCCAACCCGCATCTGCATTTCTAGATATACCCATCCATCGAATCACGGAATGTATGCATCCTCGAAAAGTTGCACATGCAGTGAAACTCCGGATAATCAAACCCTATTCTTCCATTGACCTCCATTATATAATGTCCGCCACCAAAGGTGGACGGAGGTCATGTTTTCACCCATTTGTTAGTCCGTTTGTCCGTCTGTGAGCATGACATCTCAAGAAGTTATGGACGGATTCGGACGAAATTTGGTGGGCAGATGATGGGGTGTGTGACGGGGACTAATTGATTCGAATTTGGCGACTATCAGGATCCGGATACGAGAAATTAAAAATTTTTTTTAAAGCGATTCTTAACAGTTGAGAGATGGGGGTCAAGAATGATATACATCATGATATTTCAAGAAGTTGTGCATGGGTTGTGACAAAACTTGATGGATGGGTTGGGTCGGTGACGAGAACAAGCCGGAGATTTTTGTTCAGGCCCGGATGCAGGTCGGGCCAATCGTTGGGCTACAAAACGTAAACTGTTCAGCCTGGCGGAGGTATGCACTCTACTGGGTGCTGTTCTCGTTGGATATGCGTTCAGATTGCAAAAAAAAATTTCAACCCCATGATGCAATAAAAACACTTAAGAATGCAGCAAACCATTTGAAAGCACATATTTAATAGGAATTCCATAATGTTATGATAAACTATTTGGTTCACGAAAAAGTAAGTGACCACTATATTCGTTATTGGTGTGTGTCTGTCTGTCTGTCTGTCCCGAGCATAGCTCCGTGGTTTGATCCGATCCTGATAAAATGGGTGGGAGGTTTATATCATGATCTAGTTGTGTTTTCCTGAGAATGGGCGTGGCGCGCCCATTATGGGCGGTGCCACGCCCAAAAAACGTGTTTTTAGGGGTAGCCGATTTCAATTTGCATCTTCTCCGAGGGGGTTTGTCGAATCTGGCAGGGGTTTCGGTATTTGGTTAGCCCAATGGCATCTGCATAGCCCCACGGAGCTCGATTTTTCATTTTCGTCCCAAGGTCAAGGTCACAAGGTCACGAACTTAGAAAATTGTGAATTTTGACAAAAAATCATACGACCGCCCAAACTTTGAGAGCGATGATGACAATATTTTTTATGCATAATCTTGAGGTCATTCCCCACCTAAAGTCTTGAAACCATTTTTCTCTATCTCAAACACCTTGCCCGTGGCGCCCCCTTCAAGTTTGTTTTTATGCTGATTTCATCAAAGTATGGATAATCCGAGGAGTGCGAAATGCCATATAGCCTATATGACGTTATATTGTTCCTTGAATGTTCCAGAGGAAGTTTTGCACCAAAGGTCATAACCTTGACCTTTGACCTTTAAAGTTCACAAAGATCAAATTTTCAAAGTTGTGGGAATCGAACCGGGTTTTTGACCTTCTTCGACAAACTAACTCCAATAAGCTATATCATGTATCCTGTTTCCTTATTTTAATGTCCACAACATTGTTTTGTGACCTTTAAAGGTTATGCAAAGGTCAAATTTTGAAAGTTGTTGAACGAAACCGGGTTTCGACATTTTGCAGCTAATAACCCGTCACCCGTACCACATCATGTTGATCATTTTTATAACTTGTCAAACATTATCACATTGTCTCATCCTTCACTTCTGAAACAATCTACATCGTCAAATACCGCTCGTGAACCATTGTCGTCTCCAGACTTGTATCATATTGTTGTGATTTTGGCTTCTAAGGCCTTAGTTATTTTATAACTTGGTTTACACAGGTCTTCAGCTAAAATTTAGGGTTGGTAGGTCGAAATATAAATATAAATATAATTTCCATTTTTAGAAATTATATATTTTTATGATTTGTTTTCGGATGTTCCATGGAAAATACAAGGGTCGGTGGCGGGGGGGGGGGGGGGGGAAATAATATAAATCCCAGACCAGGAGGATCTAAGAAAACATTGAAGATGGAAGACCATTCAAATGCAGGATGCCCATGTTCACTGTATCATCTGATTGTAAAAACAATAAAGAAGGATTAAAACTTGTTTTTACAATATAGTCTGGCATGTTTCTTATAGAAACCTGTTGGATCATCAAACAAATGGAAACAATGCTGTGAAAATTACTGTCCAAGTCGTGGATGTGTGCGTGCACACCAGTGCATAGTGCTGGATATGATTAAAAAAAGGTGTCTACTATGAGTCAACACGCTCAAAACGGTCAATCAGAGCCATAACCAGCTCTTACTTTTCAGCGGGCATCTGATCGTACCGTTCTCCCATCCCCATGAGCACATCAAAGGCTGATTTCTGGTCGTTGAAGGCTGAATATCAGCATCTCACAGGGAAACTTTGACGTACTTGCACCGAAATCTTTCAATACGAACAGCGGTGTACAACTTTCGACGGAAACAAAATCGGCACGATCGAGAGTAGCCTGCGAATCATCCCTGCTGCTGCACTGAATTGATGCAATCGTTCGGCCAGAATATTCGTCGTCAAGATGTTGCGTGATTAAATCACCAATACAGTCACTCGAATTTATACCGCTGACATACTTCTTAACAATCACTTTCGCCCCAGAAACCACAGTCAATCTGAACCACGCTGGCCACTGCTCAGCCGCCATGACTGAAGACTACTGCGCAGTTTGGTTAAAGGGGACTCGGCATTTTGGTGCGCACGCGCGAAATTATATTTTGAAAATAAATGCCGAGGTTTACATTTCGGGTTTTGAAACTTTTGCACCTTCGGCGGAAAATTTATAAATATAAAAGGGCTAAAAATGTGTTTTATATTTATATTTCATTTTCGGCAAATATACCGTCGGCGGATCCGTAAATCAAGTTATAAAATAACTAAGGCCTAAGGGGAAAAATAATAAATCTTAAGTAAAACGATAGTTGTTTCATAGTGTTTGTTCAGTAAAGTGTGCAGTGGCATCATTTTGCCTTTATTGTGGTAATATCTAAATATGTCGGATGTGGGGTTTCCGGTTCCGGTTTCAACCGGAAGTGATGGGCGGCAGGAAAAAGAAGTTCACGGTGTGATGAAGAAAGGATCGGCACAGATTCTGAAGGCCTCAGACGTCTTTTCCTTGTATTCCTAGTTGGTGACCCCGATGTGATACAATGGACGGACAAGGAGGTACAAACGAACAACCATTCAAAGGGAACAGCCAGGCACCCATGGCTTTCCCGGTCGTTCAACCAGCTTCATCCGTTGAAGGGGTTTCGTTTAAAACTGCCGCCATTTTGGCCGAACGACTAGCAGCTGTGGTTTACACAGGTCGAAGCACAAATCGACACCCGGAGCATTGCTACCGAGTCGACGAGGTTCAATTACGAGGTTCAATAAATTGTTGGATCTTTATCACCAGGATATGCGATGGAGGCGAGAGATTTTGCTGCACCCTCCGGGGAACAACCCGAACACAATTTTGAAGGCCACGCTTCTGAAGCGCACGACTCCCCTCTGAGCACCACTGCCTTCAACAATTCCTTACAAGCGAGGATTTATGAGATCAAAAACCTACACAGCTACTGCGTAATATGCAGCAGCTTCTCGGTGACCGACGTGCCACCTACGACCAGTCGCTCCTTCGTGAGTTTCTGCAACGGTTACCACCCCACATCCGCATGATACTTGCAGCTAATGCAGAGCTGGCACTACTCGCCATTGCGGAGCTGGCTGATAATCTCATAGACACAGTTACACCAACCGTGGCTCATGTGACACCTCCAGCACAGCACGTCACACAACTACAATCCAAAATGGCGGACCTTAAGAAGCTCATCCTGGAGCTCCATGCTGTGCAACGCCAGTTGTGCTCATCGTTGGGTATCCCTGGTAGGAGAGGTGAGAAACGCCGTACCTCGAGCTACCACTCTTCTTCACCTTCCGTGAGCACCACTCCAGTTTGGTGTTGGTGCCATATGACCTTCGGTGCTAATGCTCGTCAGTGAAGAGCTCCGTGCTCGTACCGGCTACAGGGAAACGACGAGGCTCTCAACTCGTGGCGAAGAGTTCACCTGGGGCATCGGTCAGTTGCCTTCTTTTCCTCGTGGATCGTAATAGCGGGTTTCGTTTCCTTGTGGATACAGGGGCAGAGGCAAGCATTGTGTCACCGTCTGCTGCAGAGCAGAAAAGAAGAAAACGACAGGAATATTCAACAGTCCTATTGCTATTTTTGGAGAGCGCTTCCTACAGCTTGATTGGGGTTTGCGTCGCCACAAAATACTCCATCCTCGATGCAGATTTTTTTGCGTCATTTGAATCTCGTCAACGCCAAACATCGCCGTTTATTGGAGGCCTCGGCACAGCTTGGTGTTCTCGGAATGGCATCCACCGTTTTGGCGTTGAATATCACAAGTCTTCCACCCACACCCACATGCCCTTTTCAGAAAGTACTTCACGATTTCCCGTCCATCGGCGACACGCCAGCCCAAACACCAGATCATGCATCGCATCGAGACCACGGGACGCCCCGTTTGCGCGCGTGCTCGCCGACTAGCACCCGAGAAATTATGTATTGCCTAGTAGAAGTTTGACCACATGTTACAACAGGGAATGATCAGAGCATCGTCCAGCAGTTGGTCTTCACCACGACACGATACCCAAAAAGACATCTGGGGATTGGCATCCTTGTGGGGATTACTGGTCCTTAAACAAAGTAACCGCACCAGACCGTTACCCCATTCCACACATTCAGGATTTTACTGCTCCGTTCGAGGAGAAGGTGCAGGTTATTCAGGATTTTCCATTGCTTTGATCTCAACGCAAAGTGCGAGAGTTTTTGGGCCTCATCAGCATTTACCACAGATTTATTCAAAACGCAGCCACAACACTGCAGCCACTGAATGAGTGACTCACAGCTGGTAAGGACTCTGAAGTGCTCCGATTGGCAGAGCCCACCGTGACGACCTTCCACACCATCGGACGCATTGACCAACGCCTCATTCCTGAGTCATCCAAAGCCAGAGGTGCCAACATGCCTGATGGGAGACACGTCTGAGGTTGCGGTGGGTGCGTCCCTTCACCAGTTCATTGAAGCTGACTGGCGTCCATTGGCCTTCTTCCCAAAAATGCTGAAGCCACCAGAGCGCAAGAAAAGAGCCTTCGATCAGTAATTACTTGCTGTGAAGCTCTCCAAAAAGCATTTCCGCCACTTCGAGGCCAAACAATTACAGTGCCTTCAGAAAATATACACACCCCTCGACTTTTGTCGCATTCTCTTGTGTTCCAGCCCGAATTGAAAATGCATTCAATTTAATTTTTTTGTCACCGATCGACATAAAATACAAATGACAAAGTGAAAACCAACACTGTGTCTGTGTGGTAGACGATACCTCAGCACCACCCCGACACACTACTACAATCTGATCTGGGAAGGTTACCCCATGGTTTTCCTTCTATCATCAAAGATTGGGGGTCCTGAAGGCTTTGCCCCAATCCCGTCATCCGGTGAGCTGCCCTGCGGAGGGCAACTGCACAGGAGGTACTCCCACGGAGTGGGTTTTCAGATTTCTTTGCAGTACGTTTTGCAGAGTGAAGGATTTTACGGTGGTCACAGTACAAATCCTGCCACCAACCTCTTTTAAAAAAAAAAAAAAAGTAACCCAACTGCAGGGGGACGTTCACAGACACAGTTAGGCACTGGATATGGATGGCCGTTGGTTCACAAGGAGCTCCTTCGCCCTTTGACAGGTTTTGTCTTCCTGCTGGGTGTCCATATCATACACCCTCCTCACCAAGAAACTTGGGGGGGGAGACGGTTTAGTCACCGACAACGAAACAGGTTAGTACAGGTTTACATGGCACCTGAAAGGAACGCACAGACCTAATCTGGCCTGACCTGACACCGATTTTTTTTTCTATTACTTGTTTTTTTTTGTATACCTTGTCGAGGCTCGTATGAGAGCTAACACACGACACACAGCAAGGGGGCATGTGACAAGAGGGGCAGGAGCGGGAAGGACAAAACAGTGGGGAACAGAGACATTAAGAGATCTGTGGAAGGGAGAGGGATGGGGCGGGGAACACAGGGCATACAAGAGGGACATTACAGGGACTTTCAGGAAGGAAAGCAGGGAATTTGAAGGAGGTGGGTTTGGAGTGGATTATCGGGGGTAGAAAAGATCGAGGATTTGGATGGGGGACGATAAGAGGTGGTGGTGAACAGCTGTTTTAAAGGCCTGGAGGGAAGAATGCGATTGAATAGAATGACGAGGTTTATTCCAAAGGCGGTAAAAAAAGAGGCATGAAAGAGTGAAGGTGAGCAGTGATTCGTGATTTTGGTAGTTTTACCAGAAGGGGGTTGTTGGTGAACCTTGAATGCCCTACGGAAATATGGTTGGGACAAATCACAGACACAGCAGGGAGGGCGAGACCGGAGAGGAGACTGTAGAAGACAGAAAGACCACCGACCTGCCTGTGTGAAAGAGTGACAGGCCCAAAGACTCAGCCTCATCGCGGGAGGTGCCAATGACCCGAAATGCCTTGGTTTCCACAGCGTGAAGCCGAGAAAGGTGGGAGGCAGGAGCACCAGCCCAGAGGGGAGAGCAGTACTCCATCAGGCTGCGGATGAAAGCTTTGTATGTGGTCAGGAGCTCAGGTGGGCCGAGGAAGGGCTTTGCACGACGGAGGATTCCCTTCGGCGACTGGCTTTGGAGGCCAAGTTGGAAAAGTTTGTCAAACATCATGAGAAAAAAATAATTGCACCAGTTCCCGAAGTAATCCGTGCAGTGAAACTGCTGCACCACTTAAAAAGTAGTTCCTTGGGGGGCTGACGGTTACTTCCCCAACAGGCTAAACAATAACACAAAAAAACGAAACAACAAACTAGAAAGGAAGAAACACGGTGGTATAGAAAGGTTCTCCTTCATTTTTGACGGACGGATGGAAGGAAGGACGAAAGGATATTGAAAGCGGTTTGCACCAATTAAAAAATCCATATCTTCGTGGCCGACTCTTGCACCGTTCTTTGCCTGTGTCAGGCATACTTTTTCGATCATTTTCCCCAATGTCGATGCTGAGTTTTTATAGCTTCTACCGAGTTGGACCAGGGAGTGCTGGTGAGTCCACATCCCTCATGTATGTAAACCTGTGTATCAGACCTCTGGTAGCTTGTACATGTTGCTGCGTCTGAGCCTGGGTAGTAACTGCTAAAATCTCTCTGTCCGGGTTCTTCTCGCCATCTTTGTTCTTTGTTCCTTTCACATTTCTTTCTTATTTATATATTTTTATCACAATTCTCTTTATTCATTCCAATTCTTGCTTTTTCTTCTCTTTCATCTCTTTTACTCTATTCCTCTCTTTCATTACCTCGCTCTCCAATGAGAAGTGAGTTCTTGCAGAAATTTTTCTGCAAGGCTCACTTGGCTGCGCCTGGAAGGGTTTGAGGGTAGTGGAGAAGCAGCTGAAACCCGAATCCTATCCCGGTTCCTCCTGATGACTCCATATTTACTCTTTACTTCTTCGGGTTCCTTCTTGGTCTTCCGTTTCATTAAATGTTTACTGGAGATCGATATAGAAAGATGGCATAGCCAATCATGTTAATATGCATCAAGTGTGTAGTTTTTTTTGGTATTTTGCCATACATCTAATAAATAAGATTCATCGGGTGTCTGCCTGTTTGCGTTTTTTGCAAGGACTGCTGGACCGACAACCACCAAGTTTGGCACACAGCCAAAGTCCCATCCGGGGATTGTCCTAAAGGTATTCTCCTCCACCACCTGAGCCTTTAAAGATCACTTATCTGGCTTTTTCATTTATATGCAATCTCATCGGTTAACAGATATCACGTGACATATAACATGGCCAGCACAGCTAATTAGTCGAGCTGTGTCTTCCACCCATTGGCTCACTGCACAGCTGGCCTGACTCCATGCACAATTGGAACCTAACTAAATAAATAATACGTTCACCATTTTCATGCTGCGGTAAGCCAAAGCTATCTGCTACGTTAAGTGGTGCACAGCAAGTTCCTTTTCGCAACCAGCATGCCATGCCCGTCCCTTGAAGATGTATCTACTATGAATGGATGAGGTGTGTGTGCGCGTGCCCGTGCGCATGAGAGATACCTTTTCTCTATTAATTATGTACATCTATTCATCAATTATGCACTATTGGAATTTACCTTTTGACCCTTTGGACTGCTGAGACTCCCAAGACGTTTAAGACCCCTAAAGACTCTGAAGACCCAAAAGTGTCAAAAAGCCCCCCCGAGGACCCAAACATCACAAAAGTCACCGAGGACCCAAAAGTCCAAAAAAGTCCCTGAAGACCCAAAAGTTTCAAAAGTCCCCTAAGACTGTCGATCCTGTAGACCCTTTAAAATCGACTATACTACAAAATATAATCGACTGTACTATGACCCACATCATATTTGTTTGGGGATAGCAAACCGACATATCTGGTACATGACTCATGTCATTTTTGGGGGGAAGTGGAGGGGAGGGGAGGGAAGGTAAAAAACTGGCATGTCAGGTACATAATTTGCCGGTTACAAATTTGTTGGGAGGGGGAGGTTTCGGCCTTCAAGTCACATTTTACACAGCGTGGATGGCCTGTGGTAGCTCTAATTAATAATAATGTTCAAAGTAAGTTTCGGAAAAAAAATACTTTGTATTTATTATGAGGTATTGTTCCAACTGCAGACGTCGCAAGCCGGAATGCTTTTGAGGTTTGGTGAAGTTTTTCACCCGCTTCAAACTGCCTGATCACATCTAATTTTGAATCCGAAGGAACAGTTCCTGTTCTGTTTTTGCACTTAACTTGTTTTTCTTGACTTACTTTTACTGAAAAAAAAAAAAAAAGTTGAAAAAGGGTGAAATCCTGCACAGTTTAGTACAAAGCGTGATTAACACAATGGACTGAAGCAAAACAGGCCAGGCTTGAGTGGAACGAAAAGCGCGGGAAACCAGGACAGTATGAAAGACGTACAAACAACCCGGGCAAACAACAGACTGCTTTGGTTCGATTTTTACGCACGCGCACGCGCACACACATGGAGAGTTACTCTATCTTCTGCTTTAACAGCAACAATTATTCCCATATTCCTGTGTGGATGACCGGGGGAAGATTTGCCCAAGTCTTTCACGAACCAGCTCGCCAGGCCTGACGTTCGACTAAAGTTAGGGTATGAATTAGTAATTTGGCCAGGGTAGCGACGATAGCTCGCCTACTCTTCGTGAAGGACACCGTGGGATCTTTAACGCCCATCAACGAATGCTTGCGGACGGGACACCCAATTAATGGCCATCCGAGGGAGAGGACATGCAATGACGAATAATTCTGCCTGTGATCAACAGTTTATGACTGGGGTTTGGATTCAAACCCAGGCTGGGTAGCTTCGAGGTGAGCATGTGCACCACCAGACCATCCTGCCAGCCCAACGACGGACACAAGTACATAACATGTAAACGGTGCCTTGCGTCCGTCGAAGGCTTGAGCGTTATACAAATCACTGTACAGTGGAGAATTACATGAAAGCACAGAGTAAACATACAAGGTGGAATAAATCAATTCACACAATGGAACGACGATTCCATTTATTCCAAAAAAGAAAATCCATGGAACGACAAAACTAAGCGGACGTTGCACTGCAGGACTGCTTGTCCCGCAGAGTGACTCACCAGTCCATTGACATCTTCCTTCTTGCAAATCAGGGACTGCACTTCCTCCGGGTCACCATTGAAAATTGCCTGAACCAGTGGTGGCTGAAAAGAAACGGGAAAAATAAGTCGCACACAAAACATCGATCAGGTTTAGTTATTATTTTTAAAACACACAACTGCTTATTCATACGAGAATCAGGTCGTCACGTAGCACGACGGGCCCTTTGACTTTCTCCCCAGTCACGAGAAAAGTTAGAATACACAACAAAGTAGCAAAGTGCCACTCAAAGCGAGTCAGTTACTCCATCGTAAGCATTGGCAGATGAGCGTGCCCCATGATCGCCAGGCCTGACGTTCGACTAAAGTTAGGGTATGAATTAGTAATTTGGCCAGGGTAGCGACGATACACAACAAAGTAGCAAAGTGCCACTCAAAGCGAGTCAGACCACTCAAAGCGAGTCAAACAAAGTGCCACTCAAAGCGAGTCAGTCCCTGCGCACGTCAAGCATCAACCGAGCTGACAAGCCATAATCAACCTGAGCCACGAAAACATATTCCTGTGCATAAGAAAACCACAATTAATAGGTAACACCCTTTTCCCCCACCACACGGAGCATCAAGTCCAAGACAAGAAATTCCGAGGAGAAGTGAAACACAAAAGACCATAAAAGAGGATCACATGACCCGACTGAAGGCAAACTATCAAACACAAACACACACACACACACACACGGCATGTTAATAAGGCTCGTCTGTTAAGAGGCCGCTCCGTCCACGCGCACAAAAAGCAACGCGTGTCGCTGCAATCGGCCAAGTGCAATGATCGACACAACTTGCGAGTGCACGAAGGCTTGCACATCAATCGCGGCACTGCTGAAGCACGGCAGCGCTCGGGTGAGGGCGAGGGTCGACCGGCGAATCGGAGTGCCGAACTTGGTGAGCGCCGCATGAGCAAGGCAAATCAGCCTTGCCAAATACATTCACAGGTAAGTAGGCCTGGTGTAACTTTTCCCGAACGGTGGACCATGTTGGGTTTACAGACTCGAATGATGTGTGAAGAAAACCAGATGGCTTGTGTGGCATGAAAGGAAGCAACGTGAGTGTGGCTCCTGCATAAAGACACAGTCCTTCTGCGTGGAGGCCCCCAATGGGGGGTGACAGTATTATTAAGCACAGTAATTGCTCAAGTAAAGAAAATGTAAAGTGGGAAAAACCAATCAATGTTTGATTAAAGTGTGAAATGTTTGTTTCTTTTGAAGTAATTAGAATTTACAGCAAACCCATCATGCCATCAATACCATTCAACCATTCCTACCAAATAAAAATAACAACAATTAAATAAAAAATAGGGGCAGTTTCGCCAACTGAACACGACAAGATCATTAGGCTTGTGTTGGTTAAACAAACCAAGTGGCCTCTTGATCGAGGTTTTACCTTTGGGTATGAACATCACTATCACCGATAAGTGCGTCGGCTATGCAGTGTACCATTTTCGGTGTGGACGGCCTGGGCCGTGGCAGGGTGAACATGTATACTGGGACATCTTCTCCCTCATCAAGAATGACCACGCGCACACGTTTCATGGCGTTACCATTCAGATTCTGACTCGGATCCACAGTTGTACATCAACTCAGCCGTGAAGGTGTTCCGGACGTTTCTCCAAATCGAAGCACATCTCCACCCAACGTCGGGTCAGCAAACCAGTGACGATAATTGGTGATGCCGGTCATATCCGGACGGCCTCCGTTACATTGAGATACCCAATGCAGGACAATCAGCAATGCACAAGTCGTCAAGTCGTCCGAGTGGTCGCATCGTTTGTACAGCACTCCCCTCCCAGTTCTCACAACAGAGCAACAACATTCAAACAAGTCCAACAATACCCATGCCCGGCGAGTTCGGTCTCTTCCCTTCTTCCAGGTAACATCCGAGGAAATCAAACTGCCTCGGTCTGATGAGAATAAGCCACGAGGAGCAGCACAGACGAGCTACCATGCACGTGCAGCAGGAAGGTGGGATAAAGAGAGCAAAAGGAGGGTATGTGTGAGAGAGCAGCGTGGTCAGTGAAGCAGCGGGAGTGGCTCGATGTGTCATTTGCAGGAAGTTGAGAGTTTTCGAGGAACCAGCACATGGACCAACACGCCCACGCAGAAGAAGAGAGATTAATTAACCTTCGTCTGATCAAACAAAAGAGCGAATTTTTATTTTATTATTATTTTATTTTATATTATTTTTCCTCCGTTAACGTCAAAGTCTGTTCTCCTTGCTTCCCATGACAGTTGGCATACCTCGATCGACGTCCTGTTCTTTTCATCCATTATTCTACCTGTCCGTCGACGCAGATCGACACGAGCCTTCACCCCCAGCACTCGTAACGTAACATCTCCCTTCGGTAACTTCCGAGGGGAAGAGGAAGCAATTCCTCGCTTTGTTTTTGTGTTTGTTTTTTTTGAAATTGTTTTGAATGTTTGGAAAACTCCCCGGTGTTTGAATCGTTAATTTCATCCCATTGATAATCATTTGATTTGTTGCACAAGCAGTCTTTTGTTCCTTTTGAGGGGATGTGAGTCTAGTTGATGAAAAATTCCGTGCCACGGAAGAGGTTTCTAACCTTCTTTCGTTTTTGTTGATATTTTTTGTAAAATATAGATTTTGATTAAAAAAAAAAGAAAAAAAAGGAACCTCTCTTGTCAGGTGAGCAGGTTTAGTTTTGAAATTTGAACGACACGAGGTGCAGTACATCCAATTTTATAAATTCATTTTCAGACATGTCGAGTTGTAATTCATCCAATCCTCACATTTGTATTTCCTTGAAGACGTTACTCCCTCCGTGAGCTTTGTGTATCTATTTGATCCTTTTTTTTATTTCCCCCCCCCAGTAATTTGGAAAATGCGAGCCCTTTCCAGGCCTTGCGTGCATCACGTGAGTAAAAGGAAAGTCTTGCTTTCTGAGACTCCACTGGAGCCAAGTGGAACAGCCGGGTGGAATAGCTTTCTTGCTTTGCTTCCAATGAATTGCCCTCACAAGCCTGGCACCACGTTCACATGGTTTTGTGCTTATCGACAAATTTAGGTAAAAGGTAGAGTGCGGGTTTCACCCCCTCCGACCGCCCTCCCAAATGTTCCAGAAAACGCATCTCGGATGTCGTCGTTTATCGATGATTGTTGTAAGTCATGATTTTGAACAAAAAAAAAATTGTTTTTACTTATTATTATTATTATTATTATTATTTTTTTTTTTCACACAATTTAAATATTTTCATTCTTCTATCAGATGTGGTTCTTAAAAAAGTTTGCGATCTGAATTGTGTGGATCATCAATTGCTGTTTGAGTGTACGTTTCCAGGGAGATGATGTACAGTATTGTCCCATGGCCGCTCCTTCGCTCGCTTTTCTTTTTTTCATTCTGTTTCTTTCTGGCAGTCGGCGTTTCCATGTGGGAGTCATTGGGTGGAATTTATACGACCAAACAGTTTGGTTTGGAAGTGCCCACCCTTCCAATACCCAATACAGGCAACGTTTCCTAAGCACACACGTGTGCCCCCCCCCCCCCTCCCG
>CM068955.1:20097014-20108897 GCA_035128595.1 Eptatretus atami
GAAGAGAACCGGCTTTTGGGTCCACGGTGGTGGCAGATGCTGTAAGTTTCGTACTGACCTAAGGTTTAAGTGATTTGAAGTACTCTGATATATATATATATAAAACCTCAACCACCACTGGATTTGAGTTGAGTGGTTGTGGTGGTGAGCATGGTTTGGGATGCTCAAACGTACCATTAAGGACTGAAGACCATTTCGGGTCTGTCCTACCTTGGCCCTTCCGGTAAACAAATGAAAATCTTCGGGTTTCACCAACTTACGAGCCTCTAAATTCCCCCACCTGTGGCATGTTGATAAGCTGTGGTTGTTTCCCGGCGCACATGAAGCGAAAAGCCGGGTTAAGCAATTGGCTCATGTCCGTCCATCCATCAGTCCATCTTGTCAGTTTACGATCGAAGAACAACTTATTTACATCGAATGTTGTATTTTGAACACGAATAGGAAGACATCTTTCTCATTTTAACGTACTTTGAATCTGATTCCGCCCCGAATGTGCACGTGCGGAGAGGAGCAAGATACTATTTTTAGTCTGTCGGCCTGTCTGGCAGTGAAACAAAATTGAAAATCATTCGAAACGGGAAACTTGCTGTTTTTAAGGACGTTATAAAGGACACAAACTACAGGCACAATTAACTGATGCAACGTGGTCGATCACTGGTCCCCAACCTGCGGCCCGCAGAGCCCTATACTGCGGCCCGCGAGGACTTTCCAATCAAAACACATTTCCATGTAGCAATTTTAAAGGGGTTTACACAATGCCACTGCCGGCCACTGCCGTGACCTGAAAAGCCTTACACAATGCCGCTGCCGGCCACTGCCGCTTACCGCCGGGAGGAATCAAATCAATTTGATTTTACCTTCCGGCATCTTGCGGCAGAATTTAAAATTAAAATTAAAAATGCATCAAGTTTCTCATTGACTCTGAAAATGTTTCTCAGTATCAAGTTTCTCAATAAAATGCATCAATTTTTTTCTGGCTCCAAACATCCTTGGGAGTAGTGAATGCGGCCCGTGGGATCAAAAGGTTGGGGACCACTGTGGTAGATAGATAGGGTGGTGTAATCGACGCTGCGTCAATGGATAAAACCTGGAATCAATTTATTTATACGACTTTTACAATCTATATCTTATTTAAATTGAATCGTATAATAATATGTAATCTGAGTTTTGGCACTACAACTCCACAGACATCAATCCTCTGTGGAACACTCAGATGGGGGATTGGTGCGTCATCGCTTATGACCACGAGTTCTGCCTGGAGAAGTCACCCGAATTGTAAATGGGGAATCAGAACTCAGACATGGTGACTTCAGGCCACCTATGGAAGATCAAGTATTTTATGGTGGAGTGAAATTATGAAAAACTTTTCTCAGCACGAAGTTGCAGGATCCGTGAGGTCAATTCAGGTTTGGAAAGTTTTGGAACAATATGTAGTAACCAATCGGTAGAAGGGCTCCAACTCAGATGTGGAAATGTAGTTTGATCACAGACTTCATGATGTAAATGGTCAATATTGCTTTTAACACGATTCTCTCTACTTGTTGATAAGGCTGGACATTTGTTTGTTAAAATTTGAAAATAAAGTTCTTCTCATTGTGATACGATTCATCATCAGGTCAGGCGAGGTCAGGTAAGGAGGTCTGTCTTTGGACTGCCACTGGTAACATGTAACCCAGGACTTCCAGCCACGTTGTCGGGTTGGGGTTGTCGGCGACAAAACAGACTCCCCTCAGTGGCTTGCCAATGTGGAGGGTGGCTAAGGGCAGATGAGCTCCAATTGGGATCCGACAACCATCGAGTAAGGAGACTGTCTCCTAAAAAACAACAGTCCAGTTGGACCAGTTCACGGCAACTCCAGTAGCCAATATGGGTCGTGGAACCCTTGATGGGGCAAATGCCATCAAAATGCAGATGAGCTAATACGAGCCAATGACAACCACAAAACGACACCAGTGGGGAAGAGGGTGGGTATACTGTGCCACTGACGCCATGAAAGACACGTTCCTCATCCGGTGGATGACACTGCAGTCTGATTCTGACTCGAACACCTTTGTACCATTTCCATTGTAAAAGCGGATACCGATTTCTGTTTTTCAGCACCTGTCCACTCTACACCAATTGGTGATTCAGCCGTCAATCAAGTCACGCCCTTCCGCTAAGCTTTGCACAAGTTCCCGCAAACATGGCCGGGGTGCCTCCTTTGCACCAAAACTTGTCCCCACGGCTTTGCCTCTCCCCAAAAAGAACAGAGGACAGACTACAGAGGGATAGAACATTAAAAATGTTCCAGAGGGAAGCGGATTTAGACACAAACATGCAGGGAAGGAAGATGTCTGCTTTCTCGACAAATAACAATGCTTTACCTAATATGGTCATTTTACCTCTCACTTACGCTAAACACGCACTGTGGAAATAACTATCGTTATGCTACGCAATGGTAACCCCAAGAAGGCAACACTACTTGTCTCCTCGACGTGTTCGCGTCAAGTGTGATGCAAGATGTTTTTGTTTTCAAAATATTAAAAGGTTCATGTCTCATAAACAAAGACGATGGATTGGACATTTGAAGAAGTTTCCTTTGAAAGAAAAAACAAAACAAATCACACGTCACACACCTAACTGAGATTTCCCGCTCTCTGGCAAAAGTGAAATCTATCCTCGATAAATCCATACATATAATGTAAAGATGCGTCTCTTATTTACAAACATCATGTATTTGCTCTTTGCCTTTACAGTTCACACGTTTTTCAAATCTTTACCTGTGACTCACCAGCTATGAGCATTCGTTTGTGTAAACACATAACACTAAGGCAGGTTTTGTGTCTGCAAAATTCAAATAATAAATTGAACCGTCCTACCTCAACTGCTGGACACCCAGCAGTGTTGCAGTATTGAATGAAATGTACAACTGAAGTTGTTTTGTTACGGATTTGGAAACCTTGTGCACACAAACAGCAGAGTCCCCGTAGTTCAGTTATTTCAATCAGTATGTGTACAGTTAGAATCCATCCCCATGCCTAATGGGAATTTTGTGTGTGCGCTGTGAGTTATTTTATAGTTAGGTTATTTAAATCTCCAGATCCCCTCCACTTGCGGCCACAGTGTCTTTCAGCGCTTGCGCCTCGCGCTCGCGGCCGTAGCATACGAGGCAAGGTCCTCGCGTGCTTGATTCGACTTCCTCGAATTGGTCTGCATTCCAACACCACGAGGCAAAATCGTTGTTTCTCTAGCAAGAGGGGTCAGACACAAGTAGAGGGGGCGGGGTTTTCCCGGCTCCGCCATAACCCGCCCAGAAGAGCGGATCCATGGAGGTCCCTGTCCAATCAGGGCGATCAGCGCGTCAGCTCCACCAAGGACCCGCCCCGCTCAAAGCGGTCGAAAAAGGACGACGCGACCGTGTGTGTGTGTGTGTGTGTGTGTGTGTGTTTCTTGTGCTCGTTCGAGTTCGGAGAGTTCAGAGTTCAGAAAGTTCCTGCGTGTCCTTGAGAGTTCTTTGGAGGGAGCAGTTCTTGGAAGGCAGTTTTGGTGCGCTGTCATTGCTGGAGCTCTCAAGCCTGGAGTCCCCGCTGGCCTTCTACAAGGAGCGACCCTGGATCCGCTATTCACCATCCAAGCTCCCACGGACCACGGGCCCCACACATGCAGTCGCGGCCAAGCCGCACGAACGCGGTCAGGTACCCCGACAGAACTCTGACCCCAAGCTCGACTATCCCCTTGGCTGTGAGGGTCGAATAAAGACCAATTGGGTCCTTTTTCTTTTGAGTGTGTGTCTGTATGTGGTGCTGTCCTATAAGTAAAACTGTTTAAGTGTTTTATGATCATTGTAAATATTTGCTTGCATATAGTCGTGAACAAGTCTACACTTCGTCCCTTTCATTTATTCCTGTAAATAAAATAATTGTTTAAATGTTCCAGTTCGTTTCTGTCCTTTCTTTGATTGACCCAGCATGGTTCGGGCTTGAGAATTAGTGAGGCCGTTTGGGCCGGTAAGTTGTCATTGGGACCGGCGCGGCTCTGGTAACTCCGCTCGGTTACGCCAGATCAGAGTCAGTACCTGCGACTCCGTCCGGACAGTCGGCCGAGGGTGTGGTTCCCCCGGTAGCTAGACGGCGTGAGTACTTAGGTAAATTGGAATAGACAAGTGGACCCTACCTCCCGCCGTCGAAATATTGGCGACCACGGTCTTTTAAGTGACCCGTCGGCTCCGGAGTTATCCGGGGTGACGACCGATAAATTCCGGGTTTTCGGTGGGAGACGGCTCTACTGCTCCACCGAGTAGTCGTTTATCGCCACCGAACCCCGGCCCACACCACTTTGATGAACTGGTAACTCAACGAGCCCACAACCCCGGCAAGAAATTGGTAACTCAACGAGAGCATTTGGGTGTAGCATCGTCATCCATGAATTCAGTTTATGTCAGGTGGGTTGTTGTCAACATGTGGAACAACAGGATTCAGAATGTTCTGACAGTATTTATTGCCTGTCTGGTTACCCTGTACAGTGGCAAAGTGAAGTTCACAATAATTGTTTGTGGCAAAAGGAATACATCTGACAAGCCCGATAAGAGCTGCCTCTTCCCTGTTGGAAGTCACCTTGGGTCATCCAGATCAATGCTTGCCTTTAACATCATTGGTTTGTCGATGTTTGTGGACCAATCTGCTGATAAATCAGAGGGGAGCAAAGTTGACGTCCATTTTCGACGCAGGATATCCCAGCATTGTTCGTCAAATTCATTTTCCATCTTTCCGCTTTACAAGTCTTTTATGGGCAATAGTAACACATTCTGCCAATGGAAATGTGCAAGAATATCGTTTCCTCCTCCAAACATTGACCAGGTGAAAGTGTTTTTCAACTTGATAACCCCACTGTGCTGGGTATGCAAAGTTACCTTGGTCTAGCGAGGAATGCAAAAAGAGCCCGTGCAGTGTGCATGGAAGTTTCTTCCATTTGCATTTGAAAGAAAGTTTAAACTTTAATATTTAAAAAAAGAAGAAGAAAAAAAGATTTTTCTTTTCACAGATATCACACTATTTTGTAGGTGATATTAACTTGTGTGTGCACACGTACGAACACTTCAACTTTGGGTTTAGTTACAGTCCGTGAAATGCTGTCGGACCCCGCATATTCAGGGATTCGCTAATTCGTGGACCCCGCAAATTCATGGATTCGCTATTCGTGGACCCCGCATTATGGCGGTCCATTCGCAATTCGTGGACCCCGCATATTCACGGTCCATTCGCAATTCGTGGACCCCGCATATTCACCGTCCATTCGCAATTCGTGGAACCCGCATATTCGCAGTCCATTCGCTATTTCGTGGAACCCGCATATTCGCAGTCCATTCGCTATTCGTGGAACCCGCATATTCGTGGACTCCGCGATTCACGGACCCCGCATATTCGTGGACCCGCGTTCACGGACCCCATTCACTGATTCGCTATTTGTGACCCCGAGATTCAGGATTCGCTATTTGTGGACCCCGCGATTCAGGGATTCGCTATTCGTGGACCCCACATATTCGTGGACTCCGCGATTCACGGACCCCGCATTTGTGGACCCGCGATTCACGGACCCGCATATTTGTGGACCCGATTCACTGATTCGCTATTTGTGGACCCCGCGATTCAGGGATTCGCTATTCGTGGATTCACGGACCCCACATATTCGTGGATTCGCTATTCGTGGACCCCGCATATTGGCGGTCCATTCGCAATTCGTGGAGCCCGCATATTCGCGGTCCATTCGCAATTAGTGCCCCGCATATTCGCTATTCGGGACCACATTCAGGACCCGCATTCTGGACCCGGATTCACGGACGACGCATATTCGTGGACCCCGCGATTCACGGACTCGCTATTCGTGGACCCCGCGATTCAGGGATTCGCTATTCGTGGACCCCGCGATTCAGGGATTCGCTATTCGTGGACCCCGCGATTCACTGATTCGCTATTCTTGGACCCCACGATTCACGGATTCGCTATTCGTGGACCTCGCATATTCGCTATTCGTGGACCCGCAATTCACGGATTCGCTATTCGTGGACCCCGCATATTCGCTATTCGTGGACCCCGCGATTCACAGATTTGCTATTCTGGGACCCCGCAATTCACTATTCGTGGACCCCGCATATTCACTATTCGTCGACCCCGCGATTTACGGATTCGCTATTCGTGGACCCCGATATTCGCCATTCGTAGACCTCGTGATTCACGGATTCGCTTTATTCGTGGACTCGCTATCCGTGGACCCCGTATATTCGAGCGACGCTATTCGTGGATTCGCTATTCGTGGACCCCGCGGATTCGTGGGTCATTAAGTGTGACCTGCTTCTACATTCGTGCCTCACGTATGCGGTTTCAAACAATTTATTTTTTTAACACTTCAGGACTACTGGTCTCCTACATCCACTTGGGAAATTGGAACTCAGCCAACATTCCAGAATTACATTTATTTTTTTAAGTGCAAAAAATAGATCCCTTTCACTACATTCCAACTACTTTACTTCTAATCATCCGCAAGGTCGTAGAATCCATCATCACAGTTGACATAAAATCATTCCTTTTCTCCACTCGACCTCGGACCTGCTGCTTCTACTCTCACGATGGTGTAAGCCCTCATTAGCAGACATGAGATCAAGGCAGTCTCTCTGGACATAACTTGAGCTTTTGATCCAGTCTGGCATCCTGCCTTGCTCTCCAAACTGTCTGCTTCTGGAATCCAAGGCCAACTCCACTCTTGGAATACTGGCTTCCTCCACTCCTGTGGACAACGTGTGTCTCTCAAGGAAACACCGCCTCTTCGCTCTCCTCATACCCTGACAAAAATCACAAAATGGTAAAACACAATTTTGCTTTCTCCCTTATCGTTACCTGCATCCCTTGTTTGTCATCTACGTATACTTTGTCCCTCCAACCCGCTGTTGGTGTTTCCCCTCTGTCCTGCAGTTTCCTTTGTTATGTTGCGTCATCACTCTTCCACAAGCCAAGACCATGTCAAAAATAAATAAATAATAAAACATTTTTAACAATGGCCCAACATTCACAGATTCGATATTCACAACATTTTTCAGGAATGAAATTTAATAACGTTAAAATACATTTTTCAGGACCCCATGAATCGTGGGGTCCCACAGTACACAGGACCACACACTGCTAAATAAAGTATCAGCTGCTACACTGCTACCAGAAGTATCAGTCGACCAAATAGGCCTTTAGAAGCCTTTGTGGCAATGTCACACACCATCCTCCCCCATTCTCAGGAAAGGAATCGATGCACGAATGCATTTCTGACTCACTGGCCATCATCAGTGCAAGAGTTTCTGGGTCACATCAAACCCCTCCACAACTCCCAGAGGTTGAGCTCACAAGCCTTCCTATGAGGGAATATATCCAAATATTAACCCTTAAATACTCATTTCAATTCATTTTTTCAAACTTCCCTTCCTGTGGAGGGAAGAGGAGTGGGTGGGAGAAAAATGGCATTGCCATCCATACAGGCTACTAAACTGAGTGACACGTTGGGTCGTAGCAGTAGTGCAGCAGGTGACCCATTATAGCAGTGGGCAAATCTGACTAACATCACCAGCAGATGAATCCAAGCTTTATTGCTCAGTGTTTCAGCATTCTTGATTGGGAATTCATGTTTAATCGTCGGTGATTGTTATGTGTACCACCAGTGATTGCATCGGCCTGAGTTTCTTGCGAACATCAGAATACGCATCACGCACAAGTAACAACCCGATTGGACACAAGTTCCAGATCAAGTTGGAAAAGCATGGCTTTAAGCTCCGGTTTAAGTTGATAAATCAACAAATGGGATCGCTTTGGGATGTTGAAGGTTGATAGAAGGCGGCAAGTGGATGGAGGAGCAAGACCGGATGCGAAGTAATCGAAGACACTGAAAGGGCACCAATGTGTCGTGCAAGTGTCAAGCATTAAAAAAAAAACAGGCACCAAAAATAATCTCCACGGTCAAAGTGTCCACATTTATGGCCAAAGTACACCGAAGCCATTCACCCGTGATTCGCAAAAAGGATAAAAATAAATCACCGTCCAGCAGCACGTGTTACAAGCACTTCAAGAGGCCACACGAAACATCTCCAAAGTAGCAACGGCCTCTTCCGTGCAGTTTGAAAAAACTCCAGCTTTGTGTCTGTGACGTGAGACATCGCTTTCTCTCGACGTAGGAAAGGTGCTCAAACAACAAAAAAAAAAGGTACATATGTACGAAGGGCAGAAGTTAGAGTACAATGCATACAAAGCAAAGACCGAAAACTAAATGTACTTGATACTCCCTGGAAAAAAAAAAATATATATATATATACAAAAAGGATGACCATTCCCAGCACCACAATGTTCACAGGAGTTACAGTATGTTGTACAATATCAATGCAAGGGGCATTTACAGGAAGCTAGCAGGTGCTCCGTTCGAAAATAGAGAGCACCTGTGTAACGCTATCAACACCGACGTGGATTCTGCTGATGGAGGCAAGTGTTCAAAAACAGAAAGGATCCATCTTGACCTCACAAACCTAAGGTACACGCCATTCCTTAGCAGTGGTTCGAACGGACGAATGCAATCGGTTTGATCGAGGTGAGCGTCGACCGGAGCGAGAGCGATGCTCTTGGAGACACCTGCGTCCGGTGGTTCCGGACACCGCCGCCGACGTGCGGTTAACAATGCCACGGGTGGTTCGGCACGAAGCTGAACGTGAACGTGAGAAGCGGCAAATTCAAGGCAAGCACGTGCTGGCTGAGCAAGCACGAGCAAAAGTAGCAATTCGTCGAGCGCGTAAGGACAGGGTATGAAGAAAGGAGGAGGTGCAAGACAGATTCAAGATGAGTTTTTGAGAAATCAAGAGAAATGGTGCAAACAAAGGAACACACAAAGGAAAAATGGATCTGGCCAATCACTTGTACACAAGATTTGTTTTGCATGAAAAATAAATAAATTAATTAATCAATTAATTAATATTCAATTCTTTTTTTGCAATTTGTCGACTTTAAAATGCAGATCGTCCGATAAACCGCGAGGTGGAAATGATCAAGGTGACCACCTGGCAGAACGTCTATCAAGGTTCCGTAACGCTTCCACCATCCCCAGACAAAACACACCTCAGGTAACCCATTATTAATCATCATCAGTGCTCTTCCCAGAATGTACTGCACACACCCAGCAATTATATCATCAACGCCATCACCTTTTTCATGCAGAATTACATTTCGTGAGATACGCCACCATTACAAACAGGAAAAAAAAAAGTCAAGTCAGCTTGTGAGTTATGAAGGCCAAAACAACACATTCCGCTGAGATTTCCAAGCAAAAGCTCAAAATCAGGAGATTAGAAGAACAATTTAATTCCGAGTACAAAAACACCACCTGATTACAAAAAAAAGCTTCGGTTTCAAAAAAATATATTTATTTGTTCGAAAGAAAATCCTCGAAGGCAAAACCGACACGAGGCAACCTCGGATCATTCCACATAGCATGGAACAAGCGTACGTCCACCCTCAGGAAAGCCAGAAAACAACATCAGGACAACATCAAGGCTGAACTCTCAAACCAGTCTCCTCCTCAAAGACATGGCGGTGCCTCGTCGAATCGGCCACGGATTATATGCTCCCAATCCATGCCTTCCGTCACTTCAAATGGCACCGGAGCAGACTATGCTCGTGAGAAGGCCGAATCAAACTCCAGGTCAATTTCCGTCTACCTTCTCATTCCCAACTGCTCCTGGATACCGTCTCTCACCTGAGAAGGTGGAGAGGTTTCTGGCAAACCTAGACTCAGATTCGACAACAGCCCAGACGGCATCAGTACACGTGTCCTAAAAAAACAACGAAAAAAACCTGCTCTACTGCTCTTGGTCATCCTTTATCTGCTTTGTTCAACCGATCAATCTCATTCGGGCAGTTCTCGGAGTGGAAGTTGGTCAACATCAATGCAATGCACAAAACATATCCTCTTAAGTACAAGCCAAATAGCTTCAAGGAATCTATCATTATAGTTGACATCAAATCTTTCCTTTTATCCAGCAGCTTCAACTCGGATCACCAGTTCAGATTCAGACCGAGTCATCCTACCCTCGACGTGCTCTTCCAACAATGGATGAAAGCTCTCAATGTCAACCAAGAGTGTAGGGCCGTCTGCCTGGACATATCTTGAGCATTTTGATACAGTCTGGCACCACACCTTGATCTCCAAGATCTCTGCTTACGGCATGCAAGCTGACCTCTCATGGATCACCGACTTCCTCCACTCCCAGAATCAGCACGTAGGTAGCTCTGAAGGGGATCCACTCATCCACTCTCCCCATCAAAGTGGGAGTGCCCCAAGGCGGTATATCTTGGGCCTAGTCTTGTTCCTCATCAGTCAATGCCTGGAAAATCCTGTCCATCTCTTTGCTGAGGAATCCACCCTCTGCCGTATCAGTTCTCTTCCTTCAGACGGGCGGACAGCAGCCGCTTCCCTTCCTGCACACCTTGATATAATCAGGAGCTGGTCCAACACTTGAAATGTGTCCTTCAAATCCAACAAATGCCACACACTCACCATATCTCTCTGAAAGGAGAGTCTTGCAAACCCTCCCACCTACGTCCTAAGCAAACTACTTGAAGAGGTTAAGTCATTGAAACTTTTGGCCATCACCATAAGCCATGATCTTTCTTGGGCAGACCATATTTCCAAGGAGGCCTCCAACGTCAGGCACCAACTGGGCATCAATCATCATGCAAGGTCTTTCCTCGGCCAGTCTGAATATTTGACAACCTGCAAAGTCTTCATCCGCAGCTTGGAGTAAGAGTACTGCTCTCCCCTTCAGGCTGGCGCCCCTGCTCAAACCTTGCCCATCTTTATGCCGTGTAAAGAAGGCCTTCAAGATCAATGGGATCTCCCACGCAGAGGCAGAGTCTCTGGGCCCATCACTCTTGCATCGCAAACAGGTCGCTGGTCTCTCCATCTTCTCTCCCCTCCTTTCTGGTCTTGCACCCGCTGCTCTTGCGTGCTTTATCCCTCCCTCTCCCCCACCCACAATATTTATGTCGGGCACACACGGTTTCCCCCCCCCCCCCCTTTGCGTTTCTTGCTCTTTCACGACAAGCAACGAGCATGTACACAAAAAAGTTCTAAACCTGGAGAAAAGTTTGTACTGTAAAAATAATCAATAAAAATAATGCCACACCAGACAAAGACCGATTGCTACAAGTGACCCCTTACTAGGCCAATGGGCTGGTAGGATTGCTTAGTGGTACACAACCCCCATCCCCCCTCCCCTGTTTCACTAGAGTTTGAATCTTAACCCAACTACAAAATGCCACCGTGGTGTTTGACAAGCAGGGTGAGGAATATCATGTGTGCCATCCATCGGAAAGGCAGACTCTGAGAACCCGTCTATCAGCACTGACCATTGGAAAGCGTTCAAGTAGGTGAGACATCGCCGGCACTCTCAACAAATTACAGGTACACATCAGGCCTGGCCAGTCAGTTCATAAAAGACTTGGGTGGCAGGGGTTGGAGGTGAACCCAAGGTGGGAATAATTGGAACTGTTTAAGTCGTAGTAACTCTCAGATAATGTCGTCGAAGCTACTACTACTACCACCACCACCACAATTGAGCATTTTTGTGACATTTTATCACACCCTGAACTCCAAATGACAATTCATTCTGGAACTGACCGCTTCAAGCTCAACATTCAAATTCTCTCCAAGAACAGATGTACCTTTTGTAGTGACAGAAGCAGAGCGAATGAAACAACCAGTCACAAACAACCAGAAACAATTAATCTTCACATCAACTCCGTTCACTTCAGCCAGAGAGGTGGGAACACTCGTCGTAGCCCACATCTGCATGGCACGCATCATGCTCGCTTCATGGCACAAAGCGAG